>CM066034.1:183733974-184261005 GCA_033557465.1 Ichthyophis bannanicus
TTAAGACTGGTAATGGGCTGGGGGGCTGTCTGGAAATGGGGTGATGGGGGGTTAGGACTGGAAATGTGCTGGGGGGGTTAGGACTGGAAATGTGCTGGGGGGGGGTTAGGACTGGAAATGGGCTAGGGGGGGGGTTAGGACTGCTAATGGGCTGGGGCTGATGGAGGCTGACTGGAAATGGGGTGAGGGGGGGTTAGGACTGGAAATGGGCTGGGGGGTTAGGACTGGAAATGGACTAGGGGGGGGGTTAAGACTGCTAATGGGCTGGGGCTGATGGAGGCTGACTGGAAATGGGGTGGGGGGGGGTTAGGACTGGAAATGGGCTGGGGGGGTTAGGACTGGAAATGGGCTGGGGGGGGTTAAGACTGGTAATGGGCTGGGGGTTGATGGAGGCTGACTGGAAATGGGGTGATGGGGGGTTAGGACTGGAAATGGGCTGGGGGGGTGGTTAAGACTGGTAATGGGCTGTGGGCTGATGGGGGCTGTCTGGAAATAGGGTGATGGGGGGTTAGGATTGCTAATGGGCTATGGGGGGGTTAGGACTGCTAATGGGCTATGGGGGCGCTAGGACAGGAAATGGGCTGATGGGGAGGGGTTAGGACTTGAGGTGGGCTGATGTGGTTAGGACTGGTAATGGGCTGTGGGCTGATGGGGGGGTTAGGACTGGCAATGGGCTATGGGGGGCTGACTGGAAATGGGCTGATGGGGTTAAGACTGGAAGTGGGCTGATGGGGGGGTTAGGACTGGTAATGGGTTATAGGGGGGGCTTAAACTGAAAATGGGTTGATGGGGGGCTAGGACTGGTAATGGGTTGGGGGATTGCTATGACTGGAAATGGACTGAGTGGACGGGGAGGCTTGAACTGCAAATAGCTGATGGGGAGGGAGCTTGGAATGGAAATGGGCTGTGAGGGAAGGGAGCTAGGACTGAAAATGGGCTGATGGAGCAGCTAGGATAGGACTGGAAATGGGCTGTTGGGGGGGAGCTAAGATTGGAAATGGGCTGTGGTGGGGGCTTGAATTGAAATGGACTCATGGAGGGGCTAGAACTGGAAGTAGGCTCATGGGGGGGCTTGGACTGGAATTGGGCTGAGTGGAGGGGAGCTAGGATTTGACATGGGCTGATGGTGGGGCTAGGAAATGACTAGAAATGGGCTGATGGGGGGCTAGGATTGGAAATGAGCTGATGAAGGGACTCAGACTGAAAATGGATGGGGGAGCTAGGACTGGAAATGGGTTGATGGGGGGCTAGGACTGGAAATGGGCTGATGCAGGGACTAGAATGGAATGGATGCTGGGTGAGACTGGAACTAGAAGGGAGCTGATGTTGGGGGAGGATTAGAATGGGATGGGGCTGGGAGAGTAAAATGGAGAGGGGAAAAATATTTTGTGTGGGAGGGATGAAAAATCTACAATTGGCCGGGTATTGGGAGAGTAAGTGGGGATTGAGGATGGAGGGGTAAAATTTGTGTGGATGAAATAAGAATGAGGAAAGAGCAAAAGGAGAAAGATTAGTATGTTAAAGCAGATGTAGAGAGAGAGGATGGAAAGAAAACTAGAAGAGAGACGAAAGGACAAATGGACAGCAGACAATGGAGAGTTAGCAGAAAACATGAAGAAACCAGAAGAAAGTGGCTGGAGCAATTGCAACTGAAAAAAAAATGCACAAAAGGTAGAAAGATATCTCTTTATTTTGAATTTATTAACTGGAATATGAAAGCTCTGGGAAATGTGCATCATTAACGTCTGCGCTTTGTTTGGTACAAGAGGAAATTGATTTATAGTTTTATTTCTACAGTGTTGTTGTACATTCCAAGTTTGGCTTTTGGGGTTCCCAGTTTAATTATTGCCTTCCTGTTTCTAAATTGTGATTCCTTGTTTGGTGATGGTCTATGTTCTGCATGTGTAACTGAGCTGAGGTATTCTGTTTATGTAATTCCTATTTGACATTGCCACTTGTTCTCTTTCCCCAGTATTCTCTGAAATGTACTGGTTTAATATTTGCAGTGTTTCCTTTTGATAGGTAGGGTCTGGTGCTTTGTGAGTCCTGGTAATGCTGTCAGGATACAGCGGGTTTGCTATGGGTTCTAAATGGGCAGCGTTTGTAGTAGTTCCTAATGTGCCTGGCGGTTGGCACTGGATTATAGTAATGTAGAAATCTTTTAGTCTTTCTTTATCCATACACTCATTAAGAGACATGTTTACTAAAAGTTAGTGAATGGTAACATTATGCAAATATTTATGCAAATAAGACCACTTATGCAAATGAGGCCCCGCACCGAGTCTCCGCACATGGCCCCGCACCCCCCTTGGGCCGCCCCTGCTCACGGGCCTGTAGTTTAACACTTCTTCCCTGTCACCACTTTTGTGTAGAGGTACAACATCAGCCATTCTCCAGTCCTGAGGAACCTCTCCTGTTTCCAAGGATCTATTGAAAACATCCTTTAACGGCCCTGCAAGAACCTCTCTGAGCTCTTTAGGTATCCTGGGATGTATCTCATCGGTCCCATGGCCTTTTCCACTTATAGTTTTGCAAGTTGTTCTAACACATTATCTTTTGTGAATGGTGTGGTATCTATTTCATTTCCAGTTTTATATTTGGGAGTCACAGGTGGTCCTTCTCCAGGGCTTTCCTTAGTAAAAACAGAACAGAAGTATTCATTTAGCAATTTGCCTTTTTCAATGTCACTTTCCACGAGTGCGTTCCCAGCATTTCTGAGTCCTGCAATTCCACCTCTGATCTTCTTCCTTTCCCCAATATACCTGAAGAAAGTTTTGTCTTCACATCTTTAGCCATCTTTTCCTCTGCCTTTGATTTTGCTATCCTTATTTCTCTCTTTGTCTCTTTGAGTTTGATCCTGTATTCATTTCTGTGTTCCTCTGTTTGCAAGCTTTTGAATTTTGTGAAAGGTGTGTTTTTTGCCTTTGAGGTTTCGTTCTCCTCTTGTTTTTGTTTACCTTTTTTACATATTTATCTGTTGCCCCTTTTATTGCCACCTTTAGTTTAGCCCATTGCAATTCCACTTCCCTTATCTCCTTCCACCCTGTCAGCTCCTCCTTTAGGTACTCGGCCATTTTACTGGTCTGTGTTTTTGAAGTTTAGGACCTTGAGCTTGCTATGATTGGCCTGTACCATGGCTTTTATCTCAAACCACACCGTGTGATGATTGCTGCTGCTCACAGGGGTGCCCACACAGACATTCGACACGCTATCACCGTTGGTGAGCACTAAATCCAGCGTTGAGCTTTCCCTAGTTGGTTCCATCACCACTTGTCTAAGTAATGCATCTTGGAGAGCATCCACAATTTTTTTGCTTCTTTCCAGATTTGCAAAAGGAGTAATCCAATCTACATCAGGTAGATTAAAGTCACCCAATATGATCACTTCTCCCTTTGTGGCTATCTTGGCAATATCTATAATCAATTTGTTATCTATCTCTTCAGTTTGTGTCGGAGGTCTGTATACTACAGCAGTATGGATGACAGTGCCATCTCCTCTTTCCAACATAATCCAGAGCGCTTCTTCTTTTCCCCATGCCCCCTGCATTTCAGTAGATTTAATATTGCCCTTGACATACAAGGCTGCTCCTCCTCCTCTTCCATTTTCTCTGTCTCTTCTGAATAGATTATAGCCAGCTATGGCTATATCCCAATCATGCGATTCATTTATCCAGGTTTCTGCAATGGCCACAATGTCCAAATCCATTTCCACCATTAGGGCTTCCAGGTCTGGAACTTTGTTGGCTAAGCTTCGAGCATTAGTGCTCATTGCTTTCCAGGATTTAACTGGCTTGTGTGTATTTTGCATTGTTTTTTTCTGCCCACATCTTCCCGCTTGTTTTTGATGTGTGGTTTAAAAGTGTGGCTGTTTCTGATGTTATTCAGCTTTTGCAGGGGGTGACGTCCAGAGCTTGACCTTACACATCTGTGTTCACTTTCTGCTCTAAATACTTAAACAGCTTGGTTTGTATTCCTGCTGGCTGAAGAGTCTGGGAGGCACTTAACTATCTTCTCTCCATTGAACTGCGTTCCCAAGTTGGTGCCTTTGATGATGGAATCCCCAATTATTAGTAGTTTGCTGTTTGGTGAGATTTTCTTCATATTTGGTCCTCTAGCAGGAGATTGGGCATTGTCTGTCTCATTTAAGGGCTCTTCAGGTTCTTTGGATTGGGCATCCTCATTAGCCAAGGCAGAGAAGGCATTGTGCAGGTATGTTTCCTGATACATAGGATGTCTTTGTGTCACAGGTCGCAATCTACCAGAACCCACTGTGATCCATTTATTCCTGGGGTGTTTGATTCTTTGTTGGAGTGGTGGTGGATGTTGTTCAGTTTGTATCTTAGAAGTGGTGTGTTTCATTGCAGCCAATTCCTCCCTCAGTTCCACGTCCTCATTAGGCAAGGCAGAGGAGGCATTAAGCAGGGATATCTCTTGATGCATAGGATGTCTGTGTGTTACAGGTCGCAATCTACCAGACCCACTGTGATCCATTTGTCCCTGGGGTGTTTGATTCTTTATGGGAGCGGTGGTGGACGCTGTAGAGTTTATATCCTAGAAGAGGTGCGCTTCATTGCAGCCAGTTCCTCCCTCAGTAGGGTCACTTCTTTATGCTTGGCAGCTAGGTCTTCCCATAGTAGAGTCAGTTCTTTATGCATGGCAGCTGACCTGAAGTGCAGAGGACAAGCTCTCAGGTTCCAAATGATTTGTCTTGGAATAAATGTACCGCAGTTATTGCACTGAAAACACGACATGCTGAATAAGCAGTCCTAGAAGAAGAAGAAAGGAAGATGAAGGGGCGGGCCTTAACCCAAGTTGAAAGGTTAGATGGCAACGAATGCGACCACTATATAGGCAATGTAGCCCCTGGGGTGGGTGGGATGAGGGATAGGGTGGGCGGGAACCTAAGTGTCTCTGGCCAGTAGGCTGTTCCTGAACTGGGGCACCTACAGATATCTGCTCCAAGGCTACACAGGAAAGCAGTCAGTCTGAATATCCCCAAACTTAATGTATAACCACAGTTAACCTTATATTGGCGATATCCCCAAAAAACAAACATTTAAACTCTATATTGGTAGCTAGAAACCTGCAGAGATAATAAAGAAAATTATAGTCTTAGCTTGTGGCTTTCTGAGCACTCCAGCATTCAGGCCCCAGTAGTCTGAATATCCCCAAACTTAATGTTTAGCCACAGCTAACCTTATATTTGCGATATCTCCAAAAAACAAACCCTTAAACTCTATATTGGTAGCTAGAAACCAGCAGAGATAATAAAGAAATTTAAAGTCATAGCTTTTGGCTTTCTGAGCACTCCAGAGCACATGCAGTCTGTCTTAGACAGGTATTGTGTGTCCAGGTGGGAGATGGGCTACAATCAGCACCTCCCTGGGAGCAAGCTATTCTCCAAGCAGTGCAACAGATTTAACCCTTTATTATATGGATACTTAGGCCCCAGTAGTCTGAATATCCCCAAACTTAATGTATAGCCACAGTTAACCTTATATTGGCGATATCCCCAAAAACCAAACACTTAAACTCTATATTGGTAGCTAGAAACCTGCAGAGATAATAAAGAAAATTATAGTCTTAGCTTGTGGCTTTCTGAGCACTCCAGAGTTCAGGCCCCAGTAGTCTGAATATCCCAAACTTAATGTTTAGCCACAGTTAAACCTTATATTTGCGATATCCCCAAAAAACAAACACTTAGGGGTATGTTTACTAAACCGTCCTAATGTGCGCCCGGCGCTAGTGTGCAGGATGCCATATAAGGAGTGGGCGTTTCAGTCTTAACCTAGCAAACCGGGATTATCGCGCGCTCATGTGCGCTGCGCGCTAATGTGCGCCGCGCACATTAGCGCACGAGAAATGCACGCGGGAAGCATAAGCAGGCGCTTTGATGTGTAAACAGAGAAACATGGCTGCAGTACAATGGTGAAGACACTGACAGATGGTGTAGGGGTCATGGGTTCAATCCCCCACTGTGCCTAATGAATTATGCTGGCTGAGGCACTATCTGTTATGTGTAATATTGCATTATGAGGCATTTTAATTTTATTTTAATTACTGATGCTAGCAAACGCACCCTCAAAGCGCTGTAACATAAGGTGCTGCATGCAGCACCCCATAAGATACCCCAGAGGGCACATTTTAAAGTGCACTGTCTGCCACGGCACCCTACAATGTTGCTTACAGGGTGGCCTATAGGGCGCCATATAGGGTGCCCTATGAGGCACGGCAAGGTCATAGCACTGTTTTTGATGGCAGCACTGTGCATTTTAACGCATGGAAATGTTAAGTAGGTGCGCTGACATGCAAGGAGAAACAGCAGTGTAGCACAATGGTTAAGACACTGACTGATGGTGCAGGGGTCATGGGTTCAATCCCCCACTGTGCCTAATGAATAAGGCTGGCTGAGGTGCTACCTGTTATGTGTAATATTGCATTATGAGGCAATTTAATATTGTTTTAATTAGTGCTGCTAGCAAACACACTCTCAAAGTGCTGTAACATAAGGTGCTGCAGCAGCCGCCCTATAAGGCACTCCAGAGGGCATACTATAAAGTGCACTGTCTGCCCAGGCACCCTATAATGTCCCCTATAGGGCACCCTATAAGGCGCTCCATAGGACACCTTATACGGACTGTAACCATAAGGTGCCTCAGAAGGCGCTTTATAGGGTGCCCTATAAGGCGCCTTATAGGGCGCCCTCTGAGGTACCTTATGGTTACAGTACCCCGAGGGTGTTATGCTGCCAGCACTAATGTACATTAAAAATAGAAAATGCTTCAGACAGCCCTATCAAATAACCCCACTGTGGGTTTGAACCCATGACCTCTGGCTCCACAAGCAGTGAGGTAACCACTGGGCTACAGCTCCATAGCTGCTAGCAAACCCCTGGCTGGCTGCAGAAGGACTGCACGTAACCACACAGTCTGCTGTGGTCACCAGGATAGGGTTAACCCACCCATACCCATGATGCACTGCACATGCAAATCAGCAGTCTACAGATGATCACAAGATGGGGTATCCACCCCCACAGCAACCCGGCCTGGTAGGGGGAACTGACCGTGTGTGGCACTGGCACAGAGTAGCTACACACCGTCACATTGTGCAGGTATGGTACTCACCCTGAGGGTGAGGTAGGGCACCCAGCACCAGGTCCACAGCAGAAATAGGATGTGCTGCAGGACCCCAGCAGTGCTAATGTCTAAGATAGGTAGTGTCTGCAGACACATCTTGGATACATCTGTATTTCTCAGTCAAGGTTTAGCCCTTATGGACCCATAGGTGTATTATGTACCCCCTCCCCCTCCCTCTCCCTCTGAGAATGGGAAACAGGGTCTCCCACCAACAGATCCACATTCTACCTCCCTGCAATGGTGTCAGTAGCGGGGACTATCAACCCCAGTCCTGCTGGGGAACAGACACCCTACAGCAGTGTTTCCCAACCCAGTCCTACGGGGCACACCGGCCAGTCAGGTTTTCGGGATATCCCTAATGACTATGCATGAGATATATATGCATTAGAGATATCCTGCCAACCTGACTGGTTTGTGGCCCTCCAGGGCTGGATTTGGAGACCCCTGCCTTACACCTCTGTCATTTAAGATTGTGAGTGGGCAAGGTGCAGATGTCCTAGACATCGAAAGGGTATATAGAATGTGACACATTCCTCCTCGATTCTCACCACCACCAAAAGTTGTCTAATAGACAATATTTTGGTGGTGGTGAGAATCGAGGAGGAATGTGTCACATTCTATATACCCTTTTGATGTCTAGGACATCTGCACCTTGCCCACTCACAATCTTAAATGACAGAGGTGTAAGGCAGGGGTCTCCAAATCCAGCCCTGGAGGGCCACAAACCAGTCAGGTTGGCAGGATATCTCTAATGCATATATATCTCATGCATAGTCATTAGGGATATCCCGAAAACCTGACTGGCCGGTGTGCCCCGTAGGACTGGGTTGGGAAACACTGCCCTACAGGGTAGTCAATGCAGCTCTGTACACATCCATAAAGCAATAGCAGACAGACATTAGGCCTGGATATGCTAAGCTGCACCCCACCACTATCTGATATTCTCCTGCAGCAAGCCTTCAGCCGCTGCACTCTGCAAGGTGTTCCAGCAAGACACATACCAGCTGCAGACAGTCTGCTAGCTAGTCCATAGTGCATGTTCCTAGTAGAAATGCGTGCACCCAGAACTGGGATGTCAGCATACACACCAAGCAGATAAGTCAGTGACTAGGCCCCAAAAGGGAACCCATAAATATCACATGAAAGAAATACTACATAGCACTATGTGGGAACCTAGCCATGCCGTGGTTACTGCTCAGTCAGGGTGAGAGTGATCTCCCAGCAGAACATGCTGTGGCTACCCTGTCTGTGCAGGTGGTGGCCGGGCACACAATGTCCCAGCCATTGCCCTATGCCCTGTGCATATGCATCCTGGCCAGGCCACCCTGTCTGGGCTATACCCATGGTACCTTGCTCCTCATTATGCACATTGGGAGGCCAATACTGACAACAGTGCTGGCAGTGTGGGCTGTGGAGGGTGTTTGCAGCCACCACACACTGGATAGACAGACACACACTCCCCACACCTATGCCAGCATTGTGCAACTATAGAGGTGTTTGGCAGCCCTGGCACCTGCACCAGTCCTGGGCACAGTGCAGGCATGGCTATGGTGCACAATACTGTAGGAGACACTCCCCAGGGTGGTAAACACTGTCAGACACCAGACCTGAAGAACATTCCACAGACATCAGAAACATTGCTATGATGCAGCTCACTCAGCAAATTGTGATTAACTTAGGAATTGCTATCTGCCAGTAATCATGGCAACCTTTTGATAGATGTGTACCGTATTCCCAGGTTTAGGGTGGCATTGCTAAGGTATGCAAGTGCTAGTATTGGGAGATGCATGCAGGGCCCAATGTCCTGCCTCTCCAGGAGGCATTGGCTAACGGAGCCTGTGGGTGCGGTTGTGTCTGCCCCTGTTGGCTGCTGCTTTACGGCAGAGGTTCCCAACTCCGGTCCTGGTGGGCCAAACACTGTTCGGGTTTTCATGCTGTCCCTACTGAATATGCATGAGACACATCTGCATACCATGGGGGTGGTGCATAGAGATGCAGCACAGCCATATTTAGTTGAGACAGCATGGAACCTGAATGGTGTTTGGCCCTCCAGGACTGCTTTTGGGAGACTCTGCTCTAAGTAATGCACATGTTTATGGTGTCTGTGCTCTGTAGGGTAAAATGTAGGCGTTTTGGGCATGTTTACGTTACTGCACTAACAGTTCTGTCTGTAATACTACGTTTTAGTAGTGGGTAAAATATGGGGACTGGGTTGGCAGGAACCACAGCTGGGACTTGAATCTGTGACCTTCTGCTCCTGAACTCACTGGCTGTGTGCACTGCACCACCATGTTGCCACAGAAATGATGCATTCCCTGGGGATTCCATGACTGTACATCAGACAGGGCCTGTCTGTTGCAGTGCACGGCACCCACCTACACAGGGCTAGGCCATGGTCTGCTGTGGGCAGCTGCCACTGCCCCCTCCACCACCAGTACCCCTCTGCCACCATGCTGACATGCCCTTCTGCTGGTGGTGCTGGTGGTGCGCCATCTCAGGCCATCCAGTGTGCGGGTAGGCGGCTGCCTATGGTGTGGGTTCTGGGGTAGGGGTGCCTGCATAGATGTCCACGCTTCACCCCCAACACCGCCTGCCAATGTTCTGTGCCCTTGGAGGTACCTACTGGGTACTATCCCCTGTGACACTGTGATAAACACACTCGTGCCCATGTTGGGCCCTCATCAGTTGCTGTCTGGCTGCTGTACGGTTTCAGCATTCCTAGGTGCCACCTAGGCATCTGCCTAGTCCGCACTGTGCCCAAGCTGCACCACAGCATGTGCCGCCTGCAGCCCTCTATCCCATTTCCAAGCATCTGTCCAGTTGGCCATTCCAATATGCCCGCCCTGCTGTTGCCGCACATGTGCACGCCATAGGAAACCTGTCTGATGGTAAGGGAAACCCTGCACAGCGCAATTTCACTTTGGGTTCATTCACCTTGTATGGGGACGGAGCATGGACCCTTCCAAAATTAATATCCTTTTTTTGGTGCCTTCATGGGAGTGTTTTTTGATGTTTCCCATTGAGATCACTATTGCCCAGCTTGGTTATTTTATTTTTCCATTTTCTGCTGGTCCTTTTCACTGTTTATTTGGCCTTTTGTTCCGTGCACATATATCACACTTATCACTTTTTTGTAGGTTTCCCTGATTTTGCTGTACATTGCTGACAGAAATGGTTTCTCTTCCCTTTAAATCAGCTCTAACGCCAAGGTTTCACTGGCGTTAGTTTTGAGCCTCGGATTTCACAGCGTTAGTGTGCAGGAAGCCTCTCCCCTCCCACTCTCCACCCATTGACCCCTTCTCTCCGCCCCTGGGGAGCCTTCCTCCGCCCTCCGGGAGCCTTTGCCCGCCTTCATCGCTCGTTTTCGCCGCGGCGCACATTATCACGCAATAAGGTACCTGTGCGCCGCAAGATGTGACATTATCACGCGATAAGGTACCTTATCGCGCGATAAGGTCTCAGAGTGCACTTTAAGATGGTTTAGTAAACATACCCCTTAGGAGCTTGTTTACAAAGCTGCGGTAGCGGTTCGCAATCGATCGCGAGCCGCTACCGCAGCTTTGTAAACAAGCCCCTTAAACTCTATATTGGTAACTAGAAACCCAGAGAGATAATAAAGAAAATTATAGTCTTAGCTTGTGGCTTTCTGAGCACTCCAGAGTTCAGGCCCCAGTAGTCTGAATATCCCCATACTTAATGTTTAGCCACAGTTAAACCTTATATTTGTGATATCCCCAAAAAACAAACACTTAAACTCTATATTGGTAGCTAGAAACCAGCAGAGATAATAAAGACATTTACAGTCTTAGCTTTTGGCTTTCTGAGCACTCCAGAGCACATGCAGTCTGCCTTAGACCAGTATTGTGTGTCTGGACAAAGACATGGGGAGGGGGGCCTGCACGGAGTGGCAGGTGTACCTACTCTTGGCATCGTACTGGGCAGACTAGATGGACCATACTGGTCTTTATCTGCCGTCATTTACTATGTTACTATGTTACTATGTAACTTAGAGGGCTTCCACCTTTCTGGGGGCGTAAGTTCACTACCCAAGAGAGACTGCAAGAATGAACCCTGCAGTAGTCCCTCAGTCGGGCCTACCGCCACCCTCTCAATTGCCAGACACTGCTCTCTGTATACAAAGATATCGATAGAGATCAAGGCAACCAGAGAGGAGGTTAGCAGGTTTGCCTGGGCCGCGGACTCTGCTTCACCTTCCTCTTCTTTCCATGTCAGCAAAAACACATGGAGTGGAGGAGTAACTTAATGGTTAGCGCACTGGCCAAGTGACTAGGGTTTGATTCCTACTAGCACTCCTTGGGCAAGTCACTTAACCCTATATTGCATCAGAAAAATCCAAGTTATCAATGTCCCTGTTTAATGTACATTATCAAGCTTAAATTATAATGTAAACTGCTTTGACTGAAATGATAAAGCGGTATAAAAAAAACTGTCAAATGAGCAGGCTGTTCAGAGTGCAGCCAGCTTGGATCCCCTCCAACTTTTATAGATGTTAACAACATAAGATATGCCATACTAGGTCAGACTAAGGGTCCATCAAACCCAGTATCCTGTTCCCAACAGAGCTAATAAAGTCACAGTACCTGTCAGGTCGTCAAAAGGTAGACATATTCCATGCTGGTTTTCCTAGGAGTAAGCAATGGATTTCCCCAGACCACTTTAATAATGGTTTATGGACTTTTCCTTTAGGAACTTGTCCAAACCTCTTTTAAACATATGTATGTACATATGTTAAACATATGTATGTACATATGTTTAAAAGAGGTATGTACATATGTTTAAAAGAGGTACATATGTATGTACATATGTTCTAATAGTTTAACGTTCTAATAATTTACTGTTTAAATATTATACTGTTACCTGTACCTAGTTCACCTGTTCTATGTTCTATGTAAAATGACTTGGTATGATACTACCCATACCATATAACATAATGTTCATTGTAAACCGCACTTGATACTTGTGAAAGAGCGGTATAGAAATAATTGTTAAATAAATAAATAAATAAATAAATAAATAAATAAATAAACACAGCTATACTAACAGCTTTTACTACATCCTCTGGCAATGAATTCTAGAGTTTGATTATGCGTAGAATGAAAAAAATATTTTCTTCAATTAGTCTTAAATGTGCTACATTGTAGCTTCATTGTGTGTCCACTAGTCTTTCTATGTTTTAAAGGAGTAAAAATCCAATCTACATTTACCCATTCCACTCTACTCATTATTTTATAGGCCTCTCTCATATCGCCCCTCAGTCATCTCTTTTTCAAATTAAAGATCCCTAACCTTTTAAGCCTCTCGTTATAAGAAGGAAATATGCTACAAGTGACATAACCAATAATAAACTGAAATTAATAAATATCTCGTATGCCTGTAATATTTATTCAATAGGCCTTCAGTGAAGATGTGAGACATTTCCCAGATAATACTGACCTAGTCACAGAGTTTAAAACTATGATTTATTTTTATTAATGCTGGTTCAATCCACTTTAAATATGCAGATATTAGTTTTTAAATTTCCAATTATCTTGTAATATATTTTGTTTCAAAATTTTGTTTGAATCGAATACCTGTAGGATATACAACTTTTTCATGCTCAAGAACTAAGCAAAAAGAAAGAAGGGCTTAAACTGTTTGCTGGGATTCCTCAAAACGTGATTATTACTATTGGCATTAGTTATGGGGCAGAAGGTCTATTAGTTAAATTAGCTGGTGGGACGCATATTGTGATTTTGCTCATTTATAGCATTCCTAGAAACGATGCATTGATGTTACCCAAATGGTTATTGTTGAGTGTGGATAAATATGTAGTTTTCTCTAATGTTTTATTGTTGGATTGGATGATCTCACACCTACAGTCAGCTGTTTTAATGGTTCGCTGAGTCTGGGATTCACCCAATAAGTGGATTTGGCAATATATGTTTGAATCAGAAATATCTTATAGAATCTTGGTTGGATAAAGCTGAAGAGTGATAAGCTCTCTTTCTCACCAGTGGTATGGACAGACCACTACCTGATCTCTTTTGTAGTGTTAGGCCTACCAGCAGGGGCGGCCCAAGGGGGGTGCGGGGCCATGTGCAGAGACTCGGTGCAAGGCCTCATTTGCATAAGGGGCCTCATTTGCATAAATATTTGCGTAATGTTACCATACACTAACTTTTAGTAAACATGCCTCTTAATGAGTGTATGGATAAAGAAAACTAAAAGATTTCTACATTACTATAATCCAGTGCCAACCGCCAGGCACATTAGGAACTACTACAAACACTGCCCATTTACAACCCATAGCAAACCCACTGTATCGTAACAGCACTACCAGGACTCACAAAGCACCAGACCCTACCTATCAAAAGGCAACACTGCAAATATTAAACCAATACATTTCAGAGAATAACAATACATGACCTACTGGGGAAAGAGAACAAGGGCAATGTCAAATAGCAACTACATAAACTGAATACCTCAGCTCAGTTACACATGCAGAACATAGACCATCACCAAACAAGGAATCACAATTTAGAAACAGGAAGACAATAATTAAACTGGGAACCCCAAAAGCCAAACTTGGAATGTACAACAACACTGTAGAAATAAAACCATAAATTAATTTCCTCTTCTACTAAACAAAGCGCAGATGTTAATGATGCACATTTCCCAGAGCTGACATATTCCAGTTAATAAATGCAAAATAAAGAGATATCTTTCTACCTTTCGTGCATTTTTTTTCAGATGCAATTGCTCTAGCCACTTTCTTCTGGTTTCTTCGTGTCTTCTGCTAACTCTCCATCATCTGCTGTTCATTTGTCCTTTCTTCTTTCTTCTAGTTTTTTTTCCATTCTCTCTCTACATCTCCTTTAACATACTAATCTTTCTCCTTTTGCTCTTTCCTCATTCCTGTTTCATCCACTCAAATTTTACCCCTCCATCCTCAATCCCACATACTCTTCCAATACCCGGCCAATTGTAGATTTTTCTTCCCTCCCACACATATTTTTCCCCTCTCCATTTTACTCCCCCCCATCAGCCCACAGCCCATTACCAGTCCTAACCCCCCTCCCTCCCTTCAGTCCAGGGAAAATTAAAACTTTAAAAAAAGTTGGCTACTGCCGCTGCGGCAGCAGCAGAATCGAGTGTCCCGCGGGGCCCTCCCCTGCCCGGCAGAGCACTCCCTCCCTCCCTACCTGCCTGCCTGTTTACTTGCTTGCCTCAGTCCCTCTCTGCTTCGGCTTAGAGCCGCGAAGGGAGAGCGTCTCCCTCACGGCTCTGTTAAGCCCGCTGGGGCTTATGGGAAATTTCCCATCTGCCCCAGCGGGCTTAAAAGAGTTGCGAGGGAGAAGCTCTCCCTTCGCGGCTCTGAAAGCCGAGGCGGAGAGGGACTGAGGCAAGCAAGCAGGCAGGGAGGGAGGGAGTGTTCTGCCGGGCAGGGGGGGCCCCGTGGGACACTCAATTCTGCTGCTGCCGCGGGGGCAGCAGCCAGCTTTTTTTTTTTTTTTTAAATTTACTTTTAAAGTTGAATGTTCTTTGCGCGGGGCCCCCTGAAACGCAGGGCCCTGTGCCAAAAACATTCTCGCTCAATGGACGGGCTGGCCCTGCCTACCAGTACAAGTTGCTGCTATTACTGCTAATCATTTGCATAGCACTACAAGGCATATGCAGTGCTGAACATATAGATATAAGACACAGTCCCTGCTCATCAGAGCTTACAATCTAATCAAGATGAAAAAACATCACAAAACTGGGGACTAGAGTATGTCAAGATACACACAAGTAGTGGAGAAGAGAATGAGGAGTATCAGGATCCAAAAGCAGCCTCAAAGAGGTGAGTTTTTATCCTGGATTTGAATAGGGTTAGAGAAGGAGTCAATAACACTTACCAGACTTGCCCTAATAAAGATCTATCAATGGAGTGTTTTTTTGGAAGTTGTTAATAATCAAGATAAGATTGCAGAAATTAAAGACTCTGCCCTTAGAGCCATTGGTTTGGGCAAATAGTAGATGAAATTGCCCCATTAAGAACAAGAGCTGTCAGTTTTAACATCAGAGCTCTTTGGTTTTCCACAGAGATTCAGGCCTTACAGTGACAAAAGAGGAGATTCAAGAGACTCTGACAGACATCAGGTGAAGTTCAGGAAAATGAGACACCGAAGAGGTAGCTTAAACAGTATAATAAAACTATTTGAGATATCAAGAGACGCTATCCCAAGCCTCCAACATGCCTCAAAAGACCTTTGAATTACAAGAAATCTGTGTGAGCCTTTTTGTAGTAAATTCAATGACACAGATATCCCTGATGAAGGTTTAGCAGTTTGTGAGTTTTCTCATTTGAATATTGACCTGCACAATTTAAGTTCTTGGTTTTAAGCCATTTTATTGTTTTTACCATGCATTATTGGTATTTTATTTATGATTGTATTTTTTGTTTATTTTTGTATTTTTTGGGGGGAGGGGGATTTATTTAATTGTACTCCACTTTGAGATGTTTTTCAAAAGCAGATTATCAAGTTTAATAAAAAGCTCAGTGTGGTTGCTAATAATTTTAACCAGGTTTGTTTTAATATGGAGGAGTCAGCTGTCTCATTGCAATAGCCAAAGCTCTGTTAAAGGATGTAATTTCAGCTATTTTCATGTGATCGGTTTTGATCTAGTAAATATTACAGATTTTTTTAATCAGTTTGATGTTGGACTTAATCTTTAGTTATTGTTACCAGAAGACCAGAATCTTCCTTGAAGCTGTTGTATAAGCAAGTTACTGATTGCTCCGATAATTCGAATTGTATTGCTTAACCATAATTTTACATTAGTAACATAAATCCCTGTAATCAAACAAGTGTGTTCAATTCCTGGTAACGTGATGCATTTCTGCTCTCTTCCTGGTTATTAAAATTTACCCTGCAATGGAATGTGCTCAGTCAATCAACGTTCACTGATATTGAGTATAGTAATTATTCACTCTCAGCTCTATCCTGGTTTCAATAAATGTACAATATGCAAATCTGCCTGCTCTGATTTACCTCAGCTCTCAATCAGGACTTCTTCACTTTGACATTCTCTCCAGACATATGGCCCCCCTCAGTTGAGCTCTCTGTGAGCAATATCTTCTTTCCAGTTTGTAAATGCAGTTCACGCGTACACATTGTATTTCAGATGTTCTCTTTGACCCTCATAGCGGTATTCAGATCCCTGCACTCTAATTCATTATGGTTCCAATTTTTCTACAAAATGCAAGGCCATCTCCTTCAGCTTTGGCAAGCAAAAAACCAACCATGCTGTTTCTTCTGTTTAAAAACTTCCATGCTGATTAAATTGTCAGAAACTCCTCAGTATGTTTGAACTGCAGAATGCTTTCGAATTATGTCTGTGGCTAATAAATAATTTGAGATCTTGTTATCCAGGATTTGTTCCTCTGGTAAATACCAATGATAATTCAAGCCCAGAGCCTTCAGTCTCAGAGACTCGGCTCAGGAGACAGTTACTTCCACATGCACAAGACTCCCTGAAGTTTCATTTACCTTGACTACTAAGTCAAGTTTATTTGCTTACATTATAATTTCCCTTCAGCAACCAAAAATCATTGCCATGAAAATGTAAAATAGAGAATGTTTGAACTAGACAGATTCCAATCTGAACCCCAAACTCTTTCTCATCTCTATGCATCTCATCGGCACAGTGGTTATAACTGTTGTGCTTGTTAGGTTCGGTCAGCAGAAAGCAAGGGACAGAGCTTTTAGCATAGTAAACCAGTCAGTCAAAGTCATTATGGAAGGGCCACAAAGTTGTGGTCTGACTCATATCATGATTCGGATTAAGTTGGCCCAACTTGGATTGGTTTATTTTTGGATAAAGTAGTATGTTTTGTTTTTCAGTCAGGTTTTTGAGCCCTTGGTATCATCCTGGTCTGAAGATATTGAAAAATAAGTCCATCGTGTGAAATGGGCCTGGCAGAAGAGCAAATTGGATTCTGATCTAGTATTCTATAAGGAGTTTAGGAAGGCTGAAAGGCGATATATTAAGTACCAAATAAACCATAAACCATAAAATGAATTATTGCAAAATGTTTATTAATGAAAATAATAATCCAGCAATGCTTTCTGGATTATTTAGGAATACGACTACCCCTGATCACCACTCTTCAGAACAATGATCATTTAGTTCTTACACCTGAGCAATTTGCCAACTGTTTTAGTTCAAAAACAGAAAGTGAAACCAATAAAAAAAATAGGCAGTGTCTCCAAAGAATTAAAACAGAGGCAATTTCTTCACTCATCCATCAAACATCACTTTACCAGTTCATTGTTAGTGGAAGGAAAAGACCTCAGCAAGACAACAGCCCTTTTCTAAAAATATTTGCTACTTTACTCAAAACAGAAATTACACTTACCTGGTAATTGTAGTTCCTGGAGGATCCAGTTTAGTCCTCCACATCCGGGTAGTGCACCTCCTCCTGCAGCTCGGAGACTGGACCAATCAGAATCTTCCCATGTTAGGATGTCTGCTGCTGGATCTCCCATCATCCCCCAGTGAACTATTGACAAAGCAGACTCAAAGAAGCAACACATGAGATAACTATAAATAGTAAACCAGAAAGAACGTAGTACCCTTAATTGCTTAGTGACCCCCTCCCCAAACGAGGAAGCCAAAATTCTGCACAGCGCCTCTGATTGCACCTGAAGAAAGAAGCAGTCCTAAGCCAGCGACCCGAACTGAACAGCTGGCAAAAGAAAGACGAAGCGAGCCCGGGATACGACAACCCGAAGAAACAGACTGAAACAAGTCATCGCCGATCACCGTAAGCGCGCCGACACTAACAACCGTGACACTTGGGAGGGAAGGATCCTCCAGGAACTACAATTACCAGGATCCTCCAGGAACTACAATTACCAGGATCCTCCAGGAACTACAATTAAACTGGATCCTCCAGGAACTGCAATTACCAGGTAAGTGTAATTTCTGTTTCCTGAGCGGTAATCCAGTTTAGTCCTCCACATCCGGGATGTAACAGAGCAGTCAACACCGGGCGGGACCCTGCCAACCGGCGCGCAACACCGCCGAACCAAACCGAGCATCCTGAGCGGCGAGCACATCCAAGCGGTAGTGTCTACTAAAGGTATGAAGAGACGACCAAGTAGCTGCCTTACAAATGTCCGCAGGAGGAACAAAACTATGCTCCGCTCAGGACGTCGCATGAGCCCTGGTAGAGTGGGCCCGCAAACCCACCGGAACCGGTCGATGCTGTAAAATATAAGCCGATGCAATCGCCTCCTTAATCCACCGGGCGATGGACGCCTTAGCCACCGGCTCTCCTTTGCGGGGTCCGCCAAAAAGCACAAACAAGCGATCCGTCTTATGGAACGTATCGGACACCTTCAAGTAACGACGAAGGACGCGCCGCACATCTAGACAATGTAAACTCTCGTCCGTAGGACCGTCTGCTTCCGAATGAAGGACCGGAAGATATACCGGCTGATTCAAATGAAAAGGCGAAACCACCTTAGGTAAAAACGAGGGCACCGGCCGAAGAACCACGCGATCTCGAGAAATGGACAAAAACGGCTCCCTACACAACAGCGCCTGCAACTCAGAGATGCGCCTCGCCGAGCAGATTGCCACCAGAAACACCGTCTTCAGAGTGAGATCCTTAACCGTCGCTCTCCGAAGGGGCTCAAAGGGTGCGCGAACCAAGGCCTGTAACACGAGGTTCAAATCCCAGGAAGGAACGGATACTCTGCGCGCAGGGTGCAACCTCAAGACCGCCTTGAGAAAACGTTGGACGTCCGCATGCATCCCTAGAGAAACCCCGAGAACCTTGCCCCGGTAGCATGCCAGCGCTGCCACTTGCACCTTCAGAGAACTGACCGCCAAACCTTTATCAAAACCATCCTGCAAGAAACTGAGAATTACCGACACGGAAGCCATAGCCACGCGAACCCCACGTCGCGAACACCAATCCTCAAATAACCGCCACACTCGCACATACGCCAGCGATGTGGAAGGCTTCTGCGCCCAGAGGAGCGTGGCAACCACCGCAGGGGAATAACCTTTCTTTCTCAACCGAGACCTCTCAAGGGCCAAACCGTAAGCGAGAATCGATCCACCTGAGGCATCCGCAATGGCCCCTGAAGAAGCAGATCCGGAAGTGGAGGCAGTTTCCAAGCCACTCCGTGACGCAAGCGAACCAGATCCGCATACCACGGTCTTCTCGGCCAATCCGGAGCCACCAGTAAAACTCGCCCCCGGTGCACTTCGATGCGCTGAACGACCCGACTGATCAGCGCCCAAGGGGGAAAGACATAAAGAAGACCGTCCGTCGGCCACGGCTGAATTAGCGCGTCGATGCCCTCGGACATGCGTTCTCTCCGCCTGCTGAAGAACCGACCCGTCTTCGCCGACTGGAACGTTGCCATAAGGTCCATAATCGGAGGTCCCCATTTGCGCACTATCTGCGCGAACACCTGCGGGTTCAGTTCCCACTCCCCGGGGTCGACCCGCACTCTGCTGAGAAAGTCCGCCATCACATTGTCTTTTCCGGCGATATGCGCCGCCGACAGAGCCAGCAAGCGGGATTCCACCCAAGCGAACAAGACCTTTGCCTCGGATTCCATGGCCACACTGCCAGTGCCACCCTGGCGGTTGATGTAGGCCACCGTCACCGAGTTGTCCGAGAGAACGCGCACTGCTCGCCCCCGCACCAACTCCTCGAGGGCTTGCAGCGCGAGTCTCACCGCCCGCAGCTCGAGGCGGTTGATTGACCAAGACGCTTCGAGAGGGGACCATGTCCCCTGCGCGAAGCGGCCTTCGCAGTGGGCTCCCCAGCCCAACAGACTCGCATCCGTGATGAACGGGATCCAAGAGGGCTGCTCCAGAGGAAACCCCATCCGGAGGTTCGTCGAGCACAGCCACCACCGCAGCAACAAACGGACCAATCGGGGACACGGCAACTGCTTGTTCAACGAATCCAATTGGTTCGACCAGCGGCGTAACAGGGCTCTCTGAAGCGGCCGCATATGAAAGCGGGCCCAAGGCACCACTTCCAATGTCGCCACCATGATGCCCAACAGGCGCAGGTACCACCACGCTGACGGAGTGGGAATCCCCAAGAAAGAGCGCACGAGACTTCGCAAGGCCGGGACACGGCGCTCCGGTAAGCACACCAACCCTCTCGCCGTGTTGAAATGAACTCCGAGGTATTCGAGGGACTGCGTTGGCTCCAAATGACTCTTGTTCTCATTGACCACCCAGCTGAGGGACCGCAGCAAGGCCACAACCTTGTCCGTGACCTGCACACTCTCCTCTTTGGACTTCGCCCGAATCAACCAGTCGTCGAGGTAAGGGTGGACTAAGATACCTTCCTTGCGCAAGGCCGCCGCAACCACCACCATGACCTTGGTGAAGGTGCAGGGAGCTGTGGCGAGACCGAAGGGCAATGCCTGAAATTGAAAGTGACCCCACGGGAATGCGAACCTTAGGAACTTCTGGTGGACCGCTTGGATGGGAATGTGTAAATAGGCCTCTGAGAGATCGAGAGAGGAAATAAACTCTCCTTGACGCACCGCTACTATGATGGACCGCAAGGTCTCCATCCGGAAATGTGGAACCCGAAGGAAACGATTCACGCCCTTGAGATCTAGAATCGGGCGTAGCGACCCATCCTTCTTTGGCACCACAAAATAAATGGAGTAGCGACCGACGCCGCGCTCGGAAGGAGGAACGGGAACCACCGCGCCCAATGCGATGAGCCGACTCAACGTCCCACGAATGGCCTGCACCCTCTGCTCGCCTCTGCAGGGGGAAAGGACAAAGGCGTCGGGAATTGGCATAGCAAACTCTAGAGCATAACCTTCTCTGATTATCTCGAGCACCCACTGATCTGACGTGATTTGGGCCCAGGAAGGCAGAAAGTCCTGAAGACAGCCTCTGATGACTAACCCTCCTTCCGGAGCCCGCCTCGCTTCATTGTGGCTTACGACCAAAGGAAGAGGACGCCGAAGAGGACGCCGCTGCAAATCCTCTCCCCGCCCCCGAAAACCCCGAAAACCGTGGCCTCTGGAACTATACCGGCCGCGCTGGGAAACCCAAAAACGGGAAGAACGAAATTTGCGAAAGTCACGAAACTGACCCCGCACCGACGGCAAACCTCTACTCAGCTTAGGCTTATCTTCGGGCAGCCGACCACCCTTGGACTCCCCAAGATCCTTTACCAATTTATCCAGATCGTCACCGAACAACAACTTACCCTTAAAGGGAAGCTTACTGAGTCGGGACTTAGAAGAACCATCGGCCGCCCAATTCCGCAGCCATAAGGATCTGCGCGCCGCCACCAAAGAGGCCATACTATTTGCCAATGTTCTAATCAAATCATACTGCACATCCGCTAGATACGCAGATCCCGACTCCAGCCTAGTCACCTCCAGCAAGCCCTGCTGATCCAAGCCGGGGAGCTGCCTCAAGCGTTGAGCCCAACGTAAGCCCCACAAATGGAGGCCTGCAAAGACAAAGCATTGGTCTCAAAGGACTGTTTCAACAACCCATCTATCTTCTTATCCTGTGCGTCCTTCAAGGCCGCACTGCCTTCCACCGGAATGGTAGTTTTCTTGGTGACTGCCGACACCGCGGCGTCCACTCGGGGCGACCTAAACTTCTCCTTGTCTTTATCCGCCAACGGATAAAGGCGGTTCATAGTCCGAATGCCCTTAAGGCCGGATTCGGGATGATCCCACTCAGCTTGAATCATCTGCTCTACAACACGGTGCACCGGAAACACCACTTGAGAGTCCCGCACCGCCTGAATGAGAGGATCCTCCAAACCGTCCTCCTCAGCAGAACGAGGAGCAGCGAGATTGAGAGCATGAAGAGATTCCGTAATCTAAGGCACCAACTCCTCCTTACGAAAGACCCAAATTATCCGGGCCTGATCCTCGGGCTCTGGGATCTCCCCGTCTTCCAATTCGTCAACAGCACCTTCCGGATCCACCTCTGCATCAGCATCCTGCCAGCTCAAGTCGTCATGGTCCAGGTCTATGGCGCGAAGGCGCTTAGCCGAAGGCTGGCCTTTCTGCCTGGCCTCTCCACCTTGAAGGGATGACAGGGGCGACGGCCAAACGTCTGGCAACTTGCCCGAGCGCCCCAAGCGAAAAGCCTGGTGTATAAGCAGGACAAAGTCCGGGGAAAAATCCGGAAAGGAAGATGTTGCCGTTGCAATCGGCCATGTGCCCCCCTGTCCTTTAGGAGGGGCCGTAGACCCAGATGCAAGAGGGTCAGGAGAGGGACCACCGTCCGCCTGCACCATCGGGCTTCCGGGGCCGGGCAATTCCTTATGCTCCAGTTGGTGCTCTAAACTGGTGGAAACAGAGGCGCAGCCCTTGCAGACCCCAGAGTCATCCACCGCCCCCCTGCGCGACCCGCAGATAACGCACTGCGGTCTGGCAGCCATGCTACAGCAGTCCCCAGGGAAAGGAAAAGTAAATTTAATTGAAAGTAAAGGTAAAGTAAATGTAAATGAAAAACTGAAAGAAAGCAAAAAGAAAAGCTTCGATTTTTTTTTTTTTTTTTTTTTTTTTTAAATAACCAGCAACTGGAAACTGCAGTGCCCCCCTCTCCCAGCAAAAACGCTATTCCAACAGTGCGTTAAGTGGAAGGAAAGGGCAGTTAAAGCACCCTGCTTGCTGGGCGGGAAAAAACCGGGTCTGGAAAATGGCCGCCCGGCACCTTTAGCCGGCGGAAAAAAAAGGCGCGAAAAACCTCCGAAAAGAAAAATGAAAAATGAAAGAAATAGCAAGGTAAAGCAGGCAAGAAAGGGAAAAACAGCCCCAACAACTGCCGACACTCACCGCACCTGACTAAAATCGCCGCAGCAACTCCTCACCCGAATTTGGAGCGGGAGCAACAATGGCACCGGCTGTCCGTCACAAAGGAAAAGCAGCACGGAGCGTAAGAGGAAAGCCAGCCTGCTGAAGAGGGGCTTCCTAAATGCTGCCGGGTGACCGGAAAGGCAAAGTCCTCCTCCGAATAGTCCTGGAGGAAGGAGCTAGCCTTGGACTGAAGAAAACAGCCTTCAGAGACAAGCAGCAGTGCAGTGCAGGCACGGCTCCCGATCGTAGCCGGCTCTTTTGCTATGAATGTAAATTTAAAGCGACAGCTACCTAAAAAAAAATAGAAAGCAAAAACAAAGCTATAGAAAGGAAAAAACTCTCTAGTGTTGCCTCTAAATGTCCCAAAGTGAGCCTAACCCCAGGCACACACGTCCTCCAGCTGCCAGGAGACTGGACACACTGGGGGATGATGGGAGATCCAGCAGCAGACATCCTAACATGGGAAGATTCTGATTGGTCCAGTCTCCGAGCTGCAGGAGGAGGTGCACTACCCGGATGTGGAGGACTAAACTGGATTACCGCTCAGGAACCACCATCAGTTATACAAAAAAAACTTCCATCAGGGCCGGATTTACCTATACGCCAACTACGCCGTGGCGCAGGGCCCACAGCTGACAAGGGCCCACAAAAATTGAAAAAATAGTTAGGGTTCTTAAAATTAAATTTAAAAAAAACCCGCTGGCTGCTGCCGCGGCAGCATGGACTGTCCCGCGGGGGCCCCCTCCGCCCGGCTGAATCCCTCCCTCCGTGCCAGCTTTGAGAGGCGCGAAGGGAGAGTGTCTCCCTCGCGTCTCTGTTAAGCCCGCAGGGAGGGAGGGAGGGACGGATTCAGTCGGGCGGAGGGGGCCCCGCGGGACAGTCCATGCTGCCGCTGTTGCGACGGCAACGGCAGCAGCCAGCGTTTAATTTTATTATTAAATTTTACTTGAGCCGATGGGGGGTAGGACTGGTAATGGGCTGGGGGGTTAAGACTGGAGGTGGGCTGATGGGGTTAGGACTGGTAATGGGCTGTGGGCTGGGGGGGGTTAGAAATGGTAATGGGCTATGGGGGGGGGGTTAAGACTGGTAATGGGCTTTGGGCTGATGGGGGCTGTCTGGTAATAGGATATGGGGGGGATAGGACTGAAAATTAGGTGGGGGGTAAAGAAAGAAGGTGGTCTGAGGGGGTTAATAGTTGTAATGGGCTGGTGGGCTGTTGGGAGGGGGTTTGGACTGGTAATGGGCTATGGGGGGGGGCTAGGACTGGAAATGGGCTGATGGGGGGCTAACACTGGAGGTGGGCTGATGGGATTAGGACTGGTAATGGGCTGTGGGCTGATGGGGGGTTAGGACTGGTAATGGGCTATGGGGGGGGTTAGGACTGATAATGGGCTATGGGGGTGTTAGGACAGGAAATGGGCTGATGGGGAGGGGTTAGGACTTGAGGTGGACTGATGGAGTTAGGACTGGTAATGGGCTGTGGGCTGATGGGGGGGGGGGGGTTTAGGACTGGCAATGGGCTATGGGGGGATGACTGGAAATGGGTTGATGGGGTTAGGACTGGAAGTGGGCTGATGGGGGGTTAGGACTGGTAATGGGTTATAGGGGGGGCTTAAACTGAAAATGGGGTGATGGGGGGTTAGGACTGGAAGTGGGTTGATGCAGGGACTAGAAGGGAATGGATGCTGGGTGAGGCTGGAACTAGAAGGGAGCTGATGTTGGGGGAGGATTAGAATGGGATGGGGCTGGAAGAGTAAAATGGAGAAGGGAAAAATATTTTGTGTGGGAGGGATAAAAAATCTACAATTGGCCGGGTATTGGGAGAGTAAGTGGGGATTGAGGATGGAGGGGTAAAATTTGAGTGGATGAAATAGGAATGAGGAAAGAGCAAAAGGAGAAAGATTAGTATGTTAAAGCAGATGTAGAGAGAGAATGGAAAAAAACTAGAAGAGAGAAGAAAGGACAAATGGACAGCAGACGATGGAGAGTTAGCAGAAGACACAAAGAAACCAGAAGAAAGTGTCTGGAGCAATTGCAGCTGAAAAAAAAATGCACAAAAGGTAGAAAAATCTCTCTTTATTTTGAATTTATTAATTGGAATATGCCAGCTCTGGTAAATGTGCATCATTAACGTCTGCGCTTTGTTTAGTACAAGAGCAAATTAATGTATAGTTTTATTTCTACAGTGTTGTACATTCCAAGTTTGGCTTTTGGGATTCCCAGGTTAATTATGACGTCAAGGCCAACAGCGAGCAGGTGATCCGGCGTGCTCATTTTTATCTTTTCTGGGGGCCCACAATTTTTGTTGGCGTAGGGCCTCATTCAAGGTAAATCCGGCCCTGCCTTCCATACCACTCAAGTGTTGAATTTTCACTAGCAATTATTCTTACAATTCCAGTTCAACCTAAAGCCATAAAAAATCTTTTACTTACTGTACCTTCTGAAAAACTATAAATCGTTGCAGTAGCTATGAAAAGATTTTCACAACTTCCAACTGCTTCATTCGAAAATAGAAGCTATTAGGCTCTCTATAACATCATCCACTATAGAGGTCATTCCAGAACACAAATAAGGGGTTTGTACATGCAGCAGGAATGTTTATCTGCCAAAAACATCCCTGATCATATTCTGAAACACTGCTGACGTGCACATCCATAGTGCTAGCACGGGGATCTCAGAACGGGGGCGGAACGAGGGCATGGTCAGCCACGGAGACATATAAAGCGTATTCAGGAAAGGTCCATATACGTTTTAAGTGTTTCTTGCAGATGTCCATGTTATTCCTGCAGAAAGGTGGAATAAGAAAATATTCTGCTCTGCTCTTCAGTGCATCCCATATTAAAGAAGGGTTTTGCTGTTTTTCCTTTTTGTTGTTTTTGTTGTTTCTTTTTTACTCCCGTGATGTGGGCTACTGTTCCTTGTTCCCTGTTTTACTTATTATTGGAAATGTTAATCCTGTATTTATGGAGAATTTACTTTTGCTTGTGTTTTTGATGTATATTGTATAAACATCAATAAATATATAAATCATAAGAAGAGAAATTCTGTTTATACTGGCTATGCTGAAAATTGCTGTTTGTGCTAAAGTTGCTAAACTAGGGTTCCCTAGCATTTCCTATATTCTGTAAAGTGGGACTGGTGATGAAGGGATAGTGTGTGAGTGAGTATGGCAAAGATTCTGGTGTGAGTGAGAAACGCAGATCAGATTTATGGTCCTGGGACACCATACTGTTATGTTATACCAGTTGTTGTTTATAGGTGCATGGAATTTTTTTGGCAGCTGTATGTTTATTTTAACTGTAAGTGAGTGTGTGTGTGTGCATGTGTGTGTGTGTGCATGTGTGTGTGTGTGTGTGTGTGTGTGTGTGTGGTTTGAGGGTTGCACAGAAACCCTCACTTCATCCTACCTGTCCTTCTAACTATCGACCTATCTCCCTCCTCCCCTTTGTTTCTAAACTTCTTGAACATGCAGTTCACTGCCATTGCCTTGACTTTCTCTCTTCTGAAGCCCTACTGGATCCTTTACAATTTGGCTTTCGTCCTTTACATTCTACTGAAACGGCTCTTGCCAAAGTCTCCAGTAACTTCTTCCTGGCAAACTCCAAAGGCCTTTACTCAGTCCTCATCCTTCTTGACCTATCTGCTGCTTTTGACACTGTTGACCACAATCTTCTCCTTGATACTCTGTCCTTGCTTGGTTTTAAAAGCTCTGTACTATCCTGGTTCTCCTCTTATTTCTCCCATCACTCTTTCAGTGTTTGTCCTGGTGGATCCTCCTCTGCTGCTATCTCGCTCTCAGTTGGTGTACCCCAAGGATCTATCTTGGGTCCACTCCTTTTCTCTCTACATACCCAGTCCCTTGATGCACTCATCTCTTCCCATGGCTTTCAATATCATCTTTATGCTGATGACTCCCAGATCTATCTCTCTACACCTGAAATCTCTCTGATAGTCCAGACCTGGATTTCTGCCTGCCTTTCTGACATTGCTGCTTGGATGTCTCACCACCACTTGAAATTGAACATGGCCCAAACCAAGCTTCTTATTTTTCCCCCTAAAACCTCTTCTCCTCTTTCTCCTTTCACAGTCTCTATGGATAACTCTCTACTCCTCTCTGTTTCCTCAACTCATAACCTTGGGTTGTCTTTGACTCCTGTCTCTCCTTCTCCACACACATCCATCTGATAGCTAATACCTACCGTTTCTTTCTCTGTACAAAAAATAAATGCCCAAAAAACTCAACTCATTAAATAACTAACTAACAAGAGTCTCTGAGCACCATAATGTCAATGAAGAAATGAATGCAGACACAGATAATGTAAGACTATGGGGGATGTTTACTAAAAACCGGAAATGTGCGCGCCGCAAAATAGCGCACGGAAACGCGGCACTGAAACGCTAATAAATGCATTTAAACACCCCGCACACGTGCGTGTCACCCCCGCAAAGGTGCGCGGCACACTAACGGGCCCCGTACAAGTACGGGCCCGCAAATGTCCGATAGAGGCGTGGAACGGCTAAAGGAGGGCGGAGGAAGGCTCCGGAGGGGCGTAGGGACGGGGTCAATGGGTGGAGAGTTGGAGGGGAGAGGCTCCCCGCACAGTATCGGGCCCGAATTTGCATGTAAAAACTACCGCGAGGGAAACCCTCGCGGTAGAAAGCATTTAAAGGGAAGAGAAACCATTTCCGTCAGCAATGTACAGGAAAACCGGGGAAACCAGCAAAACGTGAGCAGTGTGATACATGTGCACAGCACAAAAGTGCAAATAAAAATAGAAAATGACCACAACAGAACTATTAAAAATAGTAATTCAGCTGGGCAACAGTTATAGTGATGGGCAAATACAGAAAACACACCCAGCAAAGCTCCATAAAAAAGAAATGAATTTTGGAAGGGTTTACGGAGCGGAGACTCTTCCAAAAAACATTTCCTTTTGTGGAGCTTTCCTGGGAGTGTTTGCTATGGTTGCCCATTAATATCACTGTTGCCCAGCATGGTGATATTTTGTCCCCCATTTCCCGTGGTCATTTCCGGGGTTTATGTGCACATTTGTCACCAGACAGGGTGCATATGCCCACAGTAAATTTGCGTAGAGCAGGGTTTGTGACTCCATCCTGCCAGGCTTACTACCTCCAGGGGCTGCACTGTCTATGTGGCCATAGTGTGGTGCAGCGGACAGAGTCAGTACCTGTAGGACCAGAGGTTCAAAGCCCAGCTGGGGCACTTGCCAGCCCAGTCCCTATATTTTACCCACCACTAAACACAGATAGCGCAGACACCCCTGTATTGCAGGGGACATAAGCA
Source organism: Ichthyophis bannanicus (assembly GCA_033557465.1). Lineage (NCBI taxonomy): Eukaryota > Metazoa > Chordata > Amphibia > Gymnophiona > Ichthyophiidae > Ichthyophis > Ichthyophis bannanicus. Next base: position 183,762,281 of record CM066034.1, read on the forward strand.
TGGGGAAAACACCCATATTTTACCCAACAACGCACACACACCACAACAATGGGCATTACCCACAGCCAAGTACCCCAAATGCAGTCCCGTACTGCCACATTCCAATCAGGTCACCTGCCTTTTATGGGAGAAGCTCATGCCAGCTTGTTGGCGGACGAGTACATGTGGTGCAGGGGGCAGTGGCTGCTAGCGACAGAAGACAGAGGCCTAGCCATGTGCAGGCTGGCACAGTCCACAGCAACAGACAGGCCCTGCCGGATCCACAGTCATGGACTATCCATGGAATTCAGCCAAGCTGTGGCTACACGGTGGTGCAGTGCACACAGAAAGTGCATGCAAGAACAGAAGGTCACAGGTTCAAAGACCAGCTGGGGCTACCAGCAATCCTGCCCACATATTTTCCCCACAAATAAACAGTGACAGTAAGGACACACCTTTCGTGACGAGGACATATGCAATGGTAATACATCTATCTTTTACCCCACTGAGCACAGACACCATGAACAGGGGCAGAACCTACAGCAGAATCTCCCAAATGCAGTCCTGGTGGGCCACACACCAGTCAGGTTCCATGCTGCCACTCATACAAATGCCTGTGCTGTATATCTATGCACGGCATGTAGATGTAGCTCATGCATATTCATGAGGGACAGCAGGAAGACCCGAACAGTGTGATGCAAAACTGGGCTGGAGTGGGGAAGCACTGCCGTAAAGCAGCAGCCAACAGGGGCAGACACACCCACACCCACAGGCCCCATTGGCCAATGTCTCCTGTAGAGGCAGAACATTGGACCCTGCGTGCATCTCCCAATACCAGCACCTGCATACCTTAGCAATGTCACCCTACACCTGAGGTACACAGCTCTGAAACGTTTGCTAAGAGTACAGGCTGATAGATATCCCTACGTTAGGCACATACTGCTAGTTGACCCCATCCGAACAATCTGTTTGGTGTCTGCGGTGCGTCCTCCAGGCCTGGCCTCTGATGGTGTTCACCACCCTGGGGAGTGACCCCCAGCAATACTGCGTACCATATCCATGCCTGTGCCGTGCCCAGGACCGGTGTGGTGGCCAAGGCTAATCACCCCCTCAATAGTAGCACAATGCTGGCATAGGTGTGGGAGTGTGTGTCTGTCTATACAGTGTGTGTTGGCTGCAAACACCTTCCCCAACCCACACTGCCAGCACTACTGCCAGTATTGGCCTGCCAATGTGCATAATGAGCAGCAAGGTACCATGGGTATAGGTCAGACATGGTGCGCTGGCCAGGATGCATCTGCACAGGGCATAGGGCACTGGCTGTGACATTGTAGTGCCAGGCCACCACCTACACAAACAGGGTGACCTCTGTATGTGCTGCTGGGGGAGCACTCTCACCCTGAGTGTGCAGTGATGACAGCATGGCTAGGCACCCCCATAGTGCTGTATTGTGTTTCTCTCTTGTGATATATATGGGTTTCCTGTTGGAGCCTCCTCACAGAGCTCTCTGCTTGTGTGTGTTGCCACCCCAGTTTTGGGTGCATGCAGTTCCATCAGGGCTAACCAGCAGACTGTTCACAGCTGGTATGTGTCTTGATGGAGTGCCTTGCAGGGTGCAGTGGCTGATGGCTTGCTGCAGGTGAATATCAGATAGTGCTGGGGTGCATCTTTGGATATCCAGGCCTAAAGTCTGTTTGATATTGTGTTATGGATGTGTGTGGAGCTGCTTGGACTGCCCTGTAGGGTGTCTGTTCCCCAGCAGGACTGGGGTTTGATGGTCCACTCTACTGCCATTGGTGAGGGAGGAGGAAATGGGGATCTGTTGGTGGGGGGCCCTGTTTGCCACCGGGGGGGGGGGTAGTAGCTTTGACCACCTAGGGGGTCCATGGGGGTTTCCACTAACTGAGACAGACAGAGAGAGATATCCAACATGTTTCTGCAGCACCTTCCTATCTCACAGGTTAGTACTGTTTTGGAGCTCTGTCATGGCCTCATCCAGCCATGGCTGGTGTTGTGGACCTGGTCCTGGCCGCCACATCACACCCTCAGGGTGAGCACAGTACCCGCACAATGTGACGGTGTGTAGCTACTCTTTGCTGGTAGTCCACCCGCTCAGGACCCCCTACCAGGCCGAGGTGCTGTATGGGTGCACATGACAATTCCCCCTACCAGGCCGGGTAGCTGTTGGGGTGCATTCCCCATCTTGTGTGCATCTGTGGACAGCTGATTTGCATGTGCAGTGCATCATGGGTACGGGTGGCCTAACCCTATCCTGTCTACAACAGCAGACTGTCTGTGGGGTGACGTGCAGGCTCTCTGCAGCCAGCCAGGGGCTTGCTATCAGCTATAGAGCTGTAGCCCAATGGTTACGTCACTCCCTTTAGGTGCCTCTGAGGGTGCTTTATAGGGCGCCCTATAGGCCACCTTATGGTTGCCATCCATATAGGGTGCACTATACATTATCCTGTGTCGCAACATACATGGTGCCCTATAGGGGACATTCTAGGGTGCCTTGGCGGACAGTGCACTGTAACATGTGCCTTACGGGCATCCGTATGTTAACACACTGTGAGAGCGGGTTTACTAGTGGTGGGAAATAAAATATAAATGGAAGGCCTCCTACAGCACTCCTCACCATGACACATACTGCCCCAGCCAGCCTTGTTCACTGGGCACTGTGAGGGGTTGAACCCCTGGCCCCTGCACCATTGGTCAGTGTCTTAACCATTGTGTTGTGGCTCTGTTCCTGTGTTTGTGCATCCGCGCGCAGCCTTGTAGCCATCAGCGCGCCATCTTGTGGCGCACTAAATTAACAGCGTGCCGCCTTATGCCGCACAACATGGAAATGCCCCTAAAATAATGCCTCAGCCAGCTGTCTTCAATGGGCACTGTGGGGAATTGAACCCATGATCCCTGCACGAGTGGTCAGTGTCTTAACCATTGTGCTATGGCTCTGTTCCTGTTATTTGTACATCAGCGTGCCACTTATCCCTCCCACTATTGGACTGCCCCCTCACACATCAGCGCGCCGCCTTCTGCCCACCGGCTCGCCACCTTCTGTTGCCCAGATTTATCAGCGCACCGCCTTCTGCCGCCCAAACTTAACAATGCACCGCCATCTGCCGCCCACACTAAACAGTGCGCCGCCTCATGCCGTAATAAAAATAACAGTGCGCCGCCTTCTGCTGCCCAAAATTAATATGCCTCCTAACCACTTTTGCTCATAAATGTTGGTGCCTCAGCTGGTCTTTTTTGTTGAGTGCAAAGGGGGTTTGAACCCCTGGCCCCTGCACCATTGGTCAGTGTCTTCACTGTTGTACTACGGCTCTGTTGTTTGGTTTTGCAGCAGCGCCCCACTTAGCCTTCCCACGCGCTAATGTGGGCCCCACACATTAGCGCGACGCACACACGTACGGTCCAGTTTTTTGCTTTTTTCTGCCTGGCCCGCCCACTCCTTATATGGCACCAGCACACTAACGGGAACCCGCACAGCAACGGTGTTTAGTAAACATGCCCCTATGTCTGCCAAAGTGTGACAACTAATCACAGGGCTCACAAAATATGTTGAAGACGCCTCAGATCAGTATGGCAGTAAGTCACTGAAAAAGCCGAACGTCATTTAATCCCAAATATCATTCATAGGCCTCTGTGCGTCTTACCAATTTTTAAATGCATTTAAAGAAAAAAGAAAACACTCAACTGAAAACAAACAGCCCTTCAGTGAAAGCAAATCACGCTCCCAAAATGAGCTGGATCAGTGTCGACACGAGTTTCTTCCTCTAGCTTTAACAAGGCTGCACTCAACATATTTTGTGAGCCCTGTGATTAGTTCTCACACTTTGGCAGACATAGTCTTACATTATCTGTGTCTGCATTCTTTTCTTCGTTGATATTATGGTACTCAGAGTTTCTTTCTCTATAACATCAACAAAATCCACCTATTCCTTTCTGAACACACTACTAAGACACTTATCCATTCCTTAATCACCTCCCTTCTTGACTATTGTACGAGGGCCATTTTTTTTTCAACTTCCGATAGGCTATAAATAAAAGACAAGTTCATATAAAACAATAATTTTATTACCAAAAGATTGGTACACTTACGGTTACTTTTCGACATAATCACCGAAGAGATTGAGACATTTGTCATATCTGTGGACAAGCTTTTCAATACCCTCTGCAAAGAAAGTTGCCTCCAATGAATTCAAGTAGTCCTTGACGTTGGTTTGAAGGTCCTCATTGGTTTGAAAGCGCTTTTGTGGCCGTCCGTCAACATTTTTGGGACCCAACGTGCACAAAGTTTTTTGTAGCCTAACCGTTCAGTAACAATAGAGTACAAAACAGACCTTGAAACCTCTGGAAATTCCGTAGACAAAGCAGTAATGGTGAATCTGCTGTTTTCTTTAACCATTCTGTCAACTCGTTGCACCAGGTCATCTGAAATGACAGATTTGCGTCCTTGGCCCAACACCATCACTCATGAAGTTTTCCCCATACACACGACTCATTCTCCGATGGATTTCTGCAGCACTATGGCCTTCAGCCTGTAGAAAACGAATCACACTTCGCAATTCACACTTGGAGGGAGCATCAATCATGGTGGACATGTTTACGTGGCTGTAGCACAACGCCGACTGACGCCTGAATGTCAACAATGGCGGAGTGTGTAGTGCAAGAGCTGCGCAGTCGCCTACAGCGCATGCCTGCTTTCTGCTGCCCGCGTAGCGTCTGCACGGAGCGATCGGAGGTTGAAAAAAAAACGGCCCTCGTAACTTACTCCTTGCTGGTCTTCCTTTGAATCATCTCTCTCCCCTTCAATCTGTTCAACACTCTGCTGTACGGCTAATCTTCCACCAGCCTTGTCATGCTCATATTACCCCTCTTCTCAAGTCACTTCATTGGCTTCCTATCCATATCTGCATCCAGTTCAAACTTCTCCTGCTGACCTATAAGTGTATTTACTCTGCAGCTCCTCATGCCCTACATCCCGCCTCGGAAACTTCACTCTTGTGGCAAATTGCTTCTATCTGTGCCCTTCTCTTCTACTGCTAACTCCAGACTTTGCTCCTTTCACCTTGCTGCCCCTAATGCCTGGAACAAACTACCCGAGTCTGTATGTCAGGCGCCTTCTCTGGCCCTTTTCAAATCCAGGCTAAAAACTCACCTCTTCGCTGCCGCTTTCAGATCTTAACTCACCTGATCTCCTTTGTGTTTCCTTACCATTCCCCCTAGATGTATCCCATGTCTATACCTATTGTGTTGTCTGTCTTGACTAGATTGTAAGCTCTGATGAACAGGGACTGTCTCTTACATGTCTGTGCAGCACTGCGTATGTCTTGTAGAGCTATACAAATGCTCAGTAGTAGTAGTAGCAGCACAGGAGGATCTGTTGTGCTCATGTGCAGTTCTGGGGGGACATGAATGCCTGGCCAGTTTCTGGGCCATAGGGATGACCACAGCATCACCAGGTGCCAGTTTGATGGGGCAGCCATACATCACCTATGCCAGGCACTGGGAGACAGGACCAATGTTGTGCCAACATCCCCCATATTGTGCCATGAGGCCTACATCTTTCCCCAGTCCAGGATCTATGCAAGCTGTGAGACTGGTGATATCTTTATTTATTTAGCAGTTTTTCTATACCACTTTATCCTATGGTCAAAGCAGTTTACATTGCAACAGAACTTTTTACATTGAATAAGGAAATCAACTTGGAGGTAATAGTTAACATTAGCTTAGGCTTGTAAGTCTAGGGTATCATTAATGATGTAAGATGGTCAGGGTGGGTGAAGTATGAGGGGGTAAACTTGGGAAGGTGGGGAGTGGGGAGGGGGTTGTGTATTGGTGGCCAGTTAAGTTATATTGTCTTTGAATAAATGCGTCTTTAGGGCTTTTCTGAAGGTTAATGTGTCCATTGTGGTCCATCGCTTATTAGGTATAGAGTTCCATAAGTGTGGAGCGTAGAGTGAGAAGGCTGTCTTTGAGGTGGTAGAGGTGCTTTTGTGAATAGCAGTGGTATGTTTAGCATGTTCTGTGAGCCAGTTTGTCGTTTTCTATTATCAGGTGTGACCTGAAGCAGGGATTGTAGGTGTAATAAGGATGATTGTTGAGAATCTTGAAGATTGTGAGAATGGATTTGTATTTTATGCGTTCTGGTATTTGTAGCCAGTGAAGTTGTCTGAGTAATGGTGTTATGTGTTCTAGTTTTTGTGAGTTGAAGAGGGTTCGTGCTGCAGTGTTGAGTGCAAGTTGGAGTGGATGGATAGTTGCTTTCGGTAGGCCTTGGAAGATGATATTACAGAGTTGGAGTGGAAAGATAGTTGCTTGGAGGACTGAGCGAAAGTCGGGATTGCTTAGAAGAGGTTTGAGGTGCTTGATTGTTTTTAGTTTGAAGTAGATGCTCCGTGTAATGTTCCATATGTGTCCTGTGAAGGTGAGGTGTTGATCCAGTACGACTCCAAGATATCTTATATCATGTTTCACTTGGATTTGGGTCCCATCGATAGTTATGGAGCTTGGTGGTTTAAAGTTATTATCTCTGATGATGTACATTTATTTATTTATTTATTTATTTATTTAACCGATTTTATATACCGTCTTTCTACAAATCAAGACGGTTTACATAAAACATTTAAAATAGAGTGTTTCCACTGTTTACATAGAACAAAGTAACAAATATATAAGATAACAATGAGAACGGGGGGCGGAGCCAGCGCGAAACCAACATGGAGGTGTAAGTCCTCTTCTCCTGGGCCTTTTGCTACAATCCTGCGACCTACCCGATAATATCATCACCCCGGTTGCTGCAGTTGTACGCGAAGCGTCGGGGATGTCGGCGGGTAAGCAAACCTGACTTGAATTTTCCCCCGCGCCAACAACGACAGGGTCGAAAAGATCCAAGACTGATCCCTTGTCGCCGCATAAGCCCGCGCCCCAGCAAGATCCGCAGGAAGACATGAGGCAGCTCCTGCAGGAAGTGCGGGCCATTCGGAGCCGGGTCGACTCTAATGGAGATACTTTGACTGCCTTGCAAGAGGACATTAAAGATTTGGGATCGCAATTGCAGTCGCTCTCCACCCGTGTCGAAAAAGTGGAAAGATCGGTGGTGGAGCACGAGGACAAGCTGAAACGCGCCCTATCCATGGCGCGCAAGGTAGACTGGCTCGAAAGGAGCGTGGAAGACATGGGAAACAGGGCCCGGCGAAACAATATCCGCATCGTCGGTCTCGGAGAAGGAGCTGAGGGGAGCGATCCCATTCGTTTTATGGAGGCCTTCTTACCCAAGGTGCTGAATATTTCTTTTGATCCTCCATTAGAAATAGAGAGGGCGCATAGAATCCCGACGTCCTCCTCAGGCCCTAATTCGCATAACTCGCGACCTCGTCCTTTCATTATGTGCCTGCTGAGGCACCAACAGGTGTTGCAGATTTTCACAGCGGCTAAAGCCAGCCAGGCGCTTCAATATGAAGGGCGCAAAATCTTTTTCTATGCTGATTTCTGCAAACGCACAGTGGAGAAGCGTAGGCAATTTTTGGAGCTCAGGCCCAGGCTTCGAAATTTGCAAGCTCGATTTGGTCTGTTCAGCCCAGCGCGATTTAAAGTTACTTTGAACAACAGCACCAAGGCGTTTGAAGATCCTGGCCTGCTGCGCAAGTATATTGAAGACCAAGAGGAGCTTCTCATGCAACAAAGCTGAGCTTAGTGAATGTTTGGGGACACCTTAATCACTGTTTTGTGGCCTGATGCAGCTACGAGGCTCTTGCGCAGTTTGGCGTAGGGCCCATTTGCAACCTGGGGTTTATTTTGAAACACTATTCTGGTGGGTGGTCTTGAGTTGAGTTTGTTTGTATATTGTACGAGGCTACTCCATGTTACCTATGTGTTTCTACTGTCTCACCCTGCTTGACTTTCTTTTTACTTTAGTTGGGAGGGGTTCCGGGCTCATTGGAAATAATAGGATTAGATATGCTTGGGACGTGTATATTGCTGTCTGGGTACATGATGATATTTATATGTATAGATGGCTAGCGGGCTGAAAATTTTGTCACTAAATGTGAAGGGGCTCAGATCTCCGATTAAAAGAAGGAAAATAATGCTATACTGTAAACGTCAGCTCGCTGACGTCATTTTGCTCCAGGAGACGCATTTGTCTGCGTCTGATGTGAGTAAACTGGCGGACAAGCATTTTTTACTTGCGGGTTGTTCTTCTGCAATTCATAAAAAAAACGGTGTTATCACTCTGATAAAAGCTGCTCTGGGGCCCAAATAGTTAGCTCTTCTCACGACGAGTTTGGGAGATGGTCTAAATCCTTAGTTAAGTTGGGGAAGGATCTGCTGTCCATTGTCAATATCTATGGGCCTAATGTTGATGACCCTGTTTTTTTCAGAAATTTGAGTGGGATTATCCATGAGGACCCAGAGGCTTTGGTTATTGCTGGCGGCGATTTCAACTTGGTATGTGACCCTTTGCTGGATAGGAGCCCTGGTAGGGTAGAGCATTCCTCTCGTGCGCGTTCCGCGCTTCTCTCTTTACTTGTTTCATGCGATTTAGTCGATATCTGGCGATTACTCAATCCCAGGGAAAAAGATTTCACCTTTTTTTCTTCTGCCCACGGCTCTCTTTCGCGGATAGATTACTTCCTGCTCTCCAAGTCTCTCATTCCTGCCTGTAAAGGTGCATCCATATTAGGTAGGTCAATTTCTGATCATAGTGCTATCATAGTGGAGGTCACATTGGAGGAGGTGGCACGCCCGGACCAGACCTGGTCTTTCAAACCGATCGTGGCTGGCTGATCCCGTTTTCCAGGGGGTGGTACGGGGTGCCATCTCCTCTTTTTTCAGTTGGAATAAAAGGGATGACACTGCAATTTGGGCGTGGTGGGAGGCTTTTAAAGCCTCAATCCGGGCTGTGATTACTAGTTTTGCAATCAATGAGTCTAAGCGGCGGGCTGCTAAGTTATGTACCCTGGAAGCGCAAATTCGCGCAGGTGAGCGGCTATGGCCGGCCCATTCCAATCCTGGTATTCTTCTTCGGTTACAAAGACTCAGATTTCAATATAATGAACTATTGAGCTCAGAGGTTGAGCAGATCATGCTGAAGCAGGCTTCTCGCTTTCATGTTGAGAGAAACAAGGCTGGTAGGTTGCTTGCTCATACCATAAGAGGGAAGCAGTGCAAACCTAGGGTTGCCTCGCTCTTATCCACTACCCGTGAGTGTCTGACCAAAGATGCCCATATCGTGGCTGAATTTGCTAATTTCTACAGCTCGCTTTACGCTTCTGAATTGTCCGCTGATCTTGGCACATTTTCGGCCTTTGTGGATGGCCTTGATCATCCGGTATTGGAAGAGGTCCAGGCGCGCGAGCTTGGGAAACCTTTCTCATATGACGAGCTCATGTCTGCAATCCAGGACATGCCTTCTGGGAAGGCGGTTGGCCCTGATGGCCTCCCTGCTGAATTTTTTAAAGTTTTTAGTAAAGATCTTGCGCCGTTTCTATTGGAGTTTTATAACGAACTAGCGCTGGAGAATAGTTCCACTGGAAGGTTCTCCGAGGCTACAATTGTAGTATTAGAGAAGCCGGGTAGAGATCCCAGCCTAGTGGCAAATTACAGGCCCATATCTCTTTTGAACACTGACTACAAGATCTATGCCAGTATTCTTGCGCGTCGATTAGCTCTGGTAGTCGGGGATTTAGTGTATCCGGATCAATGTGGGTTTATCCCTGGGAGATCCACGTCCGACAACGCTCGACTCTTATGTAATCTCCTGGAACGGGTTTCGTCGGACCCTTGCCCTTACATCGCCTTGTCATTAGATGCTGAAAAAGCATTTGATAGATTGGAGTGGCCGTTCATGTTCTTTGTCTTGCGCTGGTTTGGTCTTGGGGAAGATTTCATAAATAAGGTCAGGGCGCTCTATTCTCATACTTCCGCCAGTATCTTTGTGAATGGCATCCTTTCGCGCGCTTTTCCTCTGCATAGGGGAACTAGGCAGGGATGCCCCTTATCCCCCTTGCTCTTCAACTTAGCATTAGAGCCTTTGGCCATCGCTATCCGCGCCCAGGCAGACCTTAAGGGGGTGCAGTTCGGGCCCCTGCACGTCAAGCTATCTGCATATGCAGATGATTTGCTCCTTTTTACGCAGCCGGGGGAAATCTCATCTATCTTAGCCCTGTTTGATAAATATTCCAGTGTCTCGGGCTACAAGATTAACTGGTCCAAATCGGTGGCGTTTCCCCTCAATTGTCTGGCTAATTCAACGGAGATGGCAGACTTCCCCTTTAAATGGGAGGCGGATAGTATCAAATATTTAGGGGCGTGGTATAATGCTTCGGCGGACGAGATGATACAAAAAAATATGGAGGAGTTGCTCCTCTTTCTCCAACAAAAAATTGTATCTTGGTCTCCCTTATCCCTTTCCTGGTGGGGCCGACTGGAGATCATTAAGATGTCTCTTACCCCAAAGATTAATTACGTACTGGGAATGCTCCCTTTTTCCATTCCTCTGCCTTGGTACCGCAAGATAGAGCGCTGTCTTATTTCCTTTCTGTGGAACGGGAAGCAACCTCGTATAGCTATCCGAAAATTGAAAGCAGCCAGGGATGAGGGGGGTGTACACTTCCCTGATTTTCATCGGTATCACCAGGCTCTCCTGATTAAACAGGGTTCTCTCTGGTTGACTGAGAATGAGTCGGAACATTGTCCGATATGGTTAAAGGTTGAGGCCCGGATGGCTGCTCCCTGCCCTTTGATGTACCTGGTGGGGGCGTTGCTCCCTGACTGGGTTCTGGCGGGGAGGGTGCTCCGGTCTACTCAGGGGGCTCTCTTAGAATTTGTCAGGAGCATTGGTCAGGAGGGTTTATCCTCCGGGCAGACTCCATTGTGGTGGAATCCCCGGTTTCGAATCCGTGGCCGTAGATTTACCTGGAAAGCATGGCAAGAGCGGGGAATCTGGTCTCTCGGTCAATTGGTGGGGGATAATGGTTGGAAAGCATTCGCAGCACTGCAGGAGGTGTTCTCCCTTCCTGACTCCTTCTTCTTCCAATGGGTCCAGCTTAAACACTGTATCGCCGCCTCTCGCATACCTATCAAGGGGTCTGACCTGAATAGGGAAGGTTCCTTACTCCGCTGGTTGGGTGCTAGGCGTCCCAACGAGGGGCTACCTCCAGGATTTATGCCCTTTGGAGGATGCATACTTCTCAGTCCCCTGCTGGACTTGCCCGGGTTTGGGAGTCCGAGATCTCACGGGAACTCTCTCCTTCTGATTGGAGAATTCTCTGGGGGCCTATAACCAAAGCCTCTAGGTCAGCTGCGATTACTCAATCATTATATTTTTTCATGCATAGGGCCTTTCTGACCCCATCGAAGATGGCTAGATGGGGCTCCGGCGCCTCTGGCGCATGCTGGTCTTGTTCCGGAAATGCAGGAACCTATATGCATATGTTCTTTGATTGTCCCTTGGTCCAGCTTTTTTGGAAGCAGGTGTGGACCAGGATGCAATCGGTCCTGCATTTCCAAGCAGAACTGACGTGGAATACGCTTTGCTTACGATCTTTAAGTATATTTCCTGGTGGTTGTCCCAAGCGTTCCTTTTTATTTAATTTTATGATGGCTATAGCAATTAAGATGATTCTTTGGAAATGGAAGAATTTTCACGGCTTGAGCCTGGACGGTTGGTGGAATCTGGTTTGTCATTATGCTAAGTTGGAGAAGACTTATAGCAGACTTCACCAACCAGACCAGGCTGATCTTAATGTTCGTAGATGGCAGATGCTGGATCTCTTTGTGGCCCATTCTCAGACCATCTAGATTGCGGTATACTCCTTTTTTCTTTGTTTTGGAGCTGCCTAGGCAGTACTTTTACTCCAGTGAGCCCGGAAAGGGGGGGGGAGGGCCTGGAGGGAGGGTGGGGGGTGTATATTCTTGTTTTTGTAGTTTAGCTTTTGTATATTGTAGGTAACTTGTATAGAGTTTTCGGTTTCTTTTATGTTGCTTTGTGAAATGGTTAAATAAAGACTTAAAAAAAAAAAAAAAAAAGATAACAATGAGAACTAATCATAAAAATAAACAACTATTTACAAAGGTATTTACCGAGATATCGGTTGTCAGTATGAAGGTTTAGAAGGGGTAGGAGCTGGGGGGAAGCAGATGAAGGTTAGGAACTAAGCTGGAAGGGAAAAATGTTCCTGAAAAAGGAGGGTTTTTAAGTTCTTTCGGAACTCTAGGTGAGTTCTAGAGTTCTGCAGCTCATGGGGAAGGGAGTTCCATAGGGTAGGAGCATAGAGGGAAAAGGCCCTGTTACTGGTAAATTGTTTGCAATATCTTATGGTTGTTGGGATAGAGATGAGGTTTTTGGTAATAGAACGGCGGGTTCTAGAGTTAGAAGAGAAAGGAATGAGAGGGGAAAGGCATGGAGCTGATTCATTGGAGATGATTTTATGTATAAGGGTAAGCACTTTGAACTTAATCCTGCAGTAGATGGGGAGCCAGTGGAGGTCATATAGGACTGGTGTGATGTGTGATCGCCTGGGAATGTTGGTTATGAGTCGCGCAATCGTGTTCTGGGCAAGTTGGAGCGGTTGTATAGCATTCTTGGGAAGGCCATGATAGATTAGGTTGCAGTAATCAAGAGAGGGGGTTGTGAGGGCTTGACAGACAGAACGAAAAGAAGAGGGGCTTATGAGGGGTTTGAGATTCCAGAGGGTACGTAGCTTTGCATATATTGTATTAGTGGTACATGGCCTCTGTCTTCTTGAAATGTATTGTCATATTGTGTCTTCTGAGACACTCACTGACCAAGGAGAAGCAGTTTGTTATGGATGTGATATCCGGGTTTGATGTGTTGATAGGTGCGTAAATCATTATTACATCATCAGCGTAGATGTGGTATAGGATGTTAAATGCTTTTATGACAGTGCAGTTTGGTTTGAGAAATATGTTGACTGTTAATGAAGAGAGAGTGGAGCCTTGTGGGACTCCCTGAGATTGTGTGAATGGGTTGATTTTGTGAGGCCTGATTTTACTTGTAGTTGACGGTCTGTAAGGTAGGACTTGAACCAGATGAAGGTCTCATAGTCTAAGAGTTTGCAGTCGCTGAATGATTAATTTGTGTGGTTTGGAGTCAAATGCTGCTTTTTTATCTAGAAAGATGAGCATGAAGTCAGTTTGGGGTTTATCAGTGCCCTTAATTAGATTGTCTAGCAGGGTAGTCATTAGGGATTCCACTCCATGGTGTGGTCTGAATATGTATTGTTGGTGGTCGAGTGGATGATGTGTTTCTATATGATCCTGGAGTTGATGATAGATGATCTTTGGGCTTGTAGGATGTTGGTTAGTTGATATCATAAGAGTTCCCATTCCTTTCAGATCAGATGGATGCAGTTTGAGATCAGGGGTACATTGTAATACTGTTTTATGTAACGTTCATGCTTTGAAGTTTTCTGTAAACTGCTTTGATTCACTAAAAGTGGTAAACAAGCACAAATAAATAAATAAATATCCTTGTTGTAGTGATAGTTGGATAATCTTCAGTACTGTTGGAATGAGCTCTTGTTTTGCTATCTTGATCCTGCTGACTGGACAAGGGTCAAATGGTGAGGTGGTCGTGTTGATGCTTGTGATAATTTTCTCAAGGTAATCAGGTGTGATATTACTGAATGAGCTCCATGAGTTCTGGTATGTGGTTTCTTGATGTTCTGTTTAAGTTACACGCATGTTGGTGCTGTTAGCATGAGCTGAGGTCAGGCTCTGGAAGTAATCTGTCATCATTTATGGGGTAAGGTTGTTTTTTTCGGTTTGCTGCATAGTATCTTTGTTCAGTGATTTCATTATGTCGAAGAGCTCTCATGGGTGACTGAGAGAGCTTTGGATTAGCTTTGTGTAGTAGTCTTTCTTTGCTTGGGACGTAGCTGCTTGGTATGCTTGTAGTTTGTGCTTGTAGTTGTTGAGGTTGTTGCTTGATCTGGTGTTTCTCCATTTTCTCTCTGTGATTCATAGGTTTTGTTTCATGTCCTTCAATTGCAGGGAGTACCAGTTTGCTGCTCTTTGTCTGTGCCCTGGTTGAATGTGGGTGGTTTCATTGCATTATCTGCAATGCTTTTGTTCCCTATTTGTATTATAGAGTTAATGTATTTGGGGGTGTCTTGGAGTTTAAGAACATATGAACATAAGATATGCCATACTGGGTCAGACCAAGGTCCATCAAGCCCAGTATTCTGTTTCCAACAGTGGCCAATCTAGGTCATACGTACCTAGCAGTTTCCCCAAGGGACACAGGTTCCACAATGCTTGTATTGGTTCAAGCATTGATATTCTGGGTCCCTTCTTAATAATGGTTTATGGACCTTTCCTCCAGGAACTTGTCCAAACCTTTTTTAAACCCAGCTACACTAACAGCCTTTACTACATCCTCCGGTAACAAATTCCAGAGTTTGATTACACGTTGAGTGAAAAAATATTTTCTTTTATTAGTCTTAAATAGTTTACCCTGTAGCTTCATTGCATGTCCCCTAGTCTTTCTATATTCTGATAAGGTAAACAATCGATCTACGTTTACCCGTTCCACTCCGTTCATTAATTTATAGACTTCTATCATATCTCCCCTCAGCTGTCTCTTTTCCAGGATAAAGAGCCCCAACCTTTTTAGCCTTTCTTCATAGGAGTATCCTTCCATCCCCTTTACCATTTTGGTGGCTCTTCTCTGAACCTTTTCTAAAATCACTATATCCTTTTTAAGATACGGCGACCAGAATTGCACACAATATTCAAGGTGCGGTCTCACCATGGAACGATATAGAGGCATTATAATATCTTTTGTTTTATTTTCCATTTCTTTCCTTATCATACCTAGCATTCTATTTGCTCTCTTGGCCGCTGCTGCACACTGGGCCAAGGGTTTTAACATAGTATCCACAATGACGCCTAAATCTTTTTCCTGGGTGGTGGTTCCTAATGTGGAACCTTGCATCGTGTAACCATAGTTTGGGATGTTCTTCCCTAGGTGCATAACCTTGCACTTGTCCACATTAAATTTCATCTGCCATTTTAATGCCCAGTCTTCCAATTTATCAAGATCCTCTTGCAATTTTCCACAATCCTCTTGGGTTTTCACAGCTTTAAATAGTTTTGTGTCATCTGCAAATTTGATAACCTCACTCGTTATTCCACTTTCCAGGTCATTTATGAATATGTCAAAAAGCAGCGGACCCAGCACAGATCCCTGGGGTACACCACTATTCACCTTTCTCCATTGGGAAAATTGGCCATTTAGCCCTACCCTCTGCTTTCTATCTTTTAACCAGTTCTTGATCCACAGTAGTACACTGCCTCCTATCCCATGACTCTTTAGTTTTGCCAAAAGTCTCTGATGAGGGACCTTGTCAAAGGCTTTCTGAAAGTCCAGATACACAATATCAACCGACTCACCTTTGTCCACCTGATTATTCACTCCTTCAAAAAAACATAACAGATTAGTAAGACAAGATCTTCCTTGTCTAAAGCCATGTTGGCTGTCTCCCATGAGGTCATGACTATCAACATGCTGAGTAATTTTATTCTTTATGATGGTTTCTACCATTTTTCCCGGTACTGACGTGAGGCTCACCGGTCTGTAGTTTCCCGGATCACCCCTGGAACATTTTTTAAAAATTGGTGTTACATTGGTGATCCTCCAATCTTCAGGTATTAGAGATGATTTTAATGATAGTTCACAGATTACTAATAGCAGGTCTGCAATCTCGTATTTCAGTTCTTTCAACACCCTTGGATGTATACCATCCGGCCCAGGTGATTTGCTACTCTTCAGTTTATTTAATAGTTGTAATACATCTTCCCGATGTATCGATATTTCCTTCAATTATTCCGCACCTTTAAATACCACTTCAGTCATGGGTAACATCCCTACATCTTCCTCAGTAAAGACTGAAGCAAAGAAGTCATTCAATCTCTCCGCTATCGCCTTGTCGCCTCTTAGTGCTCCTTTAACCCCTTTATCATCTAATGGACCAACTGACTCTCTCACAGGTTTTTTGCTACGAATGTACTTGAAAAGGTCTTTATTTCGCGTTTTTGCTTCCGCAGCAAGCTTCTTCTCAAATTCTCCCTTTGCCTGCCTTATCAATGCCTTGCATTTGACTTGCCAGTGCTTGTGCTGTTTCCAGGTTTCGTCATTTGGCTCTTTTTTCCATTTCCTGAAAGATGCTTTTTTTGGCAACAACAGCCTCTCTGACCTCAACTTTAAACCATGCTGGCAGTTTTTTGGACTTCTTTCCACTTTTCTTAAAGCGTGGAATACAGCTGGTCTGGGCTTCCAAGATAGTATTTTTCAACAACAGCCAAACCTGATGTACGTCTTTAACCTTTGCAACTGATCCTTTTAGTTTTTTCTTGACTGTTTTCCTCATTTTATCATAGTCTCCCTTTCGAAAGTTAAAAGGTAGTACTGTGGATTTCCTTACTATCCCTCCTCTACTAATTAAATCAAAGGCGATCATGCTATGATCACTATTGCCAAGTGGCCCCAACAACCTTATCTCTTGCACTAGGTCTAATATGGCTTCCCCTCTGGTCGGTTCATGAACCAGCTGCTCCAAGAAGCAGTCATTTATTTCATCTAGGAACTTTATCTCCCTAGCATGTCCTGACGTGACACTGACCCAGTCGATACCGGGGTAGTTGAAATCACCCATTATTATTACTGCACTGTAACTTTTGTTAGCTTCCTTGATTTCTTTGAGCATTTCATCATCTATTTGGTCATTCTGGCAAGGCGCTCGATAGTACACCCCCACTGCCATTGCCTGCCCTCTTTTACATGGAATTTCAATCCATATAGATTCTACAGCAGATTTTGTTTCCTGCAAAACTTTAATCCTTTCTGACTCAATGCCCTCTCTAACATAGAGAGCAACCCCTCCACCAATTTGATCAGCTCTATCATTACGATATAGTTTGTACCCAGGTATCACAGTGTCCCACTGGTTGTCCTCCTTCCACCATGTCTCTGATATTCCAATCATATCTAACCTTTCATTTAGTGCTATATATTCTAACTCTCCCATCTTATTTTTTAGACTTCTAGCATTTGCATACAAGCATTTTAGAGAATGTATTTTACTCATATTAATTTGGCTATTGTTAGACATGGGTAATTTGGGATCTTTAAGCTCAGTCTGCTCCATACTTGAGGGCATTTGGGCTACTTTACTCTTTTGTGGAACCTCTCTGCTTTTGGTAGTATCCTTCAAAGATACATTCTTCCGAACCATCCGCTCTTGGGCGACAGTCGGCTTTCCCCTAATATCTAGTTTAAAAGCTGCTCTATCTCCTTTTTAAAGGTTATTGCCAGCAGCCTTGTTCCAACCTGGTTAAGGTGAAGCCCATCCTTTCGGAAGAGCCTCTCCTTTCCCCAGAATGTTCCCCAGTTCCTAACAAATCCAAAACCCTCATCTCTGCACCATTGTCTCATCCACGCATTGAGACTCCGGAGCTCTGCCTGCCTTTTGGGTCCTGCGCGTGGAACAGGAAGCATTTCGGAGAATGCTACCCTGGAAGTTCTGAATTTCAACTTCCTACCTAAAAGCCTAAATTTAGCCTCCAGAACCTCCTTACCACATTTTCCTATGTCATTTAGGTAGGATGTTTACAAAATAAGCTTCTTTTTCCAGTTTGTGAAACCTGCACACGGTATGCTCCGAGGTGTGTTGTTTGGTGTTGCTCGTGTTGAGCAGTATGTTGATTGAGATCATCTTGTGGTCTGACCAGGGGACATCAATAGTGATGGGAGCTGGAACTGGGTGTTCGTTCAAAAGGTTTTGTGGCAGAAAGATCATGTCAAGGGTGTTCCTTTGATGTAGGTGGGTTGAATGATGATTTGGGCTTAGTCCGGCGATTCTATGGCTTCCAGGAAGGTCTTTGCTTTGCTTGGTGATGTGGAGGTGAGATTGAGGTCACCTAGTAGCATGAGATAGTTTTTGTTTGTGTTGTTTTTGCAGATGATTTCTAGGATTGTGTCCAGTTGGTTGGGGTCAGCATTTGGGCATGTAGGCAAGGAGGATGGTTATGTTATCATTTGTTATTGTCAGTGTGTCTAGGCTATTGTCAGATGTTTTTGAGAGGGTGTGGAAGTTTAGGTTTTTTAATGTTAAAATGCAGACACCACTGCCATGGCGTTTAGTCTTTGGGGAGCTGAAGAGGTGGTAGTCTTGTGGGGAGAGTTGGTTTAGTAGGACTGTGTCAGTTTCAATGAGTCAGGACCAGGGGCAGCCCAAGAGGGGTGCAGGACCATGTGCAGAGATTAATTGCGGGGCCTCATTTGCATAAGGAACCTCATTTGCGTAAATATTTGCATAATGTTAACATGTTCTTTTAGTAAACATGCCTCTTAATGAGTGTCTGAATAAAGAAAGACTAACAGATTTCTACACTACTATATTGCAGTGACAACCACCAGGCCCATTAGGAAGTAATACAAACACTGATCATTTAGAACCCATAGCAAATCCACCATATCATAACAGCACTAACAGGACTCACAAAGCACCAAACCCTTACCTATCAAAAGGCAACACTGCAGATATTAAAACCAGTACATCTCAGAGAATACCAATACATCTCACTGGGGGAAAGAGAACAAATGGGACTGTCAAATAGAAACAATATGAACAGAATACCTCAACTTGGTTACACATGCAAAACATAGACTGTCACCAAACAAAGAACAAGGGATCACAATTTAGAAATAGGAAGATGATAATTAAACTGGGAACCCCAAAAGCCAAACATGAAATGTACAACACTGGAGAAATAAAACTATAAATTAATTTCCGCTTGCACTAAAACAAAAACACGAAGATGTTAGCAATATACACTTCCCAAAAACATGAAGATGTTAGCAATATACATTCCCAGACCTGACATATTCCAGTTAATAAATTCAAAATAAAAAGTATTTTTCTACCTTCTGTTTGGGATTTTATTTTTTAGCTGCAATTGCTCCAGTCACTTTCTTCTGGTTTCTTTGTGTCTTCTGCGAGCTATCCATTTGTCCTCTTTTAGATTTTTTCCATTCTCTCTCTAAATCTGCTTTAACAAACTGATCTTTCCCCTTTTGCTCTTTCCCCTTTTCTTCCCTTATTCCTTTATCATCCACTCAAATTTCACCCTTCCATTCTCAATCCCCACTTACTATCCCAATGCCCAGCTCATCGTAGACTTTTCTTCCCTCCCACACAAAATATCTTTTCAGCTCTCCATTCTCATTCTCATTCTCATTCCCCATCCCCAACCCTTTCTAGTCCTCCCCCAAAATCAGCTCCCTTATAGTTCTAGACCCACCCAACATCCACTTCCTTCTAGTCCCAATCTCCCAATCCCCCACATCAGCCTATTTCCAGTCCTAGCCCCATATACTTTTTTCCAGTTCCATTCCAGCCCCCCATCAGCTCATTTCCACTCCAAGCTCCCCCATCAGCCAATTTCCAATCCTAGCCCCCCTTGTCAGCCCATTTCCAGCCCTATTCCAACTCCTCTCAGCCCACTTTTAGTCCTATTCCAGCCCCCATCAGCCCATTTCCGGTCCTATTCCCCCATTAGCCATTTACCGTCCTATTCCAGCCCATCACCCATTTGCAGTCCAAGCTCCCCCCATCAGCCCATTTCCAGTCCTAGACCCCCATATGCTCTTTTCCAGTTCCAATCCTTGCCCCCTCGTCAGCCCATTTCCAGCCCTATTCCAGCCCCCATCAGTCCATTTCCAGTCCTAGCCCCCCATATGCTCATTTCCAGTTCCATTCCAGCCCCCCAACAGCCCATTTCCAATCCTAGCCCCCTCGTCAGCCCATTTCCAGCCCAATTCCAGCCCCCATCAGTCCATTTCCAGTCCTAGCCACCCCCATATGCTCTTTTCCAGTTCCATTCCAGCCTCCCATCAGCTCATTCCCACTCCAGGCTCCCCCATCAGACAATTTCCAGACCCCTCATCAGCCCATTTCCAGTCCTAGGCCCCCCATCACGGCCCATTTCCAGTCCATGTTTCCCCCCATCACAGCCTATTTCCAGTTCTAGCCCCCCCCCCACCATTAGAGCCCATTTTCAGTCCTAGCCCCCCATCACAGTCCATTTCCAATCCAAGTTCCCCAATCACAGCCCATCCAGTCCTAGCCCCCCCCCCATCACAGCCCATTTGCAGTCCTAGCCCCCCATCACAGCCCATTTCCAGCCCCAGTTCCCCCTCCCTTGATCACAGCTCATCCAGTCCTAGCCCTCCCCCCTCTGAACAGCCCCGCGGCCATCTAAGGGGCTGCAGAGGGAGCCGGGGAAGCCTGTGCAAGACCCCAGCTCCCTCTGCACAGCCACCAGCATAAGGAGTCTTTTCCCTCAAGCTGACAGCTGTATCTGTGATGCCGTGAATGCTGGGAAAGGTTAACGGGCATTGCCTTTAACCTCTCCCGGCATTCGCAGCTTCACAGATACAGTCGCCAGCATGCGGGAAAAAACTCCTCCTGCTGGCAGCTGTGCAGAGGGAGCCGGGACTTCGCATGTGCTTCCCTGGCTCCCTCTGCAGCCATCTACATTGTGCAATAATGGAGTTCGCGCGGGGCCCCCTGAAGCGCAGGGCCCTGTGCAAACAACATTATCGCACAATGGACAGGCAAGCCCTGGTCAGGACTAGGTTATGTTGAGAATATCAATGTGGTTATCAATTAGTATATCTGAAAGGAGCTGTATCTTGTTTCTTGTAGATCGGGCATTTAGAAGGATGCATTTTAGAGGGTGGATTTCCCTTACATGTGTTTGAGCTGGAAGTATATTTGTGAGAGTTTATGTTAAGATTTATATGAGGTGTTGTGTATGTCTGGGTTTGTTTAGATGATAGATGGGGGAGTGATAATGAGAGGGGGCGTGTGGATGATTGGCATTTGTGCTGGCATGTATGCTGCAGTTGGAAATGAAGGAGTGGTGAGTGTGAGTGTGAGTAGTGAGGAGAGGCATAGTAGTATGGTGAGCAGAGTCATCAGTATGGTGAGTCTTTACAGCTTCGAGAGACTCCTCTCAGCTAAGCTTTCAGCCTTTCTATTGCCTGTTTTTTTTCATTATATAGATTTTAACTGTTGGATTATACATTTATTTTTAGGAATATTCTTACTGCCTACATTCCTTGCATAGACTTTAAATCAGATATCTGAGTGTGCCATCAGTTCTTGTAAGGCCTACTGGCCAGGGACACTTAGGTTCCCGCCCACCCTATCCCTCACCCCACCCACCCCAGGACTGCATTGCCTATATAGTCATCATATATGTTGACATTTGTCCTTTTAATTAGGTGTTACACCCACCTTTTCTCCTTCTCCTAGGGCCACTTAATCAGCATGTCGTGTATTCAGTGCAATAACTGTGGTGCCTTCATTCTGAGAAGAATCATTTGGAACCTAAGAGCTTGCCCTATATGCCTCAAGTTAGCTGCTATGCATAAGGAATTGACTCTACTAAGGGAAGAACTAGCTGCAATGAAATGCACCTCTTCTTGGATACAAACAGAACTAACCACTCCTACAAAGAATCAAACATCCCAGGAACAAATGAATCACAGTGGGCTCTGGTAGGTTGCGAGTCTTGCCACGTGTAATGCAGAGACACCCTATACATCAAGAGATATCCGTGCATAATGCCTTCTCTGACTTAGATAATGAGGATGCCCAATCCATGGAAACTGAAGGCCTTTAAATGAGAGAGTCAATGCCCAATCTACTGATAATGCGGAAATATGAAGAAAAATTCACAAAACAGAAAACTACTACTACTTGGAGATTCCATCATCAGAGGCAACAACTTGGTATCACAGCTCAAAGGAGAGAGAATGGTCAAATGCCTCCCAGGCTCTTCAGCTAGCAGGAATACAAACCAAATTGTTTGTGTAGTTAGTACAGAAAGTGAGCAATCCAAACTGATGTTGTCATCCACTTGGGTACAAACGACCTGGCTAGAAACAGTGTCTCTGCAGTTCAAAGGGACTTCCAGACTCTGGGAGAGAAACTCAAGCCCATTGTTAACACTGTAGCATTCTCAGAAGTTTGACCTGTTCTTGGTAAGAGGCTAGAAAGGCTGCATCACATAAACAACTTTAATACATGGCTTCAGACCTGGTGCAAACAAGAAGGATTCTGATTTATAGGCAACTGGGGAAACAGATGGATCAACAAGAAACTATACTGTGCTGATGGACTACATCTCTCCCCTTCAGGGAAAAGAATCCTAAGTGAAAGATTCAGGCAGCATGTGGAAAGGCATTTAAACTAGAGAAAGGGGGTGACAGATGAGGAAGGACAAGTTCAGGACGTCGCTCCCGGTAAAAGCAGAATAACAATAGAAACAGCCACACTTCTAAACCACACATCAATGACAAGTGATGTGTGCTTTAAAAGTGTAGGGGGAGGAGTGGCCTAGTGGTTGGGGCAAGTTACCTCAAGACAGAAGGTCAGGGGTTCAAATCCCACCAAAGGACAGCAGCCTTGGGCCAGAAGGACCAGGGTTTCCAGTCCCACAGGTGCTCCTTGTGGTCTTGGGCAAGCCACTTAACCCTCCATTGCCCATGTTCCCTGTAAAATAGTTATCTCCAAGTTATAATGCCCTGTTCAATGTAATTTCAGATTGTTCAATGTAAACTGCCTTGATATCATGAAAGGTGGTATATAATAAATAAACCACACATCAATGACAAGTGGGAAGAAGAGTGTAGAACAAAATCAATGCAAAATACACTAGAAACAATGAGCACAAATGCTCAAAGCTTAGCTAACAAAGTTCCTGACCTAGAAGCCCTAATGGTGGAAATGGACTTTGACATTGTGGCCATTACAGAAACATGGTTTAACAAATCACATGAATGGGATATAGCCATAGTTGGCTATAATCTCTTCAGAAGAGACAGAGAAGGTGGAAAAGAAGGAGGAGTAGCCCTATATGTCAAAAGCTATATTAAAGCTACTGAAATGCAGGGAATGTGGGGAAAAGAAGAAGCACTATGGATTGTCTTGGAAAGAGGAGATCACTGTCATCCATACTGGTTTGGTCTACAGGCCTCCTACTCAAACCAAACAAACAGATAGCAAATTTATTATAAATATAAGGGGGAAGTGACCATATTGGGTGATTTTAATCTACCCCATGTGGATTGGAGTACTCCTTCTGCAAATCTGGAAAGAAGTTCAAAAATTGTGTATGCCTTCCAAGATGCGTTACTTAGACAAATGATGATGGAACCAACCAGGGAAAACTCAATTCTCAATTTAGTGCTCACCAACGGAGATAGCATGTCGAATGTCTGGGTGAGTGCCCCTGTGAGCAGCAGCCATCACACAGTGTGGTTTGAGATAAAAGCCAAGGTGCAGTCCAGTCATAGCAAGCTCAACGTCCTAGACTTCGAAAACACTGACTTCCGTAAAATGGCCAAGTACATGAAGGAGGAGTTGGCAGGGTTGGAGGGGATAAGGGAAGTGGAATTGTAATGGGATAAACTAAAGGTGGCAATAAAAGGGGCAACAGATATATATGTAAGGAAAGCAAATAAAAACAAGATGAGAAGGAAACCAATTTGGTACTCCAAAGAAGTGGCTGCTCAAATAAAGGCAAAAAACACAGCTTTCACAAAATTCAAAAGTTCACAAACAGAGGAACACAGAAAGGAATACAGGATCAAACTAAAAGAGATAAAAAGAGAAATAAGGATAGCAAAATCAAAGGCAGAGGAAAAGATGACTAAAGATGTGGAGTGTGGCAACAAAACTTTCCTCAGGTATATTTGGGAGAGGAGGAAAAGCAACAAAAAACCCAAAAAGAACACGGAAATCACCTCAGTGAACAACACATCAAGAAACCAGGCATACCTACAAACAACATCAAGGTATGCCTACAAACCATGCCACCATTCCTAGCT
Source organism: Ichthyophis bannanicus (assembly GCA_033557465.1). Lineage (NCBI taxonomy): Eukaryota > Metazoa > Chordata > Amphibia > Gymnophiona > Ichthyophiidae > Ichthyophis > Ichthyophis bannanicus. The sequence goes on from CM066034.1 coordinate 183,786,189, forward strand.
CCCATATACCTCCTGTCACCCCTCCTGACCATCTACCACCCCCCTGCAGTCACACTCACCAACCTACCTGGACCAAACACCACAACCATCCAAACCACCAACATCTTCAACCCCCCCCCCCCTCACACAGAACACCACCCAAACACACACAACAACCTACATCCCCACCCCCCCGAACAGCACCCCCCTATCCATTTCACTAATTAATGCTCGATCGGTCAGAAACAAATACCACATGCTACACGATATGATCGAAACCCAAAAGATTGACATCTTATGCATAACAGAAACTTGGCTAACGGACACAGACACAGTGATCATGAACCAACTGACACCCACAGGATACAGCATTCAACATTGCTCCCAAACACACACCAGAGGAGGAGGCGTAGCTATCATAGCAAAAACCAACCTTCACCTCAGGCATCACGCATCAGAAACAACCAATGAAGCGGACATATTCACCCTCACCAATAAGCACCTCTCACTCTGCCTAGTCTACCGAGCGCCCACCCAAAGCACTGATCTAACAAGGATACTTCAACACATATCTGAGAGCACCATCTTCACAAAAGAGCAAATAATCCTAGGAGACTTTAATCTCCCATCTCTCCAAGACAAGCAAGCAGAAAACTTCATCAATGCTATGGAAGCAATGAACCTATCACAGATCATACATGAACCATCGCACGAAAAAGGAAACACATTGGACCTCATATTCCTAAACTCCCAAACCGCCATCTCATGCAAGAACCCAGAGATCACACACGTACCATGGTCTGACCACTACCTCATCAGCATATCCCACACCTACCACCACATGAACAGCATGGAGAACAAACAACACACAAGAAGATTTAAAACGTTCATCAAAGAAGATTTCCTGGCACAAACCCTACCTGAACTCCAAACAAAATCCAGCAATATTGACGATCTGGTCCGCAACTGGAACGCCACAATCTTCGCTGCAGCCAGCACAACAAACAAGACTAAATCCAGACACACCTCTGCAAAAGCTCGATGGTTCACACCCAATCTCCGGAAGCTGAAGACCAAACTCAGAAGAGCAGAAAGAAAATGGAGAAAAAAAACAAAAAGAAGACGACAAAAAGAATTACTTATACGAATTGGACGCATACCACACAGAAACGGACAAAGCAAAAAGGGCCTTCCATACAAAGATCATAAACACATCAATAAACAAACCACGAGAACTCTTCAATGTTGTCAAACAACTGACAAAAGCGCCCAACCACTCCAACCAACTACCAAACATCCCACCTGAACTACAAGCACAACATTACAAGCAGCTTCAACAACCACAGAATCTACAACTGAACGCAGAGACAACAGCAAACCACCCCATCACCACAGACAGAGACTGGAACACATTCGAAACAGTCACAAAAGAGGAAATATCATCCACCATCTCTCGACTAAATATTACCACCTCCCCACTAGACCCCTGTCCTACAGAATGGATAAAGAAAACAAAAGATGACCTGAGCACACCATTAACCCGCATTGTTAACGAATCCCTCAGCCAAGGACGCATGCCGGATCTCCTTAAAACTTCAATCATCCGACCAACCCTAAAGAAACACAACCTGGATCCCCTCGAACCCACCTCCTACAGACCTATAGCAAGCCTCCCGTTTACCGCCAAACTCATTGAGAAGGTAGTCCAGAGACAACTCCAAGAACATTTAGATGCTAACAACATATTGGACCCACAACAACATGGCTTTCGTCCACTCCACAGAGTCGAGACCCTCATGACGTCGCTAATGAACACCCTCCTCTTGGGAACTCAAGCCAAGCACTCTGGATATGCCATGATCTTCCTGGACATATCAGCTGCCTTCAACACCATCTCCCACAACATCCTCATACACAGACTACAAGCAATCGGCATCAAAGATAACGTGCTCCAATGGTTCCGTTCCTACCTGACCAATAGACAACAACTGATCCACACAAACCTATCAACCTCCCCCCCGTTCCAGCAACACCAAGGAGTACCCCAAGGATCCACATTATCTGCCATGCTCTTCAACATCTACCTGCAACCACTCTGCTCAATCATACGCACATACAACATAAACTACCATATCTACGCGGATGACATAATGCTCTATGCTCCAATCACAACATCCAACCCAACCAATAAACACCTATCGGAATGCTTCACTGAGGTATCCAGCTGGCTACAAAAGAACAACCTATCCATCAACATAAAGAAAACTGAAGCCCTCATAGTAACAAAGGACCCAGACTTCACACCACCTACACACCTCGACATTGGAACCACAAAAATACAAATACAACCACAAATAAGATACCTGGGAATCATCATAGACCAAGCACTCACACTCAATCAACAGATCAAAAAAACCACCGCAACAATCTACCACAAGGCTAAAACAGTACAACGTCTCAGACCTCTTCTTGAACCACAGGACTTCAGAACAGGGATGCAAGCCTTGACACTCCCCCACCTGGACTACTGCAATATAATATACCATGGACTTCCAGCCACTCATACCAACCCACTTCGAATTGCCTTAAACATCACAGTAAGAATTATCAAGAATGCAAAAAAACAGGACCATATCACCCCAGTCCTGAGGGAGCTACACATACTCCCTCTAGAAGCAAGAATCAAATACAAATCCGCCCTACTCACCCACAAAGCTCTCTACCAAACTCAAACCTCCCAGCTCCACACTCTACTGCCTCAGCCAGCCCACAACAGAACAACCAGACAAACCACCAATAACTCCCTCACCATCCCTCACAAAAGAACGAAATACAAACGGACCTGCAACAGAGCCTTCGAACTATATGCACCATCCCTCTGGAACTCTCTACCAAATCACATCAGAAGCAACACAGACCTCTTATCCTTCAGGAAACAACTTAAAACTGCACTATTCCAAGAATTCCTCGGACCAGAGACAAGCACCCACCACTGATTCCCTCCCAACCACCATATTTCGTCCCCCTGAACATATGTCATATGTAACCATAACACAATGTCTATGTCTACGTCCCAATTAATTGTTAACAATCATTATTGTTGGCCACCAGGTGACGGCCCCAAACCCTTGTAATTGATTATTGTATGTTCCACCTCTTTGACCTGGTGAAAAGCAGGATATAAATACAGCTAAATAAATAAATCAGAGGTGGAATTGCAGGACTCAGAAGTGCTGGGAATGGACTCATGGAAAGTGACATTGACAAAGCGAAATTGCTAAACAAATACTTCTGCTCTGTTTTTACTAAAGAAAATCCTGGAGAAGGACCACCTGTAACTCTCAAATATAAAAATGGGAATGGAATAGATACCACACCATTCACAGAATATGATATGTTAGAAGAGCTTGCAAAACTGAAAGTGGACAAGGCCATGAGACCAGATGGGATACATGCCAGGATATTGAAAGAGCTCAGAGAGGTTCTTGCAGGGCTTTTAAAGGATGTTTTTAACAGATCCTTGGAGACTGGAGAGGTTTGTCAGGACTAGAGAAGGGCTGATATGATACCTCTTCACAAAATTGGTAACAGGGAAGAAGTGACAAACTACAGGTTGGTAAGCCTTTCTCTGTGGCGGGAAAAGTAATGGAGGTGCTCCTGAAAGAGCAAATAGTGGACTTTCTAGAAACCAACAGGTTGCAGGATCTGACACAACATGGTTTTACCTAAGGACGAACTTGCCAAATAAATCAGATCTGAGTTCTTTGACTGGGTGACTAGAGAGTTAGATCAGGGGCATGCGATGGATGTCCACTACCTGGATTTCAGCAAAACCTTTCATACTGTTCCTCATAGGAGGCTCATTAATAAACTCAATAGTTTGGAGATGGGTCCCAAGGTGGTGAACTGGATCAGAAATTGGTTGAATGACAGAAGACAGAAGGTGATGGTAAACAAAACTCACTCGGATAAAAGGAGGGTGATTAGTGGGGTGCCCTGGGGTTCAGTCCTGGGACAGGTACTATTCAATGTATTTGTGAGTGATATTGCTGAAGGACTGAATGGAAAAGTCTGTCTTTTTTTTTCAGATGACATGAAAATTTGCAACAGAGTGGACTCCCCTGAGGGAGTGGAGAACATGAGGAAAGATCTACAAAAGCTGGAAGAATGGTCTAATGCTTGGTAGTTACGATTTTAAACGAAGAAGTGCAGTGTCATGCACTTGGTAAGCAGAAATCCAAGGGAAATGTTCACAATAGGGGGCGAGAGGTTGGTGTGCATGGGCCAGGAGAAAGACCTTGGTGTGATTATTTCTAAGGATCTCAAGGTGGCAAAACAGTGCAACAAGGCAGTGGCAAAAGCCAGGAGGATGTTGGGTTGCTTACAAAGAGGAATTACCAGAAGAAAGGAAGAGGTACTAATGCCACTGTATAAGTCACTGGTGAGGCCTCACATGGAATACTGTGTTCAGTTTTGGAGACCATATCTTGAAAAGGATGTAAAAAGACTGGAAACGTTTTAGAGGAAGGCGACCAAAATAATTTAGAGCCTGCGTCAGAAGCCTTATGAGAAGAGACTCGAAGACCTAAATATGTACACTCTGGAGGAGAGGAGAGATAGGGGAGATATGATTCAGACTTTTAAATACTTAAAGAGTATTAATGAACAAGCAAACCTCTTCCAAAGATGGGGAAGCTGTAAAACTAGAGGGCATAACATGAAACTAGAAGGGGGTAAATTGAAAGGCAATGTCAGGAAATATGTTTTCACTGAAAGGGTGGTGGATGCTTGGAATGCCCTCCCAATGGAAGTGGCGGGGGCAAATACAGTGACAAAATTCAAAATGGCATGGGACAGACACAGTGGATCCCTTTATAGCAACAGGATAAAATCAAAATAAACTTAACTTTCTAATTTCTCAACAAATGGGTGTTCTATGCGGAGCAGTGGGTTCACCCCTAAACAAAGACATGGGGAGGGGTGACATGCACGGAATGGCAGGTGCACCTACTCTCACCACCTTGCTGTGCAGACTAGATGGACCATACTTGTCTTTATCTGCTGTCATATACTATGTTACTATGTTATTATGAATGGAGGCACGGTGCCATGGCAACAGTGTGGCAGGTGTAGGCCTGTGATCCACAGTGTCTGACATAAGCAAGCCTAACTAGCTTGACCTGTAAATGAAGCTTGTGAAGAGGCCCATAGGAATTGCACATCCCCCAATATGCTGCTATAGAATTAAGAACTCAGTAAAAATATTGAATTAGCTTAGACAAGCAGAACAGATGGAAAAATACAGAAATTCATGTTTAAAACTGCTGACAGAAAAGTTCTAGAGCCCTGCTTCACTGCACGTAGCAACTAGCCCAATAGCCTTGAAAGAAGGAAAGTAACAAGTTAGTGAACTGACCATTGTAATTGGGACTAGAAGGGGGTAAGCAGGTGCCAAGCCCACTGAAAGAATATAATTGGATAATCATATCAGTACCGGGACCAATAGAAGAGGTACGGGAGGTACGGGAGGTTACCGGGACCAATGAAATGTTTTTCTATACCTAGAATGAAGCTAAAGTCTATAAAAGTTGTTGTATTGCCAGAGAACTTTGCTCAGCCATTTTGAAATTGACTTTGCTTGAGACTTGTGCACAAATAAATGATTTGGACCTTCTGAACAGACTCCTGGTATCATTGGTTTGTCTGCGCTCTGCTGCTACAACAGGACACCATGGCACTGCAACTCTATTCAGGAGCCTGACTGAGGTAGCTGGGCAAGTGGCTGTGCTTGCAGGCCAATCAGAATTGGGTCCCAGCCTGCATGTTCAGGCCCTTGACCCAATTCTGATCTCATGGGCATGTCTAGCCCCTGAGGGATCAGAATCGGGTCCACCTCTGGGCGTCTTGATTCTGATTGGCCACACAGTGGCCTGGATGCGCACAATGGAATGTGCCTCCATGTGCATAACTTTGCACTTGTCTACATTAAATTTCATCTGCCATTTGAATGTCCAGTCTCCCAGTTTACCAAAGTCCTCATGCAATTTCTTAGAATCATCTTGTGATTTAAGAACTGAATAATTTTTGTGTCATCTGTAAATTTGATCACCTCACTTGTTCCAATTTCCAGGCACTTTTGGGACATTCCACTATTCATCTTTTTGAAAACTGTTTTCTATGGACCTGATTCCGTGCGAAAAATAGCGGGGACATCCATCCCTGCTATTCGTGCCTTCCCCCGCTGGTATCTAACCTTCCCGCCTGTTGTGTGGGGAAGTTAGATGGGGGCGGGTACGGGGCAACTCAGGGGCAGAGTCTGTGCGGGTGGTGGGCAGTCACTGGCCCTGTATGGACAGGGCTGATTTTAATGTCAGCCCTGTATGTCCAGGGCCGGTGACTTATGCGGGGAAGTTATTCCACCTCCAATGTGGAATAACTTCCCTCAATGTTTTTTTTTGGTGCCTGGGGTGCGGATAGGTCAAGGGGGGCCAGAGAACATTCCCTGCAGCCTGATCCTGGCTTTAGGAGGCCAGATCGGGGGTTGGTCTGCAGGGAATAAACTTTTTTTCCCAGTGGCTGGCATCGTGGCTTTTAAATGGAGCTGTAGTGCCATGGCATCCAGACACCATTTATTTTATTTATTTATTTAGCTGTATTTATAATCCACTTTTCACCGGGTCAAAGCGGTCAATTGGGGGATACATTTAACATGAGGGGATATGAGACACACACACTAATACATACAGGGAACATGGGCAATGGAGGGTTAAGTGGCTTGCCCAAGACCACAAGGAGTGCCTATAGGACTAGAAATCCCAGTCCCTCCAGCCTGAGATTGCTGTCCCCAGGTGGGATTTGAACTCCCAGCCCTCCAGCCTGAAGTACCTTGTCCTAACCACTAGACCACTCCTCCCTTTGCCATGGCTCCATTTAAAAGCCCTGACTGAGTTAGTCTGGCTTGTCGTGTATGTGCATGCTGGGCTGAATCGCAGTCCTGGCCTGCACGTACATGACTGATCATGATTCTGATCCCGCAGGCTAGGCGTGCCCTGCGGGATCAGAATCACAACCCCCTCTGTACATCCGGTCAAATGTCCCGGGTGGAATGAGCCTGTATCTGTTAATCAGTTCCCAATCGACAATATGGTTAAGAGCACTGGCTTGGGAACCCAGAGACCAGGGTTCCATTCCCACTGGCACTCCTTGTAGCCTTGGGCAAGTCACTTAACCCTCCATTGCCTTAGAAAAATCCAAGTTATCAATGTCCCTGTATAATGTACATTACCATGTTTAAGTTACAATGCAAACCGCTTTGACTGAAATGATAAAGTGGCATATAAAACCTGATAAATAAATGAAGAAATATGACACTGCCTCCTATCTCATGACATTTTGATTTCTGCAAGAGTCCCTCATGAGGGATTTTATCAAATATTTTCTGAAAAGACAGATGCACACATCAACCAGCTCTCCTTTATCCATGCTTATTCATGCCCTCAAAAAAATTGTCTTACATTGGTGAGGCAAGATTTCACTTGGTTAAATCCATGTTGGCTTTGTCCCATTTAACTATGACTATCTATGTGTTCAGCAATGTTGATCTTTATTTTTCCCATTTCTACTTGTTTAATTTATATGGAGAACAAATCATCAGAAAAACAGGACTGTATGAAGACATCTAAGGTGTGAATATTAGAGGAATACTCATCAACAACCTTCTCTATGTGATGATACCACATTACTGGCTGAAAATAAAGACAATTTAAAACATTTGCTTCTTAAGTTCAAGGAACATAGTCTTAAAATGGGCCAGCATATTAACATGAAGAAGACAAACATCCTAACAACTAGTAAAATCAATAAGTTCATCACTGATTGAGGAAAAATAGAAATGGTGGACAACTTTAACCTGCTTGGTTCAATAATCAATAAAGAAATGACAGGCAGTCATGAAATCCAATGATGCATTGTTCTTGGCAGAATAGCTATGAATGACATAGCTCTAAAAAGCAGAGATTCTTTCTCCATAGAAAGATGTGACTTGTCCAAGTCATGGTATTTTCAATAATATCATATGGATGCTGAAAGTTGGACAGTGAAAAAATAGACAGGAAAGAACTTGATGCCTTTGAATTATGGTGCTGGTGAAGAATACCATGGACTGCCCGAAGAAAAAACCAGTCAGTACTAGAGGAAATCAAACCTAAGCTTTCTTTAGAAGTTCAGATGACAAGATTTTGACTTTCATACTTTGGACACATCATGCAAAAAGAGTGATCATTAGAGAAACACATCATGCTTGGCAAGGTTGAAGGTCAACACAAAAGAGGAAGGTCAACAATGAGATGGATCGATACAGTAACAGCAGCTATGGATGCCACTCTATGAACAATGAGCTGACTGACTGAAGACCGAACACAGTTTAGGACAACTATCCAGAGGGTCATCATGAGTCGACACTGACTCAACAGCACTTAACAACAACAATAACAAACTGAAATTTCAAAAGTGGAGCATCTCTTCTTCCCTATTTGTCTATTTTAACATATTAAGAAACCCTGATTTAATAGATTAGTCATAAATGGCACAGTTTGAAGTGGCAGACAGATCCATCATAATTACATTAAAAGGCCCATGGCATCACTGGCACCTCTTTTGGAATATTCTCTATGTGCCTTGAAACTGCTGCATGAGAGATTTTTTTTGTATTTCCAACTGATACTTCACTGCAAAATAAATTAAATAGGCAGACACTCCCTAAATTCCGTTGGGAGACAAATTAGTCACTCTGCCAGTTCAGAGGAGCCAGGAGCAAAAGCAATGGTTTCTTCTTAGTATATCATGCTCATAAGTGAGACATCTTCCTTATGCAAAAAATAGAACATACAGATGCAAAGTAGATTAGTCAGGCAGGTAACCACACCTGTCAGCAAAAGAGGTACCATTTTTAGTCGTTTTCTACAAAGTAATTTAAAAAATGCCTTAAGGATAAATTCCATGTATTCCTCTGTGACCTAGCATCCTTGCTCAAAACAGGTGGTTTGGTCTTTTCCTTTGCAGCATTCAAAACTGTTAGGATTGTTGTGACATTTCCCAAGTGTTAGCCCTCTTGGTGGCAAAAATCTGGTATAGGAAGTTTTCAGAGGCAAGAGCATGGAAGACATTGATGGTACCCTATAGAAAACAGAGATTAGTGCTAAGACTCCGGAAATCAGTCACCGTGGCAGGAACACTAAAGCTGTGTGAAACATGAACACTCGGGCAGATATATACTGCAGGCAGCACTACATCATGGGGTGGGGGGGGGGGGGGTGGCAGCAGCCACCCAAAGAATAAGTCCTACACTAAAGAGAGAAGTGTTGAGGAACTTCACCTGGTCAGAGAGACAATGATCTGACTAAAAGAACATCACTCCACACATACACACACTTTTATCCACAATTTGGAAGAGTTATCATCATCCACTACTGAAGGAATTTCAGACTCATAAAGGGTCAGAACTACAGTAGTCTTTGATGCTTGTATGCTCCAGGCCTAATTCTGAAACTGTGAAACAAGTGAGTGCATGTTGGAAACAAATTCTAATTACAGTTTCTACTGCCTATGTTCAGTCTAGCAAATGGCCCTGAATAAATGTGATCTAAGCTGTGAAATTTCATTACCTTGGAGAGGCACTTTATTGCTGAATCCTCTTCCCCACTCCTGCCCTCTTCTCACTTGAGCTTCTAGCATGGTCATTATGAAGTTCTATTAATATGAAAAGTTCAAATCAGGTTACTTTATGAAAAATGATGGGCCTGATATTCAAAAGGATTTATGTAGTTTGAGGGCTTGCTAACCGCATAAACCCCACTGAGCCCAATATTCAGCAGAAGTAACCGATCAGTGCCACTGAATATGCCCACAGACCGCCTTGGTACAGTCCAGATAGTGCTGGGACGGGCCATGGGTGGGGCTGGGGTGGTTCCGCGCCTATTCAGCCAGTGATGATTATCAGCCTACTAGCCGGATAGGTAACTGCATAAAGTTGGGACAGGTCAATGGCTAAGTTTAGGCGATTTTGCTCTCATTGGTGACTGAATACCACCACTAACCAGATAGCAATGGAAGTCAGCGGCAAAAACAGATATTCAGGGCCAGTGGATATCTAGCACTAACCGTTGTGGACGAAATATTGGGCCCAATGTTATTTGAGATGATTACAGACTTTCATAAATTTCATTCTAGCGCAAAAAGAATGTAGCACCCAAGGCCAAAATATGAGATTTAAGTGCCAGGAAACTCTTACGACATAATTGCGTTACCCTCAAAACATCAGGAAAAATCACAGGACAAAAACAGCTTTTTCAGAAAATAAGATTTCAACACAAGCAATTTATCAGTTTCACAGGAAAATATTGCCACCAATGTAGCTCTATTATGTGTCACATCTTCTGAAGACTCCAGAAAATTGGACAAATCAATAGATTCCCGAGGTACTTCAACAGAAGCATTCAAGGATTTCTTATCTGGTAAATAAAAGGAATTAGCTATTGCCAACATATCAGCATTAAACAATTGAAGTATTTCTTTAAAGTGTTTCTGAAGCAAAATCAAAGAAGAAAGAAAATGTGTACCTTCCTATGCCTCAGAATGAGAACCATCAGACGACTCAAACCTATCCTTTCACATGACCACTTCCACACCGTCTGCCAAGCGCTAATCACCCCCACACTAGACTACTGCAACCCCATTTACCTCGGACTATCAAAACAAACACTCCGACCATTACAAATAGCACAGAACACCGCCGCCTGCATAATAATGGGCTCATCAAGGCAAGACCACATTACCCCAATTCTCTACAACCTCCACTGGCTCCCAATCAGCTCCCACATCCGATACAAGGTAATAATAAACATATTCAAAATAAAACAGAACCTCTCAGCGAACAGTCTACAACCCCTCATCAAAGCTAACCAAGACACTGGACCCAGGAGAAGAGGAACCTTAAACACCATCAACACCCCAAGAGCATATGCCAAAACTAGACAAGAAACCTCGGGTAGAGCACTATCCCTGGCTATGCTCTGGCTATGCTCACACTATGGAACTCACTCCCCGATGACCTAAGAGCAACTGTAGACCTCAAGGACTTCAGGAAGATACTCAAAACTACACTCTTCAAAGAACACTACAAAGACTACATGTAACCCAGCCACACATCTAACTCCCCTGCCTGTATCCCCAGCTCCCCCATGTTTGTAGATAATCCTGTATATATCTCACTGTACATAGTGCACACTGAATCTAGCTCACTATGTAATCAACCACACGCTACACTCACACACACTCACAACTATCTGTTGTATTCACTGCATGCCTGCACCCACCTCAATGCCACCTGATTTGTATGACGTGTTAATCCGCTTTGATTTCAAGATAAAGCAGTATATTAAATTCTTCTAAATAAATGCCTCACCTCATAAGAGGGTCTCCTCTTCCCCTTCACTTCGCCAGATTCTTCCATTTACTATATTTAAATTATTCTGTCAGTACTGCTGTTTTATTTATTTATGTATTTCCACTTTCTTGATATACCACATTCCACAAAATAATACATCAAAGTGATTTACAGAATTAAATTAAAATCCAAAATAATAAAATCTTCTTTTTTCATTAAAATTTATTGAATATGATTGGTTATTTTGTTCCTCCATATCATATTTATCCTGTGAAAATGAACACTTCTCTACATGTGTGTATGCATCTCCTAGTCTTGCAAGAGATCTTTGACCTTTTAAAAAGCATGAAAAAGGTAAAAAAAAACAGTACTAATAGAGAAGCAAGCTTTGAATGTGGGGGGTCAAATTTTTTACTATACTATTGATGTCATTCCAGAACACAAATAAGGGGTTTGTACATGTGGTGAGGATGTTTATGTGCTGAATACATACCTAACCATATTCTGAAACGCTGCTGTCATGTACATCCATGGCGCTAGCACTGGGATCTCAGAACATGCCCTGAAGGGGCAGAACAGGGGCATGGTCAGCCACGGAGATGTATAAAGCATATTCTGGAAAGACCTGTTTGTGTTTTCAGTGCTTCCCACAGATGTCCATGTTATTCCCGTGGAAACGTGGTATAAGGCCAGGACTTAGAAAAAATTCTGCTCTTCTCTGCAATGCATCCCAGATTGAAGAATGGTTGAGACAATTCTGTTTTGAACTCGTGCAACTGCAGTCTGGAAAAACACAAGATGCAGTTTTAAGGAACAGAAAGCAAAGGTGAGGGAATGTTGTAAAGCATAGAAACAATAATTAACACTCTTACATAAATATTAAGAAGAGCAATAGTGTATATTGTGGCTATGCTGAAATCTGCTGTTTGTGCTAAGGGAACCAATCTAGCGGACCCTAACAATGCCCATGTTCTCAAAAATGTGACAGCTAATGTAGGGATAGTATGGGTATGAGTAGGGAAAAGATTCTTGTTTGGATGAGAAATGGAGATCATATTTTTAGTCCTGGTACTCCATGCTATTATGTTATGTCATAGCTGTTATGTACTGTGCCTTGTGAAAGTATTCAACCCCTCGATGTTTGCCCTGTTTTGTCCCATTACAACCTGGAATTAAAATAGAGATTTGGGGGTTAGCACCATGTGATTTATGCAACATGCCTACCACTTTGAAGCTGCAAAATATCCTTTATTGTGACACAAACAATAATTAAGACAAAAACCCCCAGAAATCAGGAGTGTGCATAGATATCCCCCCCCCCCCCAAAGTCAATACTTTGTAGAGTCATCTTTTGCTGCAATTACAGCTGCAAGTCTCTTAGGGTATGTCTCTATTAGCACATCTAGTCACTGGGATTTTCACCCATTCCTCATTGCAAAACTGCTCCAACTCCTTCACGTTAGATGGGTTGCATTGTTGTACAGTAATCTTCAAGTCATGCCACAGATTCTCAATTGAATTGAGGTCTGGGCTTTGACTAGGCCATTCCAAGACATTTAAAGTTTCCCTTTAAACCACTCCAGTGTAGCTTTAGCAGTATGCTTAGGGTCATTGTCCTGCTGAAAGATGAACCTTCGTCCCAGTCTCAGATCTCTTGCAGACTGAAACAGGTTTTCCTCAAGAATTGCCTGTATTTAGTGCCATCCATCATTCCTTCAATCCTGACCAGTTTTCCTATCCCTGCCAATGATAATCATCCCCACAGCATGATGCTGTCACCACCACCATGTTTCACTGTGAGAATGGTGTTCGAGGTGATGGAAAGTGTTGGGTTTGCACCAAACATGGCATTTCCTATGATGGTCAAAGAGTTCAATTTTTGTCTCATCTGACCAGGAAACGTTTTTCCATATGTTTGGGGGGTCCGCCACATGCTGTTGTGCAAACTCCAAACGTGTTTTCTTATTTCTTTCTTAAAGCAATGACTTTTTTCTGGCCACTCTTCCATAAAGCCCTGCTCTGTGGAGTATATGGCTTAAAGTGGTCCTATGGACAGATACTCCCATCTCTGCTGTGGATCTTTGCAGCTCCTTCAGTGTTATCCTTGGTGTCTTTGTGGCATCTCTGATTAATGCCCTCCTTGCCCGATCTGTGAGTTTTGGTGAGCGATCTTCTCTTGTTAGGTTTCTAGTTGTGCTATATTTTTTCTATTTTGTTATAATGGATTTAATGGTGCTCCGTGGGATATTCAGAATTTGGGATATTTTTTTTATAACCCAACCTTGATCTATACTTCTCCACAACTTTGTCTCTGACCTGTTTGGAATGCTCCTTGGTCTTTATGTTGCTTGCTTAGTGGTGTTGCAGAGTCAGGGACCTTTCAGAAGAGGTATATTTATACAGGCATTATGTGACAGATCATGTGACACTTGTCTTTTTTATATCCACAAGGTATTTTATTGCCATTCCACTTCACCAATTTGGACTATATTGTTAGGGCCATTACCTAACATCCAAATGAGCCTCCATTTTCATTCTAGGTTGTAATACGACAAAATAGAACAAAAACTGAGGGGATGAATACTTTCACAAGGGTCTGTATAGGTTCAGGGTATCTTTTTGGCAGAATTATCTTTTTGTGACTGAAAGTGAGTGTGTGTGTGTGTGTGTTTTGTCTGAGGGGTGAATGGTAGGATCTGGTGTGCTTATCTGCAATTCAGGGGGACATGAAAGCCTGACCAGTACCTGGATGACTGCAGCATCACCAGGTGCCAGTGTGATTGGGCAGAAAAAATCAGAGAAGGATCTCTATAGCTAAATGTCAAAACATATCCCTGTCAATAATAAGGGACCCTCAGAATAACAGCATTCAACAGTGAAAACTGCACTAAAATAAGCCCATAATGCACATTTTTTAAGACCAATGATATTGCTGTTGAGCATGTATTGGTGTTGTTTGTACTGCTGAATGCTCTTATTCTGAGGCTTCCTTATTATTGTCAGGGATATGTTTTGACATTTAGCTATAGGGAGCCTATTCAGATTCCTTCTGGATTATTTTTCATATATTGTTGACAGTGTGATAGTGCAGCCATACATCTGCTGCACCAGGCACTGGAGACATGACTGATGTTGTGTTAACATTCCTCAGATTGTTCCATGAGACCTACAATCCTACCCAGTCCAGGATCTAGTAGAGCTGTGAAAGTGGTGATATATCTGAAGTCTGGCTACTTGGTGTGATGACAGAGATCTCCCCTCCTATACCCACACAGGCCTGACCAGGGGAGCAGGGCCACAAAGCAGACTGTGGAAAGATAGACAGGGTTGCCCCACAGATAGCAGATGTATACAGACCGACATATGCCATGATGGGACAGGTGTAGCTGCTGTGAGAAATGCCAGTACCCAGATAGGTGGGAATGAGATGCCATAGCCAGAAGGTCCTACTATTACTACTGCTACTACTATTGATCATTTGTATAGCACTACAAGGCGTATGCACAGACACACGTTAAAGATGGTCCATGCTCTGCAGAGCTTTAAAATCTAGTCAAGACAGACAACACAGCAGCTGTAGACAGGATACATTTAGGAGGAATGGTAAGGAAACACAAGGAAGCTTAGGTGGATCAGGATCCAAAGGCAGCCTTGAAGAGGTGAGTTTTCAGCTTGGATTTGTGAAGGGCCAGAGAAGAAGCCTGACATACAGATTCAGATAGTTTGTTCCCGGCATAGGGAGCAGCAAGGTGAAAGGAACAAAGTCTGGAATTGGCTGTAGAAGGGAAGGGCACAGATAGAAACGATATGCCAGAAGAGTGGAGATCCCAAGGATGGGTTAGGGAGATATTTATTTATTTATTTATTTTAAAGCTTTTATATACTGCATTTCTACTGATCAACGGTTTACAAATAACATAACCCAACTTTACAGAGTAACATTGGAACATGGAACAGTTAAACTTGATCAAAGTAAAAAGTAACATTGTAGCTTAGCAGGAACATGATTAGGGAGATACAAGGTAACATTTTCTTTCAAAAACATGATAACTATTGCACAATAGGTGAACAGGTCAATGCCCACAGTTCATTCATAGTGGATGATGTCAAACAGGCATCTATCGTCGGCAATGAATACTTCAGGTGGTGCCTTTGACGTGGTCTGAGAATAGATACGATTTTAGTAACTTGCAGAATGTTGGTAGATAATAGATGGCTCTCATGTTTTGCAGATGGGAATTCCAGAGAAGGGAGAGCTTAAAGTGAGAATGATCTAGCACAGGTTGATTGGTTCCACTTTGTCATCTCTCAGGGTAGTGCAAGTTTGTTTTGGGTGGTTGCTCTTCTGAGCCTGTTATCTGGAGGTTTAGTAGCAACTGCTGTAGGTAGTCTTGAATGACTACCCAGAGGGACTACTACAATTGGAAATAGATCTGCACTTGTAAGTATTTATCTGCTGGAATATATTCTAAATCTTGAGGAAAAAGGGTAATCTTTGGGTTAAAGCAGATAAATCTGTGTATTTTAGAATTCAATGTTTGCTGGGTCAGTCAGGTCTTAGTAACACCACAGAGCTTTTCATTTAAATCAAATCAGAGAATAGTTTAGCATGCAAATAGAATAAATAGTCTCTAAGTACAAAGAACTAAACTTGTTTCTAGTGACCTTTACAAAGAAGCCTTCCAGTTAGGAAGCAAAAGATCTGTGAAGTTGTCTTAAATAGGTGTTAAAGGCAAGTGACAGATGAAAGGGGCAATTTGAAAAGCCCCCTCTATCAAACAGAGGGTTGTGTAAATCACCCAAGAAATTGATAAGACTTTACCTTAGAAGCACAGGTCAGGGTACTGTGTAGCAAGCCAGTTTTTATATCTTCATTCCCTCCCTCCCACCCCAACTCACCCCACCCCAAAGCGTTAAAACATTTCCTCTTCCTTAAATATCTCAATGACAGCTCCGAACATAACTCCCAAGCGAGTAGCAGAAGTAGTCAAACAGGAAGACCCACGCAACAGGCTTACCCCACAATGTAAATAACAAGCAGTTTCCTGTACTGTTGTACCACATATGTATATAGTCGACCTTGTCCATTATCAGGTGAACCACCAATGTATATAGTTAACCCGTTTATCCAAGTTCTACTTCCTGTTAAATATAATGACCAGACATATGTAAATTGTCGGATGTTTCTGTTCAATGTAAACTGCGCTGATGGCTAATAGTGCGGTATATAAGAACTGTTAATAAATAAATATAAAAATAAAACTCCCACCTACCCCTGGGATAATCTAAGCTTTGTAGGCTCTTAAAACTATTAAAGGGGGAAGCTGCGTATAATCTCTTTCAGCTGCAGCTCGTTATCTTCATCAGGAATACATTTATTAAGGACCTGAGATTAATTATTCTTGAGGAGAACAAACTCTGTTTAAGATATAAGGTATAGTTGTATTAGTATAAGTATCCCTTGCAAACTTAAGTAAGTAAACAACTTTAATATCTGAACAAAACTTTAAAACTAAGATGCAGACAACAGTCCATCAGCGAGATGGGGGCTTTCCAGTTTTTTTCTACTGAGTGTAACATGTATGTGTAGGAGGAAGGTGGAATGTGATGGTATAATGGTCTGACCAGGGGACATGCTCCAGTAGGGAGTCTTGCAGCGTGAAGTCATCTAGGAGGCAAGATGGGATAAATAAGAGAGGAATGGTAGTGCAGAACAGCAGAACAAGTGCACTTATAGACCAGAGGCATGAAAGGGCATAGATTTGTTGGTCAGCAAAATTATGCATCCTTTGGGAAACTGCAATGTTAGTTTTGGGTTTTGTGCACTTGGTAAGGGTCCATCCTTAGCAGTTTAAAGCGTGTTTGTAGAGATGACCAAGGCAGGGATCACTGGGGCTTTTTATAATGCCAAGTGCCATTTGATTCAAGGTATGTCCTGACATACATGTTCATATTTACATTCTCTTATACCATATTAGAGTGCACCGAGATTACCTAGCACTTTTCAGGGTCTGAGGGGGACTGGTATATGGTCTAGGTTGCAGCAGCGGTCATTTGTCATTAATATTTATGTCTAGTTTGCAACAGCAAATTACTGTCAGTATGAAGAGCAGCTTAGGAGAGGCACTTTTTACCAAGGAGGTGTGGCATCCACGGGTATATCCCGGAGATGGGCAGGAACTGAAATGTGCAGCATTTCAGAATATGGTGGATGCAGGGATGTCCAAAACATTTACCCATGTCCCATAATAGGGACATATTTCTCCATTATATTACATGGAGCATGCCTGCACCCATGTGTGGGTCATGCACTGGATGCGTGCACCGGTCAGCTGAATAGTGCTTTGCCCTTGCTGCGCTGGACATGTTTATCTCCCCCGATTCCAGACCCGTGGGCATGTCTAGGCCTGCGGATGCAGAATTAGGTTCAAACGGGGCCCATTTTCAATTTAGACGTGTCCGTGGGCTGGACATGCATGTTATGGAATCGGACTCTATGGGGGTTATTTTAAATGCCTTATTCACAATTTCCATATGTAAAATCATGCATTTACATTTAGAAATAGCATCCACATTAAATAGCCATTTTAGAAAGGCTGAATTTTCATGTGGATGTCCTTACTACATAGAAGTTGCAAGGGGGCATATCAGAGGTTAAGGAGAACCTATGCAGGTCAAAAATCTATGGGGGTCATTTTAAAAGCCTTAGATGTGATTTGGATGTCCAAAAATGTGCATATGGACATCCAAATCATGGAGACATCCCCAGAACTATTTTGCAAATGGCTTTTAAAGACATCTCCAGTGCAGGGACATCCAAATAGTCTAGGAGCATGTCTGGAAAGCTGCAATGGACTTAGACATCCCCGCTCGATTTCAGAAATGTTGTGGATGTCTGTGACCCCGTCCAAGTTTATACATGATCCTGGCACCAGTAGGCATCAGGAAAATGCTTGTTTTGGCCATAAAATATCCAGAGGGTATAAAGAAAGTGGAGAGTTAAGTGACTTGCCCAATATTGCAAGGAGCAGCAGTGGGATTTGAACCCTGGTCCTAGTCCTGTACTCTAACCATTAGGCTATTAGATGTCTCTATTTTGGCATACTATTCCAGGGATGTCTATGAAGAGATCCCCATAGACGTTGATATCAGGCATGTCCACATTTGTGAAATCGTGCCTGAACTTGAAAATGCCTGCTGTTTTTCAGATGTTCTGGCTTGGATGTCCCAGATTGCACTTGGATATTCTTTGTAAAATGTGCCTTTATAAGTGTATTCCCTATTTCATACAAGGAATGAATGTGTATGACCGAAATTGTCCTTGTCAGGATTTACACCTACTCCCTGGCACGTTTAGGGTTTTAAAAAGTGCTCATTTCAGTCTGCCCTTTACAGGAGGGATTAAGGAGGTTATTCATTTCTATCCCCAAATTCCAATTAAATGAAGATAGTGATCTCTTGGTGACATTTACACATATAGATTTGCAAAATGTAAAGAACCAACTTCCACATGTGTCGATACTTCTGTGTAAAAGATGCCGGGATTCTTCTGCTGATTGATTTTTCCCACATGCTGATCTGTAAAATGGCCCCTCTGACACCACATATTGGCACATATATGTGCACTTCTGCACCTCTTTCCTCCTATTTTAGAAAAAGCTCCATATTTGGCAGAGCCTTTTTCAAAATGTCAGCAGAATTGTGCAAGTCGCAACCTTGACACCTCAGTTCCAATCTCCACATGCTATCTAAAATGAACTTTTATGCCGTAAAGTATTTTATAGTGCATGATATTTTATTTTATGTGAGGATTGGATGGCTTATGGTAATAGTCACAGTGGTCCAGAGTCTTTCACATCTAGACCATTGGTTTGAATCCCAGCTTAGGTAGTCTATGGGAAATAAGGCAGCAGTTTCAGGCCAACTGCTGCCTTATTTCCCATAGACCACCTAAGCTGGGATTAAAACCGATGGTCTAGATGTGAAAGACTCTGGACCACTGTGACTGGAGTGGAGGAGTGGCCTAGTGGTTGGGGCAAGATACTTCAGGCTGGAAGGTCAGGGGTTCAAATCCCACTAGAGGACAGCAACCTTGGGCCAGAAGGACTGGGGTTTCTAGTCCCACAGGTGCTCCTTGTGGTCTTGGGCAAGCCACTTAACCCTCCATAGCCCATGTTCCCTGTAAAATAGTTATCTCCAAGTTATAATGCCCTGTTCAATGTAATTTCAGTTTGTTCAATGTAAACCACACTGATGCAGAATAGCACAGTATATAAGAGAATGTAAATAAATAAACTTCAGGAGCCACAGCAGAAATGTACACATCATGGCTCCTGTGAGACTGTCAGTGAATCTGACTGGGCACATCATTGCTGACTTGTGACAAGGACAAGTGATAGAGAAATTAAGTTTCATGATTCAGCACTTCCAGTGGTTATTGCTTATTTCATTTAGCTAACAGAAAAATGTGGAATGAAGTGAAGTCCTGCTTACAATGAGAAGTGTCCCTCTATTGACAATCTGCGTGATGCTTCAGATGTTTAAAGAAAAATGCCCTTTGTTTTCAATCTTTCTCAAAACTTGGTGACTGTAAACCAAAAACACCTGTTTTGGAAACATATGAACCAAAGTTAAACTTTGCCCTTTCTGAAAGAAAAAATGATGATTCCTCTCCCTCAGCTGGCCAGAGTATGCCTCCTTTAGAGTACATGAGTTTAAGGGACCTATAGCAAAAGCTGTGTTAGCTGATAATGCAAGATTTAATGCACGCTAACAGCTAACATGGCAACTTACAGTTAGTGCTTGCTAATTTCCACATCAACCTCCTAACAAGGAAGGGAGAGTGCAATGGAGGGTACTGCACCTTACACTTAACCTGGAGATAGTTACCTGTTAACATGGGAGATAATGCGGCACATGTAACACCACCCAAAGAGATGTAGCTAACTCCATCATGTTATCTGCCATGCAGTTAACATGCATTAACATTTTTCTCTGCTGGGAACACCCCCAACCGTTCATCTAGAGGTTTTGCAGTTACTGCACATTAATTTTGACAGTTGCCACAATAACTGCAAAACCTTACTGCGAATTAGTAAATAGTCCCCTTAGGGGGTCATTCCAGAACACAGATAAGGGGTTTGTATGTGTGACGGGGACATTTATGTGCCAAAAACATCCCAGAGCATATTCTGAAACACTGCTGACATGCACTTCCATGGTGCTAGCACAGGGATCTCAGAATCTGCTCAGAAGGGGCGGAGCAGGGGCATAGTTAGCCACGGAGATGTAGAAAGCGTATTCAGGAAAGAGCCGTGCACGTATTAAGTATTTCCCAGAAATTTCCACGTTATTCCTGCTGAAACATGGAATAAGGCCAGGACTTAGAAAATATTCTGCTTCTCTCTACAATGCGTCCCATATTGAAAAATGGCTGTGAGAAGTATGTTTTGAATTGGTGTGACTGTAGTCTGGAAAACCACAGATGCAGTTTTAAGGTACAGAGAGCAGAAGTGAGGGATGTTGTAAGGGCTAGACACATTAATAAACACCCTTACAAAAATATAAAGAGGAGCAATAGTGTTTATTCAGGCTATACACCTATGTGCTGTTTGTGCTAAAGGAGCCAATCTAGGGGACCCTAACAAGTCCCATGTTCAGAAAAATGGAACTGCTGATGCAGTGATAGTATGGGCATGATCAGGGAAAGGATTCCTTTTTTTGGTGAGAAATGGAGATCATGTCAGTAGTCCTGGTACCCCATGCAATTATGTTATGTCATAGCTGTTATGTATAGGTTCGGGACACCTTTTCTTTCAGATATTGTTGGCAGTGTGATAGGGCAATCATATATACGCTGTGCCTGGCACTGGGAGACATGACTGATGTAGTGTCAACATTCCCCAGATTGTTCCATGCGGCCTACATCCCTGCCCAGGCAGGATCAGTGAGAACTGTGAGAGTGGTGATATATCTGGAGTCTGGCTACTTGGTGTGATGGCACAGGGATCTCCCCTTCCCATACCCACAGAGCCCTGACCATGGGAGCAGTGCCACACAGCTGGCTGTGGGAAGGCAGACAGGTTTGCCCCACAGATAGCGGATATATACAGACCAACATACGTCATGATGGGACAGGTGTATCTGTACAATTCGCATTGTACAGATGTAAATAGTTACCCCTGTTTCTTTCCAAGTTCCTATTCCTGTTAATTGTAAACACAAATCAAATCATTTGAAATGTGTATGTAAAATGTTCCATGTAAATCGCACTGATGGAAAATAGCGCGGTATATAAGAAAATGTAAACAAATAAATAAATAAATAAGTGGGCCTCAGATGCCATTGCCAGAAGGCTCTACTACAACTACAACAACTATTACTGATCATCTGTATAGCGCTATAAGGCATATACAGCGCTGCATAGACACACGTAACAGATGGTCCCTGCTCAGAGGAGCTTACAATCTAGTCGGGGCAAACAACACAGCAGCTGTGAACAGGATACATCCAGAGGAAATGGTCAGGAAACACAAGGGAGCTTAGGAGGATCCGATCCAACAGCGGTACTAATGGGGTGAGCACTCAGCCTGGATTTGAAAAGGGCCAGGGACGAAGCCTGACATACAGACTCAGGTAGCTTGTTCCAGGTATAAGGAGCTACAAGGTAAAGGGAATGACGCCCAGATTTGGCAGTAGATGGGGAGGGCACAGATAGAAGCAATCTGACCAAAGAGTGGTGTTCAAGGTAAGGAGTATAAGGAGAGATAAGAGGGGAAAGGTAGTACAGAGCAGCATGAGTGCACTTATAGGCCAGAGGTACAAAAAAGTGCATACATTTGTTTCTCAGCAATATTATGCATCCTTTGGGGACCTGCAGGTTTAGTTCAGGGTTTTGTGGACTTGGTGAGGGTCCAATCCTAGCAGTTTAAGGCATGTTTGTAGAGAGAGCAAGGGCAGGACTCACTAGGGTCAGATCCTAATGCCACGTACCATTTTCTGCAAGGTATATCCTGACATACACGTTCATATTTACATTCTTATATACCATATTGGGGTGCACTGGGCTTTTCTAGCACTTTTCAGGGAATGAGGGGGACGGGTATATGGTTTAGGTTGCATCAGCTTTCATTTCTCATTGGTATTTATGTCGTGTGCATCAGCACACTACTGTCTGTAATGGGCAGCTTAGGAGATGCACATTTTTCCCAAGGGGAGTGACGTCTGTGGATACATCGTAGAGATGGGCAGGATCCGAAACGTGTAACATTTCAGAATACGGTGGGTGCAGGGACATCCAAAACATTTACCTGGGTCTGGGGCATGGGGCCGGCTGTATAACACTAGCACGTGCCCGCCAAAAACATCTATCTCCCCAATTCCAGCCCTGCGGGCATGTTCAGACCCGCAGATGCAGAATTAGGGTCAAAGGGGGCCCATTTTCAATTTAGATGTGTCCACGGGCCGGACGTGCACACTATGGAATTGGACTCTATATGTTTAATGTAGAAGCAAATGTCCTGTTAATGTTTTTGCTTGCACTGTTGATACTAGTAATTTGTAAGCTGCTATCTCTCTTCCCTAACTCCAGGAAATCCTTTAGCTGTGTTGGCACATTTCTTATGTGCATTTTGAATCACACGGCCAAGAGATGGTATTATTCATGTAACCTCGCCCAGCAGAGGGATCACTGCCAAAACACTGGTCACTGAAAATTGGAAATATCTTTCCTTAGCCTAGTCACTATGGAAAGCTGGGGAAGAGATCACCAGCATGCTCCCTCCTAAAAAGCAGGACAGAGGTCGTCTACGTTTTTGCAATAATGTCCTATACCAGTGACTATAGTATTGTAATATTCTCATCCTCCATCTCTTTTGTTTTTTCACCGTTTTAAGTAGACATGTTTCATTACATATTTATTTTTGTCGTGTTAATGTTTTTTTTTATATGTTATTTATTTATTTATTTACTAACTTTTTACGTAAACATTAGTTTTTGTCTAGGTTCTGCATGTTGCTATTGTCACACAAATACAGTACGTTTATTTATTTATTTATTACCGTGTCAAGGGTAATTTGTCTTAATACAATTCACCAGTGTTTATGCTGTTCCGTTTTTACATGTTTTAATGTAACATATATCTCAATATAATTTTCATTATGGTTTTATGGACAATATTGTTAAGCTTTTTAGGTATATCCATTTCAATATCGTGTTCTTATAGTTTTTAAAATTATGTATTCTTTTTTTAAATTATGTATTCCGTTTTTAAACTTTGAATTCATTTTTATGTTTGTATGTGTTTACATTTATGGTTTTTACACTTGTGTTCTAACATACTTATAATGTGTTTTTAGTATAAGGTGAGCCAACCCCTGAAGAAGAGTTTTTCGAAACACGGTCTGTGTCGGGTCAGGTCTCCCTTAATATATATGGATCAATAAAGTTTTGGTGAGAATTCATACCTGCCTACGTTTTGTACTGTTTGCTGTTTGCCTACGTGGCAGAGGGCTGCTTTGCCTTGGTGACATATACAGTTAGTGCCATTGAATATGCTCATCTATGTCCCCTATGCACTCCGATGCTATCCGGTTAGCATCAGGGCATGTTGAGGGGCAGAGCAGAGGCCGAGAATGGCAGCAGCGATATTGGCTGGGCTATCTTTAAGACACCAATCACTAACTGGGCAGCAGCCAATATCGCCGGTGATCACCAGATATTCAATGCTATTGCCACAGCACTGAATATCCAGTTTAGAGATCGGTGGAGAGGGCTGTGCGCCTTATTGGAGCATAGCCTTTCCAAACGGCAGGCAGCTGAAAATCGGGCCCTTTGCGTCTAGCCCTCCTCCTGATGAGTATCAGAGAAGTTCATCCAGATTCCTACCTTCAGTAGACTGCTGAAGTGAGAGAAAGGACCTAGCTATATCCCACCCGCTACCACTATCACCTTGGAAGAGGTAAGGAGGTTTTATTTTTTCCCACTGCAATTTTTTATTATTTTCATATTGGTGTGCTGTCTCTTCCCATAGGACCTGTTTTGTCTTCTGTTGCATATGAGTGATGAACTCCATCATTGGTGTGTGTGATGTGAAGGAGGGGTGTGGCCTATGAGTTCCGTTTTCAAACAGGCACCTAAATGCAGTGCACATGCCTACATTTTAGCTCACAGACAACCCAGCTAATTTTTCAAATACAAGGCACCCAAATGCATTGTACTGGGGGGTCATTTTATAAGGGTGGCCTGATTTTGTGCACCTTCCAGTGTATGCAAATCACACCTATTTTATAAAGAAAAAGGGGAGCCTACTTGTCTTTATAAAATATGAGCATATCTCATAAGATATATGCACCAAATCTAGGCATGAGCGCTTATGCCAGCCCAAGACCTGGTGTAAATGTGTGCACCTAGATTTGCAAAATATTATTTTATAACTTACATGCATACCAATTTTTTTCCATTTCAAATGTTGTTAAATTTTCTAGTAAAACTCTTACATCAGAATATCCCATTCACCAAAAGAGAACACAATTTCCACACAACCATGGAAGCAAACAAGCCATGTCAGCATTGGCATTAGCTCAACTTGCTGGGTCCGGAGGGTTTTGTTGAGAGATTGAATACTATGTAAGTTTAATGAAATTAACGGTGTTTAAGAATGTTACACACTTAAATTTGTGCTTTCACACTCTGAAAGTACATGTCATTGGTCTGGCACACGGACTTATAGAATAGCACATGTGTGAGTGCCCATCTGTGCACGTAAGTCATGGAAAATACATGATTTACATGCATGAATGACACATAACCTTATGCAGCTCATTATACAATTACCTTCTATTTGAATTCTTTCCAGTGTCTACAGTGGTCACAGTCCCCTGAAGAAGGCCGATTGGCCAAAACACGTGTAGGGCGGACCTCACAATAAAGCTGTTTGCCTTCCAAGGGACCTTTTTGCCTGCTTTTGTTTGGTTGGAGTTTCTAGCCATATTTCCAAACACCTCTTGGAATACCTCTTTTTAATGTAGCTGTGAATATGCTTGCTGTGAAAGTATGTGTGTTCTTTCAGACAAATGAAAATCCACTAACAGATTTGGCAAATATACTCCTGTTATTACCTATTGCATATAGATTCTAATTAAGCCTTCAAGGCAGACAAAATCAGTGCAAAAGAAATTCGATACCAAGCCCCTTCACAAATCTTAAAATTTGTAAGAATTTGCAAGTGTCTTAAAATTAAACTAAATAGCATGATCACAGCTGACAGTACTGGCAATGTGTGTAAAGATGGGTTTAAGGGAAATGATGCCACGATTCATGGCCTGCTCAACCAAAAGAATAAAAACTCACTGCAAATGGCAGGATGACAGTCCATTGCCAGTCGAAAACAGAGGTGCACCAAACAGTTCAAGACTGAAGCTTAAAAGAAGATCCGAGACATCAAAAAAGCAGGTGCAAGGCAAAGCCAAGGAAATTTAGCTTTACACTGATAAGCATGATATGAAAAGTTCTTTCCAAGCTACAAGTAAATGTTATTATAATAGATGCAATCAGTAGAATGATGCTAGCCAATATAACTTTTTACATTTCTTTTCTTTAGCTCATGACTTCCAGTACTAGTTCAAGATGAGTTACATTTAGCTACAAGAGGTATTTTCCTATTCTCAGAGGGTTTACAGTCTAAGCTTTGTACCTGAGACAATGGAAACTTAAGTGACTTGCCCAAAGCCTCAAGGAGCATCAGTGGGGCCACTTGGCTATAGGCCACTAACATTTAATATGCATACTAAACAGAGAAACACAGAAACAGAAAACAACAGTGGATAGAGACTTTGGGCCCGATTTCCATCAGAGCACATCTGGTCCATCTGGATGTCCAAAATCTGAACGGGCTGGATTTGCACCCGATTCTGCACCCACAGGCATTCACGCGGGAGCAGAATCAGATGCAAAGGGCCTGGATGGGCAGGATCTGCCCCAATTCACTGTACGCCTCCTACCCTGTCTAACCCAGCCAGGGCACCTGCATAGAGCCCCAGTGCTGTGGCAGCCCATCACCATGGCACCGGGATGCCATGCAGGAGACCCAAAACCTCACGACCGCTAGACATGCTTTTCCCCTCCACCCAACCCCTGATAAGGCCTGCCAAGGCCAAGATTGGGCTTTGGGGAATCATCTAGCCATCCTTACCATTTTGGGGGGTCCACCACCGCCAATTGCCTCCCACAAGGTGACTTATTCCACTTTCGAGATGTAATAAGTTCCCCGCCAGCCATGATGCCCCA
Organism: Ichthyophis bannanicus; assembly: GCA_033557465.1. NCBI lineage: Eukaryota > Metazoa > Chordata > Amphibia > Gymnophiona > Ichthyophiidae > Ichthyophis > Ichthyophis bannanicus. The sequence continues at coordinate 183,812,896 of CM066034.1, forward strand.
GATGTACAGAGCTGCAACTGGAATTGGCCCTGTACATCCAGAGTCAGGGTCCCGCCTCTTCCCTACCCATGCTCTTCCTCCTGCCCTCCCCCTCTCTCCCCTCTCTGGACCTCCCCGAACATCTCCTGTGTACATGCAGGGAGCTCTGGGCATGGAATTGGGCCCAAGTGTTTGGCAGGAATGTACATTCAAACTGGATGTACATCCCCACTAAATGTTAATTGGAATGACCCTCTGTATGGTCTATCCAGTCTGCCCATATACAAGAACTGTTAAGTTCTACAAACCCTCCCTCTCTCTCAGATATCCTCTGTATTTGTCCCATGCTTTCTTGAATTCAGATGCAGTTCTTGTTTCCACCAGGTCCACTGCGATGGAGTTCCATCCATCCATCACCCTTTCCATTACTCTAGCCAACCATATCACCAATGATGAAATTGACCTCCTATGCATCACTGAGACCTGGTTCACAGACTCTGATCAATTAACTAAACACTGACACCCCAACATCCATAACTGCCCATGTAGTAACAGTAGAGGAGGCGGAGGCTGCATCCTTTCCAACAAGTGCTTGCGCTTTACCACCACAAGCACAACCTCCTCTCAAGGTTTGGATACCCCCATAATAACTAACAAGCAATTCATCATATGCCTTGTATACACACAGTGCAGATCAGCTGGACACCCTGCTCGAGACAGTCTGCTCCCATTCCTTACACCAACACCTCATTCTCCTTGGTGACCACAATCTGCCCTCAGTGAATACCAGCCAATGCAATGCCTTCCTCCAAGTTATGAGCGACCTACAATATATGCAGCTCATCATCACCTCAATGCACTCAAAAAAGGGGCCCTTGATCTGCTCTTCATCCCTGCTGAAATACTCACCACATCTCACTGCATTTCTTCCACGTCCATCCCAGTCCCCTGGTCGGATCACCATTTAATAACCTTCACACTACCTCATCTTCATCTTAGCTACCCTCCTCATACTGAAATTCCCACAGCAAGAAGATTCCTAGCCTTTAATGAACCCTCATTCATCAAAAAGACCCTCCCTGCTCTAGAAGACACATCACAAGATACAGACCTCGACTAAGTGGTAGATGCCTGGAACTCTATCTTCTCCAAGGCCTCCAAGGCTCCACCGTGAACTCTTCCCAAAACATGTTGATCCTGCAAACCCTGGTATTCCACCTGCCTCAGAAAACAGAAGCATGCACTTTGAAGACTCGAATGCAGATGAGGAATTTCCAAGGGCCCTCAGCTACAAACCTTCTACCTGGACATGTGCATAGCCTATTGCACATCAAACGTGAACACCATAACAACATTCTCCTCTGCTCCCTCAACAAATCAAGAGAACTTTTCAATCTGGTCAGAACCCTCATGAGAGACCCTACCCAGACCCATCAGAACCACACCCTCAACCCCCAAGAGATGGTTGACTTCCTCAAAGCCAAACACAACCAGCATTGCACTACTGCCCTCATCAATTTCGGTGGTGAGTAAAATATTGGAAACGCTGCTGAAAGAGAAAATAGTGAGGTTTCTGGAGTCCAGCGGATTACAGGATCCGAGACAGCATGGATTCACCAGAGGCAGGTCTTGTCAGATAAATCTGATTGATTTCTTTGACTGGGTGACCAGGGAGTTGGACCGAGGGAGAGCCCTAGATGTGGTGTATTTTGATTTCAGTAAAGCCTTTGACACTGTTCCTCACAGGTGACTTATAAACAAACTGAGCACCCTAGGGATGGACCCTAAAGTTACTGCTTGGGTTAGAAATTGGTTGGGTGGGAGGTGACAAAGAGTACAAGTAAATGGAGCTCACTCTGAGGAGAAGGATGTTATCAGTGGTGTGCCCCAGGGATCTGTCCTTGGCCTGATTCTTTTTAACATCTTTGTTAGTGATATAGCGGAAGGGCTTTCAGGTAAGGTTTGCCTCATTACAGATGATACCAAAATCTGCAATAGAGTAGACACCCAGGAAGGGGTAGATAACATGAGGAGGGATCTAGCTAAGTTTGAAGGATGGTCTAGAATTTGGCAGCTGGGATTTAATGTTAAAAAATGTAAGGTCATGCATTTGGGCTGCAGCAATCCAAGGGAGCAATATAGTATAGGGGGTGAAGTACTTTTGTCCACTAAAAAAGAGCGGGACCTAGGCGTGGTTGTGTCTGATGATCTTAAAGCAGCTGAACAGGTAGAAAAGGCAACGGCAAAAGCTAGAAGGATGCTTGGGTGCATACGGAGAGGAATGGCTAGCAGAAAAAAGGAGGTGATAATGCCTCTGTATAAGTCTTTGGTGAGACCTCATTTGGAGTATAGTGTGCAATTCTGGAGACCGCACCTTCAAAAGGATGTGAACAGGATGGAGTCGGTGCAGAGGGTGGCTACTAAAATGATTAGTGGTCTTCATTATAAAGCATATGAGGACAGACTGAAGGATCTTAATATGTACACCTTAGAGGAAAGGTGGGATAGAGGTGATATGATTGAGATGTTTAAATACCTCCATGGCATAAATGTTCAGGGAGAGAGCCTCTTTTAATTGAAAGCAAGTTCTGCTACGAGGGGACATGGGATGAGGGTGAAGGGAGATAGATTCAGGAGTGATATGCGGAAATATTTCTTTATGGAAAGAGTAGTGGATCCGTGGAATAGTCTCCCAGTGGAGGTGGTAGAGATGAGGACAGTAACTGAATTCAAAAAAGCATGGGACAAACACAGAGGATTTCTAAAGGTAAAAAGGGGACTGTTGTAGTTGTTATGGAAGGACAGACTAGATAGGCCATGTGGTCTTTTTCTGTCGTCATATTTCTATGTTTCTATATCAACACCCTGCAGTGCATCCTCAACCATCCAACCCTGGACCACATTCAGAGACATCTTTCCTGATGAACTCCTGGACATCATTTCACATATCAATACCACCACCTTTGTACTAAACCCTGCCCAGTATTCTGGATCAAATCAACAAAAATGCAGCTCCTGCCATTCATTTCCTCCATCCTTCAAACTTCCCTCTCACAGGCCTACCTCCCATCCAATCTCAAACAAGCCTCTGCAAGACCCCCCCCCCCCTAAAGAAACCCAACCTAGACCCAAGATCACCCACATCATTCAGACCCATAGCCAGTGTTCTGTTCTTTGCCAAAATCATTGAAAAAGCGGTTCAACTTCAACTCCAGGAACACATTGACAGACATGCACCTCTGGATAATAATCAACATGTGTTCCGTCCCTTCCATAGTGCTGAAACATTGCTCACTTCACTCATATCAACACTCATAACCAGAATAGAAAAAGCTTCCATTGGTTATGTGCTACTCTTCCTAGACATCTCAGCAGCATTTGATATGGTGTCCCACCAGATTCTGCTTAATCAGCTCAATAACATTGCAGTTCAAGGCAAGCCACTTGAACAGATCCATTCCTATCTCTCCCAACGGACTCATCAGATAAGAATTGGAAATCACTCCTCAGCATTTTACACTCTTCCCCAAGGAGTTCCCCAGGGTTCTGTGCTCTCTTCTTTACTCTTTAATATCTACATCAGGCCTCTCTGCTACACTATCTGGAAGTTCAGTGTTGACTACCAATTATACACAGATGATATAATGATTTTTAGTCCATTTCACACTACTGCTCCTGACTACTCCAACCTAACCACCTGCTTCAAAGAAATTGTCTCTTGGCTGCAACTCCACAACCTAGCAGTTAATTTCAGTAAGGCTGAGATCCTCCATGTGACCAAGGACCCCAATTTTACACCACCTCCCTTCATCAAAATTGAGGACACCGAACTACAGATCAAGTCACAAGTCAAGTACCTCGGTGTCATCCTGGATCACAAACTTAACTTCCAACCACATATAAAGAACACCACTAAGAATATTTAATTCAAGCTTCAAACTCTCTGCAACCTACAACCCCTCCTCTCCCCTTAGAGTTTCCGCGCAGTTTAACAGGCTTCTATTACACCCTTGCTCGACTACTGCAACTCAAATCTTTAAGGACTTCCCAAAACTACCATCGCCCCTCTACAGCTAACTCAAAACACAGCAGCACGCACCATTGCCAGAACCTCCAGACACACCCATGTCACCCCCATACTGAAATCTCTCCATTGACTTCCCATAGCATCAAGAATCAAACACAACATCCTCGCTATTATCCATAAAGCAGTTATTAACACTTCATCCAAGCAGCTCCAAATTCTCATCAGATACCCAAACTCCAATAGACAACACAGACAGAGCAGACTCAATCTTCTTCTCTCCCCTCCTCAGATACGTAAGAGCTCACAACATGCCTGTGCATTAGCTTTTGAACTTTACGCCCTCACCCTCTGGAACTCCTTACTTTCTACACTATGGAGCATCCAATCACATAAAATCTTCAAAAAACATCTCAAAACACATCTTTTTGAAGAGCACTATGGACTATCACTGCTGTATCATAAGCTCATTGTAACATAAGTTCTACCGTTATAATGATCCTGCATGTTCCCCTTATTACTTGCTGTTCTATGTTTAATAAGTTCGATGTAACCTTGCATGCCCTATTGTTCAATATAAACTGTTTTGATTGTTCAATGTAAACCATTTTGACTGGTAGAAAAATGGTAAATTAAAACCAGTAAAATAAATAAAAGGAAAGAAAGGAAGAAAGAAATATTTTCTCCAATTACTCCTGAGTCTATCCTCTTCACCTTCATCCCTCATTCCAGAGCTTCTTTTCAATGGAAGAGGGCCACATCCTGGTGCATTTATACCAGGGAGGTATTTAAATGTCTCCATCATATCACATCTTTCCAACCTTTCTTCCAAGATGCCCTCACTCAATTTCAAAAATCTCAGGAGCACATGCAACCCTGTCTAGTTTAGGTCTGCTCAATGCATGAATAGGCATTGGGAAAGTGCTTGTTTTGACCATAAAATCTCTGAAGGGAGTAAAGAATATGGAGAGTTAAGTGACTTGCCCAAGAACACAAGTAGCAATAGTGGAATTCAACTCTTGTCCTCTAACCACTGGGCTATTAAACATCCCCATTTTGGAATACCGATCCAGGGATGTCCACGTAGATGTCCCCATAGATGTCCATAATGGGCATGACCACTTTTGTGAAATCATGCCTGAACTTGGGAATGCCTGTTTTTTTTCACATTCTGGATTGGCCATCCCAGATTGCACTTGCTCGTCCTTTGTAAAATATGTCTTAAAATATACAAATTTAGCATGTACAATGAATGCATCCAATAAATTTTAATATGTACAATAAATATTTTTATTGAGAACTCTAGGGAATTGGTCCACGGCTGGCTTTTAGGTTACGCAACTTGTGCAGCTGCACAGGATGATATTGTAAATCCCCCCCCCCCCCCATGTCCTTCCACATCATGTGGGTGGGAAGAAAGGAAGCTTGGGGGATAATGGGACTGGGTGGAGGATGGAGGGAGAAATAAGGATATGCTTGGGAGAAGGGAAGAGAGTATGGGGGGATGATGTGCTGGATCTACCATCATTTCTGAAGGAGAGAGCACTGCACTGAATCTGCTACCTTCGAAGCCCGGCAACAATTTCAGTTTTCACACAAGGTGCTGATTATCCTACAGCTGGTCCTGATTGACCCTACTTAATATCCCACAATAGTGTAAACACATACAGTTGTGGTCAATATTATTGACACCCTTGCATTTTAGGTATGTTGTGTACAATATCTTAAGAAATAATGGGCTATATTCCAATTGTAATGTCATCATAATATTTTAATAATATATTCAAAGGTACATAACAAAAAAAATGTTTGTGCAACTTAGATGTAGTATTTTCTGGGAAAAAAACAAAAACAAAATATGACCTGGACAGGATTAATGGCACTCTTCACTAATATTTGGTTGCACAACCCTTGGCAGTGATGACAGCCCCAAATTTTTCTTGTAGCCATCTATAAATTTCATACATCTGTCTGCTGGTAGTTTCTCTTACTCTTCAACTGTGAATTGTTCCAGCTCATGAATGTTTCTAGGATTCCTTCTACTAAAGGCAAATTTCAGCTCTTTCCAAAGTTCTGATTATCTTTATCTTTATCTTTATTTAAAATTTGATAAACCGCTTTCCGTCGAGACAGGATTCACTGATGGCCAGTTTAAGACAGTCCATTTCTTTTCCTTTTAACCATTCTTTTGTACTTTTGGATGTATGTTTTGGGTCATTCTCCTGCTGGAGGACTCATGATCTTCAACCCAGACATAGCTTTCTGACACTAGGTAGCAAATTTTCCCCAAAATACCTTGGTAGTCTTCTGACTTCATGATTCCTTTAATACATTCCAGGCCAACAGTTCCTGAGGCAGCAAAACAGCCCAACAACATTATGGAACCTCCATCATATTAAATTGTAACGTAGTAACATAGTAGATGGCAGATAAAGACCAGCATGGTCCATCTAGTCTGCCCAGCAAGATGGCAAGAGTAGGTGCAGGCCACCCCTCCCCATGTCTTTGTTTAGGGGTGAACCCACCACTCCATGTAGGACACCCTATTTGTTGAGACGTTAGATAGTTCAGAACTTATATGTTTCAGTTTATTTTGTTTTTATCCTGTTGCTGTAAAGGGTTCCACTGTGTTTGTCCCATGCCATTCTGAATTCTGTCACCGTGTTTGCCCCCACCACTTCCATCGGGAGGGCATTCCAAGCATCTACCACTCAGTGAAAAAATATTGCCTTTCAATTTACCACCTTGCAGCTTCATGTTATGACCTCTAATTTTATAGCTTCCCCGTCTTTGGAAGAGGTTTGTTTGTTCATCATTTCTCTTTAAGTATTTAAAGGTCTGAATCATATCTCCCCTGTCCCTCCTCTCCTCCAAAGTGTACTGTGATGCAGCAAGGGGTACACAGCCTATGCAAATTCAGGTAAAAGAAAGACTTACCTCAGAGTCAGCTTTAGAAAGCAGCACTAGGCACTCTGAGTCACCGGAGCAAGGGAAATTCTTGCTACGTAGCAAACAAAAATCCCATCAGGAACACCTGAGTGAAAATCCCCAGGTCACGTGCAGAGCTAGGGATTACTTAAGGCAAGGTTCCAGTCAGTGGAGTAGATTGGGAGTGGCAAGAGGAGGAGCAAGAACACGAACACCAAAGGGAACTGCAGAGAGTAGGACTGCAGGTCGGGTTGCAGAGAATAGCAGGAGGTGTGGCTCTCATCAGCTGAGCAGAAACCCCAGGGGATTGCTGGGAGGAAACTCTTCTCACGGAGAACCAGGAAGTGAGTCTGACTCCAGCTCTCGAGAAGAGAGGTTCAAGGCAAGCTGTTCCAAGAGTAAACCTGCTACCAGAAATAACCTGAAAGAGAAGCTAGGAAGATCCCACTACACTAGAGACCGGTATGTGCCAGTTCAGGGCAGAGGTCACTGTGAGAGGAAAGTGTTGGGGGATGGGAACTCCAAGCACGTCTGCAGCCTAAGAAGTAGGTGTAAAACTAAGTCTCATTATACTCCTGCACAACCAGCCTGGAAGGAAAAAGCCATAAGGTATAGGGAGCCAAGTATTAAGGCAGTCCCTGCAGAGAGAAGGAATCCTCCATATGATTATAGGGAGAAGTTTAAAACCCCTAAGTGCCAAGGGCGTGGTCCTGAATATAACTACAAGCAGCAAGGTGGTTCAGAACTGTTATTCTGGGAGGAGAGCCCAGGCAGAAGATACCACAGGCCAGAGAGGTATAGCCCTGAAGGGAGAAGAGCCTCTTTTGATTATTACAGTGATTTATCACAGGACACTGTGTCTGAGCGCCATTTGTATGAGGAGTCTGACACAGGGAGTTTGGGCACTGCTGAGGAGAATATGATATGGGAAGACGCTAGCAATCTTCCGGAGCCCATTCCCATTGAATGCAGCATGTGTTACAAACGCAGCCTTGCTATGTGAATGAATGCAAAGAGAACTTTGTACAGGAAATAAGGATTATTTGTTTGCCATTAATTTGTTGCTCTGTTCATCTTTGAGTTTCTGTTTTCTTGACAAGTCCGAGCGGGACGGGGAATAAAACCCACTTTAAGTTTCATTCAAAAATTGCTCTGAAAGACTCTTTTGTTTATTAAGCCAGAGCAACTACTTGTTCATAGGCCCTAGGCAACCGCCTATACAGGGCAATAAGGGCTCTAACCACGGGCCCCATCACAAGTTGGCGTAGTTTTATCGGATCCAGTCCAGGAGACAAGAAACTACGGAGTGGAGCAACGACGCGGGAAGAGCGGAATTGACACGCCCAGAGGAGGATCCAGGATTCCAAGAGTGCAACGGCAAGCACCTTCTCAAAATAAGAACCTCCACCTTGCTCAGGTAACGGGTATTTGGGCACAGGTTGGGAGGATCGCTGGTGAGAAGGAGAAGGCTTGGGAGGAAGAAATTTTTCCTTGTATTATTGTGCCACACTTGGGTTTGCGTGTTTCTGATTTGTTTTCCAGAAAAAAAAAGACGACCACGATGGATGCACAGGAGGTTCTCAGGTGGATGAGCAGCCAGTTCGCGAAGCAGGGAGAGCTAGCTCGGCAGAACCAGGAGCAGGCCATCGCTGCCCTGGTGGAGCAACAGAAGCCCCTGACGGACTTAATGCTTACTCTCCTGAAGGAGCCAAAGAAGGAAGAGTCACCAGCAGCAGTACCTATCTGTGGGGTAGGCCCACAGAGCTGTTGAATTTGGACACTGGGACAAATGCATGCTAATGACAATTTCGATGACTTTGTGCAAACATTTGAGAGAATAGCTCTTAATGCAAAATGGCCACAAGAGCAATTAGCCGTTAGGCTGGCCTCAGCACTAACCGGTGAGGCTCAGGCAGCCTACAGGGCCATGCCAGCAGCTCTAGCAGCTGATTATCAAGAGGTTAAGAGAGCTGTGCGTGATAGGTTGGGCTTAACCCCTACCATGTACAGACGCATGCTACGGTCTACCCGGATTCAACCAAATGAAACCCCAAAGGCACTGTATCACAGAGTGCATGGGCTGGTTTTAAAGTGGCTTGAACCCGAGGGTAAACCGATGGAAGAGGTAATTGATCTAATCGTATTAGAGCAATTCTTTGATGCAGTACCAGAAGAGGTTAGAACATTTCTGACCCTACAGAACTGTAGAACCTCTGCTGAAGCAGCGCACCTAACTGAAAGGTTTTTTGAGGCTGAAGTAATGAAAAAAGCCAGCGCTAGCAGCAGGTCAGGGTTAGCCAATTCTGTAAGAGGTATAAATGTTTCTCCAAGGAACAGAGGGGATTCAAAGGAATCCAGGTGTATAAAAATGGATGGTAACAAAATGTTAAAGTGCTTTAAGTGTGGGAAAAGTGGGCACTTAAAGAGAGAATGTATGTCTCGTACAGCACTTGTCACTGGCCGTGAGCACCACACAGCTGCAGGTTTCCGTGTAGATGTGGAGGTACAGGGAGTCCCAGCTAAGGCCTTGCTTGACTCGGGGGCCGACCAAAGTATGGTCTCCCGCCGTTTGTGGAAAACCATACAGGCCCAGAGGGGTTTTCCCCCGAGTCAGCAAGAAGGCACAGCGAAAATACAATGTGTACATGGTGCAACAACTTCATATCCTTTGTATAGGGTAAAAGTTAAGGGCTTAGCCACACGAAGGGAAGTCTTAGTAGCCATCATTCCCAGGCTACCATACGATATAGTGTTGGGAAGAGATTGGCCACCCTTCTATAAAGACATAGAGAGCAATAGATACATAAAGGGAGGATTAGTTTCCACCAGATCTCAGGCAAAGGGACTGAGACCCCCTAGGGAAACGCTAGTAGAGGAAAATCCTGTCCCAGTAATAGAAGAGGGTGAGATAGAACCCGAAGAGGGGGAAGAGGTGAGGGCAGATGAAGGCCTACACGAGCTTCCCAGACATGATGATTTAATTGCTACCCCTAGCGAAGGTAAAAGAAAAGCAAGGGTGAAAAGCGCCGGGAGAGGCAACACCGAGCCCAGTTGAGAGCCAGAGTAGCCGACGGGCAAGGGTTACCCTGGTACCGGCAGACTTGGTAAAAAAGTTTCCGTCCTTTGCTAAAGAACAGAAGGCAGACCTTGTATTAAAATACGCCTTCGAGTTTGCAAAGACGGATAGAGACGTGCTCCCTAGGTTCCTCTTAGAGGATATTTTATATAGGGAAAGTAGTAATCCCCAAAATGATGCCATTAGGAAACAGTTGGTAGTTCCTACCACATTTAAGGCAGTTGTCATGAGGCTCGCTCACGACCACCCCATTGGAGGGCATAAAGGGGTACAGGCCACACTCGACCAAATTCTCGAGCGTTTTTTTTTTTTTGAAACTTTATTTATTAATCAGCATGAACATAACATCCAGTACAATGCAGACAAAAAGCCTCCGCAGAGTGTACTCTTATCTCCGCGGGAGGCAAACACCAGATATAGTTATGTAACAACGGCATAAAGAAAACAATGCACACAAATACATAATTTTATAGAGAGGTCGAACCACCCCCCCCCACCCCTCACCCACCCCTCCCGTCGTCGCAACCACCAAGCACCAGTCAAGAGATTTAATCGTAATCCATTCCCGAGTTCCCCGCACCCAGGCTCTGCATTGGTACCCTAGTATCCCACATTAACTATTTCATTCCGGCAGTGGGGGCCCAGACTCTGAATATATGGCTCCCAAAGCAGCATGAAGGTAGACCACCTCTTTACCTTACCCTGGGCTCTCCAGCGCTCCGCCAGCATTAACTGATGAAACCTATTGCGCCACTCCAAGAACGCTGGCGGGTCCCGATTGCGCCAATGATGTAAGATAGGGCCTTTCCCCACCAGACATGCCTTACGCACCAATAACCGCTCCCACCTTCCCACCGGGAGAGTCCGATGCAGCAGATCGAGTATGACCAGAGCTCCGGTCCAAGGAAACCTCTGCTGTAATAACCCCATAAGGTATTCACTAATAGAGGACCAATAAGGGAGAATGCGCCTGCACTGCCACCACATATGAGTTAAAGTAGCCAATGGTTCGGAGCATCTGGGGCATGACCCATCCTGCGTAATGCGACTCCGCAGAGCTCGTCGCGGGGAGAAATGCACCCGAGTCAAAGCTTTATATTGTACTTCCCGCCATCTGGCACCCTCCACCATCCCGCCTATCCGCCCCAATGCCTGCCGGATAGTGTCCGGTGGTACTGCTCGCCCCAGTTCTTCTGCCCAAGCCATCTCTATCCTCCCATAATCCGGCTTTGCCCTAAAACATTCCAACCGGGCTTTCAACCCCGCTATCGTCGGGGGGTCCTCCCCCCCAATCTCGAAAAATTCAAGAATCTGCGCCGATCTGTCCACGCCTAACTCCTCCCTGGGCAGTGTAGCCACATAATGAGCAAGTTGCATATACGCAAAAAACTGAGAGGAAGGTAGCGCGAACTCGGCACACAGCTCCGAAAACGATTTGCAGTGACCAGTAAGCCCCACCACATGACCCACATATTCGAGACCTTGGGCTTGCCATAACTGAAAGGCTCGGGAGTCCGACCCTGGGAGGAAATGCACATTACCGTGGATGGGCAACCAACTCGACACCTGCCAGTTCCGGTGCCAAAAGCTATTCAGCTGTCTCCATGTACGTCGCATAGAATTAAACATGCCGCTACGCGTTATTCGACGTGGGAGGTGTACACCCTCCACGTGGAGAACCCCCATCAAAGAAACCGGGGCCACCACTGCTGCCTCTAAGTCCCTGGGAGTGTAGGTGTCTGTCCCCCCCAACCAATCCCCAAGATGCCGCGCTTGACATGCCTAGGCATAAGTCCCTAAGTCCGGGAGGCCCAGGCCGCCGTTCTTCCATTTGCCGACCATACGGGACAAAGGAATACGCGCCCTGGCCCCTTTCCACAGGAACCCTTGAATCTCCCGTTCCAAGCTATGCAGATCTCGGCGCAACAGCCACACTGGCAAGGTCTGCATCCAGTATAAAATGCGAGGCAGGACCACCATCTGAACCGCTGCCACTCTCCCCAGGAGCGACAATGGTAAAGGGTTCCAGGCTCTCAGCTGATTCCGCAACCCCGACAAAACTTTCTCAAAATTAGTCCGATATAGATCTTGGGGTAACCGGGTTAAAACAATACCCAGGTATTTAAACTTTTGGTCCGTCCATTTCAGAGGAAAATCCCCCCCCCCCCCCAGCGTCCCTTCAGGTGCCCTGACAATCTCGAGCGTTTTTATTGGCCGGGAGTATTTCGAGAGACAAAGAAATTCTGCGAGGCTTGTCCGGCTTGTCAGCGAGTAAGCGCTGCAAAGCCTGCAGGAGTTCCCCTGATCCAAACACCTACCATAACGGAACCAGTTAAGAGAATGGCAATGGATATTGTAGGGCCCCTGATAAGAACCCCTAGGGGATTTCAATATATCCTAGTTATCATGGATGTAGCCACTAGGTTCCCCTGGGCAATTCCTTTACGGAACATATCTGCCAGGTTCATAGCCACAGAATTAATAAAATTATTCTGTGAGGTAGGTTTCCCGAGGGAAATGCTTACAGACAGAGGAAGCAATTTTGTCTCAAGGTACTTAGCGCAGGTATGGGATGCTTTTGGCATCACCCATATAAAAAACAGCGGCTTATCATCCACAGACAAACGGTCTGGTGGAACGATTTAACCAAACCCTTAAGCAGTTGCTGAGGAGGGGGTTAGAAGGGCAAATGGCGGACTGGGATGTTATGCTCCCATTTGTCCTATATGCTAGCAGGGAACGGATGCAAACCTCCCTAGGAACATCTCCCTACGAACTTATGTTCAGACGGGCGCCACGAGGGGTCTTGGACATATTGAGAGACCAGTGGGTGGAACCGGGTGAGGAAGAAATAGGAGTTCCCCAGTTTCTTTGCGGGCTACGGAGTCGCCTCCAGAGGGCATCTCAAGCCGCAGATAAGAATCTACAGGATAGTAGGAAAACACAGAAAAAATATTACGACAGGGGTAAAAAAACCTAGACAGTTGGCCACAGGCGATAAGGTCGTGGTAATGGTCACTGATCCAGGGCCAAAATTTGAGGCCCGGTGGAAGGGTCCCTACACGGTAATGGACCGCAAGGGTCCGGTATCATATGTGGTCAAGAGTGACAGGGGACGCCTTCAGACGTACCACATAAATGTTTTGAAACCATGGCATGAAAGGATGGCCACTGTTAGCCATCTTAAAATACTACCCCAGTACCGGGCAGAACACACATGTCCCCAAAAACCCTGGGAGGAGGGTGACCCATCGTACAGCAGGTATGAGGGACCACTCATGAGGCCAGGACAGATTCCGCGCTGTGTGCACATGAGTTCACCATCACGGAATATCTTAAGAGGGGGGATATGTGATGCAGCAAGGGGTACACAGCCTATGCAAATTCAGGTAAAAGAAAGACTTACCTCAGAGTCAGCTTTAGAAAGCAGCACTAGGCACTTTGAGTCACCGGAGCAAGGGAAATTCTTGCTACGTAGCAAACAAAAATCCCATCAGGAACACCTGAGTGAAAATCCCCAGGTCACGTGCAGAGCTAGGGATTACTTAAGGCAAGGTTCCAGTCAGTGGAGTAGATTGGGAGTGGCAAGAGGAGGAGCAAGAACACGAACACCAAAGGGAACTGCAGAGAGTAGGACTGCAGGTCGGGTTGCAGAGAATAGCAGGAGGTGTGGCTCTCATCAGCTGAGCAGAAACCCCAGGGGATTGCTGGGAGGAAACTCTTCTCACGGAGAACCAGGAAGTGAGTCTGACTCCAGCTCTCGAGAAGAGAGGTTCAAGGCAAGCTGTTCCAAGAGTAAACCTGCTACCAGAAATAACCTGAAAGAGAAGCTAGGAAGATCCCACTACACTAGAGACCAGTATGTGCCAGTTCAGGGCAGAGGTCACTGTGAGAGGAAAGTGTTGGGGGATGGGAACTCCAAGCACGTCTGCAGCCTAAGAAGTAGGTGTAAAACTAAGTCTCATTATACTCCTGCACAACCAGCCTGGAAGGAAAAAGCCATAAGGTATAGGGAGCCAAGTATTAAGGCAGTCCCTGCAGAGAGAAGGAATCCTCCATATGATTATAGGGAGAAGTTTAAAACCCCTAAGTGCCAAGGGCGTGGTCCTGAATATAACTACAAGCAGCAAGGTGGTTCAGAACTGTTATTCTGGGAGGAGAGCCCAGGCAGAAGATACCACAGGCCAGAGAGGTATAGCCCTGAAGGGAGAAGAGCCTCTTTTGATTATTACAGTGATTTATCACAGGACACTGTGTCTGAGCGCCATTTGTATGAGGAGTCTGACACAGGGAGTTTGGGCACTGCTGAGGAGAATATGATATGGGAAGACGCTAGCAATCTTCCGGAGCCCATTCCCATGGAATGCAGCATGTGTTACAAACGCAGCCTTGCTATGTGAATGAATGCAAAGAGAACTTTGTACAGGAAATAAGGATTATTTGTTTGCCATTAATTTGTTGCTCTGTTCATTTTTGAGTTTCTGTTTTCTTGACAAGTCCGAGCGGGACGGGGAATAAAACCCACTTTAAGTTTCATTCAAAAATTGCTCTGAAAGACTCTTTTGTTTATTAAGCCAGAGCAACTACTTGTTCATAGGCCCTAGGCAACCGCCTATACAGGGCAATAAGGGCTCTAACCACGGGCCCCATCACAGTACATATTTAGGTCTTCAAGTCTCTTCTCATAAGGCTTCTGACGTAGGCTCCAAATCATTTTGGTCACCTTCCTCTGAACAGTTTCCAGTCTTTTTACATCTTTTGCAAGATGGGGACCAACACAGAGGATCTCTAAAGGTAAAAAGTGGACTGTTGTAGTTGTTGTTATGGAAGGACAGACTAGATAGGTCATGTGGTCTTTTTCTGTCATCATGTTTCTATGTTTCTATATGGTCTCCAAAACCGAACACAGTATTCCAAATGAGGCCTCACCAGTGACTTGTACAGTGGCATAAATACCTCTTCCTTTCTGCTGGTAATCCCTCTTTGTATGCAGCTCAACATCCTCCTGGCTTTTGCCACCGCCTTATTGCACTGTTTTGCCACCTTGAGATCATCAGAGATAATCACACCAAGGTCTTTCTCCTGAACCGTGCACACCAACCTCTTGCCCCCTATCGCGTACATTTCCCTTGGATTTCTGCTACCCAAGTTCATGACACTGCACTTTTCTGCATTAAATCATAGTTGCCAAGCATTAGACTATTCTACCAGCTTTTGTAGATCTTTCCTCATGTTAACCACTCCCTCGGGGAAGTCCACTCTATTGCAAATTTTTGTGTCATCTGCAAAAAGACAGACTTTTCCATTCAGTCCTTCAGCAATATCACTCACAAATACATTGAACAGCATCAAAACCCCACCCTGGTAGCAAGTGTGGGTTTTTTTTCCCTTATAGCTTCATTTCTTCACCTGTAAATGTATTGCTGATCTGCATTGCCAAAGAGCTCGTTTGTTTTCATCTGTCCACAGAACATTTTCCCAGAAGGATTGCAGTTTCTCAAGGTAGGTTTGGGCAAAGGTCAGGCATGCCTTTTTATGTCTGTCTTTAACCAGTAGGGTCCTCCTTGGCCTTCGCCCATGAAGTCCTTCTTTGTTTAGTGTATGGCATATGGTGCAGGTAGAAGCCACCACTCCAGATTCCTTCAGATCAGCCTTAAACTCTTTGGATGTTGTACATGGTGTTTTTCCAACAGTTTGCACTGACCTTCAAAGACTTCTTGGATTAATTTTCCTCTTCCCACCACATCCTGGGAAGTTCTTGACAGTTCCATGAGCAGAAAACCTCTTAATCACATTGCAAACTGTAGATACAGGAATCCCAAGGTGTTTGGAGATGACCTTGTATCTCTTTGAAGTTTAATGTTTAGTGATAATGGCTTTTCTGATGGTCTCAGGCAGCTCTCTTGTCTTCAACATTGTGAAAATGGAATAGGGATTAAATGTGGCCATTTTAAATATTAAAGTCATCATACATTGGTTAATTTAAGTCATATTGACAATTGATCACAGGTGCATCTACTTTTACTGCAATGAAAATGTGGCTCTTCTGATTAAACTGATTTGAATTGTTTTAAGGGTGCCAATAATCATGTTCTGGCAATATCCCAGTTTTTATAGTATTTCCTTTTTTAATTGTTCTTGTTTTATTTGATTCTTTTATGTGTCAAATGTGTGTGCATATATAGTCCAAAGCCATTTCACTGGCCATTTTTGCTTAGGAGATATTGGACATTAAGGAGTTGAACTGCAAGGGTAGCAGTAATGTTGACCACAACTGTAGTTCCATGGATATTTGCTGTATATTTGAGTATAAATTGGAAAATAGATTTATATACATATGTGAAGTACTGTATTGTATATGTAATAAAGCTGAGAGTGTCAGGTTTCACTAAGACAATGTCAGAGATAGGGAAGGATTTATGATGTGAATGGAATGAAAACAAAGTCTAGGATACAAGAGAAACAATGGTGTGAATGCTGTGTAAAGTCTTCCAGTCTTTCACCATTGGGTAAATGGAAAAATGTGGAATTAAGACATAGGTTGGCTGGGGAGGTCATACTCATTGTGAAGGAAGGCAAACATTTAGCAGTACAGATGAGCAGGAATATTACCCTGGAGTCACAGATCACCAGGACTGTTCATAAGATTTAACAGAAAGGAAGGCAACCACCACAAACAACACATAGACGAAAAAGGGGTGGAGAAAGACCCTGAGTGATCACAGAATACTTCTTCAGTGTAGCTGTGGTCTTTCTCTGCTCTTTTTTCTTCTGTTCATAAGGTTTATCAAAAGTTAAAGGCAAATTTTACATAGTACATGAAGATTTGAATTGAGATGTTGAGGTCAGGACATACACAATTCCAACAGTATTTTAGACAAGATTCTGCAAACCGTGAAGCCTTTTCTAAAATATGTTTATGGGCACATTTTAGAAAGGCTGTTCAGGTAGCTGCAAACATGTGCAAACCAAAACCTGTGGGGTGTGATGGCAATTTTAGAAATGGTTCTATGCACCTGCATGGTCCATATGAAATTGCCACTTGCACATCTGCAGGTTTGCACATTCCTCCTTAGTGTTGCCAACTGGCTCCAGATGTGCCTGCCAGGCTTGTTCTGGTTCTGAGTTTATTCCATTGTATGGAGGGACTTGTAGTCTTGCTTTTCTTATGGAGTGCAATGAGAAATCAGAACTACATATCCCTACATGCAATTTATTTACATTCTCTTATATACTGTGCTATTCTGCATCAGTGTGGTTTACATTGAACAAACTGAAATTACATTGAACAGGGCATTATAACTTGGAGATAACTATTTTACAGGGAACATGGGCTATGGAGGATTAAGTGGCTTGCTCAAGACCAAAAGGAGCACCTGTGGGACTAGAAACCCCAGTCCTTCCGGCCCAAGGTTGCTGTCCTCTAGTAGGATTTGAACCCCCAACCTTCCGGCCTGAAGTACCTTGCCCCAACCACTAGGCCACTCCTCCACTCCATGGGGTAATGGGCAATGGGGCAAACCCAGGATTGTTCGGCACATCTGTAACCAGTTGGCAACCCTATTCCCCCCAGGGAAGGCTTTTACCATGTGCACATCAGAAAATGAAACAGAGGGCACATGCAGGTTTCCAATAGAGAATAAGAGAGTCAGAAATGTGAAATTGCGACTTAAAATAGGTATACACTTGTAGAGGCCAATTCCCATCGGGGCTAATCCGGCCCATCTGGACATCCAAAAATCTGGACGGGCCAGTCTTGCACCTGATTCTGATACCGCGGGGGCTAGACATCCCCATGGGATCAGAATTGGGTGCAACAGGCCTGGACGGGCAGGCCATGCCCTGATTCTGAGGGTCGGACATCCAGCTCGTTCCCTGCACAACACAGTCATGGCTCCTTCATGGAGCCCAGTGCCATGGCGTTCCATCACCATGGCACCGGGATGCCTTACAGGAGTCCTGACTTCTGGCCGGCTCCTACTGCGCACAGTTCCCTGTCTCCCAACCCCTGATCGTGCCTCCCAAGACCAGAATCATGCTGCAGTAATCCCCTGCCCCTGCTTTCCTCCTGCCAGATCCTCATTGCTTCCGCCGCGATTGTTGGGGAACTTATTCTACCCCCAAGGTGGAATGAGTTCCCCATTCAGGCTACAGTCCCAGACATACAGAGCCATGACTGGAATCGGCCCTGTACGTCCAGGCCAGGGTCCCACCTCCGGCCCACTCTCACTCCTCCTCCAGCCCACCCTCTCCTGCCCTCATACAGAGCTCCTTGCACATCTCCTCTGTACATGCAGGGAGCTCTGTGCTGGGAATCTTCCCCCTGGTGCTTAGTGGGGATGGACATCCAAACCAGATGTCCATCCCCACTATATGCGACTCAGAATGACCCCCATAGTGTCTATACTGTAAATTGAATGTACAGGTGGAAACTATATTTAGGCATGCCCCCACACCCCTCAAGCAGAATGCTTATGCACTCTGCAGAAACCAGAGAAGCACACAGGGGGGCCATCAGACATCCCAGTTTCTCAAGGGCATAACCTCATGTTCTGCTGCTTGATCCTAGCAGAGGAGGAGCTCCTTTAACCCCCACATTGGTGCAGGCCTCCCCATGCTGCAGCAAGATGGGTCTGGGAGGGAATCCATATTGCTCTGGCATGGTGAGTCATTAAATACACAAGACACAGGGGAATATGTAGCTGCAGACAAACAACCAGTGTTCATGCAGTTAAGTGAGGAAGCCAGGGCTGTGAAAAGGTAGCCAAGAGAGTGTGGTCTTCTTGTGAGATACTCTCTAAGAGGCCTGTAAGAGCAGTACCATTCAGAGCAAATGAAGAGATGCATGTAGCCACAGACACACAAACAACCAGAAGCACAATTGGAACCTGGAATGGAGAGTAGGCACACATATACAATACAAGTAGAGCAGTGGCAAGGGAACAGGAGGTAAGAGACAGGCAGAATATGGCTGACACATGGTAATGGCATTGGTATATATGTATTGTGGCACATGGCATATCTACAAATGAGGCAAATGAGGCAAAGCCATGGCAAAGACAAGCACATGGCATGTCTGTGATGAGGCAAAGCCATGTGTGCCGGCAGGGCCTGCAAGGAAACAACCCTCAGGTAAGGGAACACTCAGTGTGCAATGTACACATGATTGCAGGCTTTGCTGGAACACAGGTACAAAATATTAGGAAAGCAACCACACTGTGTCCAAAGAGTGCACAACCACAGATGAGAGCTATTAGTGATCTCCAAGGTTTGTGCTGGAACCAGGATGTCTGAAGGGAGGAAGTGGAAGATGCAACTAGCATCATAGACCAGGGGGGTCCCATGACCACATGCCACAGCTTTTGCACTCCTGCACTTGGTTCACCCTCAACCTAAAGGCAACAGTGAGAGAGTATCAGATGGATGACAGTGGACGAACAGCAGAACTGAGAGTCTAGCTAATAAGAGAAAATATTTTTTTTACTCAATACATAATCAAACTCTGAAATTGTTACCAGAGGATTTAGTAAAAACTGTTAGTATAGTTGGGTTTAAAAAAGATTTGGACAAGTTCCTGGAGGAAAGGTCCATAAACCATTATTAAAGAGGACCTGGGAAATCCACTGCTTGCTCTGGGATGAGCATTGTGGAACCTGTGTTCCTTTTTGGGAATCTGTCAGGTGCTTGTGACCTGGATTGGCCACTGTTGAAAACAGGATACTGAGCTTGATGTACTTGGGTTTGACACAGTATGGTACTTCTTATGTTCATGATTTATTTATTTATTTATTTGCATCTCTTATATACCACACTATTTGCGATCAGCGCGGTTTACATAAAACAAACGGTATCCGACAATAAACAAAAGTCAGGTCATTACATTGAACAGGAACAAGTAACTTGGATAACAGGGTAAACTATATACAAATGCAGAGCATTGAATAGGGTAACTATATACATGTCAGATGGAGTTATCGGGTATTGGTCATACTTGGTGGCTGCGGTTCGGGGCAGTCAGTGAGATATTTGATAAAGAGAAGGTGTGATATTGCCACTTAGCTCCACCGGGAACTTCCACATCTTTGGGGACCTTGAGGTGATCGAGGTGTGGTTCTGGGCAATGAGGAGGAACAGGCCCAGATTTTTCTGGCACCTCTGGTGAGAACTACGGCAACAGTAAGGTAAGTCCTGCTGCATGTGCCATAGCTACAACATGTGGGATTGGGACCATGGTTTGTCATCTGCAATGAGCAAGGGCAGGAGATGCATACCAATGACATACATCCAGAACATGGACTGCCACACAGGGCAGCAGCTGCACTGCCACAGCAGTCAGGGCTTAGGCTGGAAAGGCATCATACAGCAGAAATCCCTGCAAAGCTGCTGGCAGATGTAGCTGAGAAGGCCTAAGGTAAGGCCAGCAGGACATGGTATCTGCCAACATACAGAATGGCATGAGGGGGTTCAGAAGCAAGGACCAGGGACTCACAGGATGGGTCAAATGGACAGAGAGGGCACTATTGGGGGCTCGGGCAGGTCACAATGTGCATAAGTGTTGGATGTTGATGACAGGAGAAGGCAGTACACTGGACCACTGTTCAGGTGCCACTGTAAGCACCCAGGCACAGAAGGTGGGAGTCAGGATAATAATGTTAGCCCATGATGGTCACCAATGAGCATGGTGAATAATGGCCCCACTGACACACAGGTGACAGAGGCTGCAAGGTCACAGAGGCAGTACCCCACCCCCCATAGACACCCAGTGACATAGGTCCAAAGGGTGTACAACACTCATTGAAGGATCATGGACCCAGCAGAGGGATACCATGGTGTCAGGATGTGTGTGGGTCATACACAGTTGGTATACATAGGGATAGAAGAGCTGTATGTGGATATAGAATTCAGCAGAGACCTACAATGTATGACAGTGTGATGAATCTGGCACCATCCTCCTCCCTACTACTACTACTACTACTACTACTACTACTACTACTACTACTACTACTCATTCATATGGTGCCACAAGGCATCAGGGAGTGGAGAAGTTGCCTAGTGGTTAGAATATTGGCTTACTAACCAAGAGAAGAGTGTTCAATTCTCACTAGCACTCCTTGTGGCCTTGGGCAGTCCCATATCTCTCCACTGCCTTAGAAAAAAAGACCAGGCAATCTACTTCTGGTCACACTGCCAAGAAAACCCAGTTGCTGCTGTGTTGCCAAAGAGTCAACATTGACTCAGAAGCATATTCAGTGCTATACATGTACTAGTAAGAGACAGTCCCTGCATGTCAGAGCTCACTATCTAATCAAAACAGACCACACAACAACTGGGGACTAGGGGAATGGTAAATAAAGTCAGTAGTTGAGGAGGGTGGATACTAGGCCACATGCTGTTGGGAAACTGTAGTAATGTGCAGAAAGCTGGCCCAGATTACAAGACTTACTTTTGTTCCATACTTGGCTTAATGGTCTAGACATTAATCTCCAGTTTCTTCACAATTATCATGCCTGGACCATTGATTTTTTGGAGGTATATATAACTAGATCAGAATTTGGTATACAAACCCCGATCCTCTGGAAACCTGTGGATCGCAATGCCTATTTACAGTTTACCTGCTATCGTCCACTGAATTTATAACGGGGGCTACCTGTTAGCCAATATCTATGAACACGCAGGATCTGTTCAACAGAGGCAGTCTTTCAAACTGAAGCTAAACTTCTTACTTCTCATTTTTGTGTGAGATGTCATCCAAAAGCTGATGTGAAACAGGCATACATAAGAACAAAGTATGCCCAGCAGGATTTACTTTTACAGTATAAGCAGCCTGAAGAAGAGGAAGCCTTAGTGTTGTGAATAAACAGGTAGACAAAGGTGAGTTGGTTGATTTAGTGTATCTGGACTTTCAGAAAGCCTTTGACAAGGTCCCTCATCAGAGACTTTTGGCAAAACTAAAAAGTCATGGGATAGAAGGTGATGTACTATTGTGGATCAGGAACTGGTTAAAAGATAGAAAGCAGAGGGTAGGGATAAATGGCCAATTTTCCCAATGGAAAAAGGTGAATAGTGGAGTATCACAGGGATCTGTGCTGTGTCCGCTGCTTTTTGACATATTCATAAATGACCTGGAAAAGGGAATAACGAGTGAGGTTATCAAATTTGCAGATGACACAAAACTATTTAAAGCTGTTAAAACCCAAGAGGATTGTGGAAAATTGCAAGAAGATCTTGATAAATTGGAAGATTGGGTATCCAAATGGCAGATGAAATTTAATGTGGACAAGTGCAAAGTTATGCACCTAGGAAAGAACAACCCAGACTATGGTTACACGATGCAAGGTTCCACCTTTGAAACCACCATCCAGGAAAAAGATTTAGGCGTCACCATGGATAACATGCTAAAATCTTCCACCCAATGTGCAGCGGTGGCCAAGAGAGCAAATATAATGCTAGGTATGATAAGGAAAGGAATGGAAAATAAAACAAAGGATATTATAATGCCTCTGTACCGTTCCATGGTGCGACCACACCTTGAATATTGTGTGCAATTCTGGTCTCCATATCTTAAAAAGGATATAGTATTATTAGAAATGGTACAGAGAAGAGCCACCAAAATGGTAAAGGGGATGGAAGGATACTCCTATGAAGAAAGGCTAAAAAGGTTAAGGCTCTTCAACCTGGAAAAGAGACGGCTGAGGGGAGATATGATAGAGGTCTATAAATTAATTAATGGAGTGGAATGGGTAAACGTAGATCAATTGTTTACATCATTAGAATATAAAAAAACTAGGGGACATGCAATGAAGCTACAGGGTAACCTATTTAAGACTAATAAGAGAAAATATTTTTTCACTCAATGTGTAATCAAACTCTGGAATTTGTTACCGGAGGATGTAGTAAAAGCTGTTAGTGTAGCTGGGTTTAAAAAAGGTTTTGACAAATTCCTGGAGGAAAGGTCCATAAACCATTCTTTTTTTTTTTTAATTTAAATTTTTTGAATTTATACATACATATCAAGAAATACATCTTGAAACAGAAATTGATATGGGTAATGAAAAAATAACATAGAACAAAGTCCCACCAATATAAAGGAAAACAAAAACCATACCCAACCCACCCTAGCCCACAAAAGAGGGGGGATACTATAAGTAGAAAAATGTAACATCCCATATTCTGAAAGAAATTAGGTGTGCTTAACAGTTGATACCTAAATACGCTCAAACCAAAACAGACAGAGGATCGGCCACCCCCTCAGAATGTCGGGTGTTTATAAAGTCCAGCAATTGGGAGGGCTCATAAAATATAAAGGAATGTGACTGATACTTGATCAGACATTTACAAGGAAATTTCAAGAAAAAAAGCCCTCCCAATTACTGGATCCCAGGACGTAAAAGGAGAAAGTCCCGTTGCCTCTTCTGAGTCTCCCTAAATAGGTCTGGAAACATACGAACAGTCAAACCTTTAAATAACATATGTTGTTTCCTAAAGAACAACTTCATAAGCCATTCCTTATCTGATAATGATGCCAAAGTAATCAATAAAGTAGAGGGTATAACCTGCTCTTCCTGTGATGTTTCTAAGATATCAGTAACATTTAAGACATCAACATTAGATAATGCTCTAATCACTACCAACCCCTCAGCTTTTTTCCCAGTTGGCAAATAGTACATTTTAGCTATGGGGGGATGGGATTCAGGGGGAATACCCAAATTTTCAATCAAATAAGTCCGAAGCATGAAACCAATGCTACCTTGGGAAAACCTTGCAGAAACCAATGCTATCTTGGGAAAATTAACCACACGAATATACGCCACTCGTGTTGCATTCTCCAACATTTCTAACTTTGACTGAATAGGTGTAAAAATCTTTTTAAGGCATGCCAAATCATTCTCAACAAAAACGTTGTCAATCAAAAATCCAACTCTGTATATATAACTCGAAAGTGCAACAGTTTCACCTAAACTGAGTTGTTTGTATAGAAAGTATCAGCTTTTTAAAGTTTAATTATTGAACCCCACATAAAGCGGCTATTAGGTCTCAGACTTCACGGGCAAACATAACACAGTCTAAAGCATTTGACTGGTCATAGCCCTTATTGCATCAACTACCTTTAGTAATTAGTCGCTCTGGATAGGGCATAAACTAACTCTTTAAATCAGAACAATTGACGACTTAAACCAAAAGGCTTAGCCCGATTTGTAGTACAAGAGTGGTTAGCTTAACTTAACTTTGAAGGCAGTGCTTTGCTTGAGAAACAGTGCTTGGCCATCGCCTTATCCCCAACGCTCTCACTTGCGCGTTGCTGCGTTTCACCTATATAAGGTTTCTTCAGGGGGTGGCTAAAAGCACTCACGACACGGTGATTGTAAAGCACTATCAAAGCATGCCGTTTTTTTCTAGACCATTACTAAATCATTCTCAACAGACAAAGTTTTAGCATGAAAACCAGAGACTTCAGCCTGAAGAGTAGATATTTTAACAACGGTTTCCTGAATATCCTGTTAGTAGAAACCTGAGATGCCAGAGTAGTCATCTGCAGGGCCAGCTCTTCCCGAAGCTGCATAATAGCAGCCTATATAACCTCCAACGTTACCACCTCCGGGAGAACCATGGACGCTGAAGGAACAGTCTCCACCTTAGTAGCAATAGCCACAACATTGCCCGTCAATGAGGCAGGTGCCGACAGGCTAGGAGCAAAGCCTTCACCGCCCTCAGCCACAGAGCCCAGGCCTCATTCCATGACCAAGCTCTGCCTTCTGATGGAGTCCGCTGACTCAATGCCCTCCACCTTGCTTCCCAAAGCGCTGCTGTCTTGCTGAGGGACCTTTGAGGCCCGGATAGAGCTCGGGGAAGAAAGATTTCCACTCGATGCAGACAGTGAGGAAACCACCTCCGACCGCTGCACAGCCGAGCCACTCTCCCCTTCAATCAACTGTCGCGGCACCGGCAAGAAAAAGGTATCCAACAGTCCAACCAATGTAGCAGATAATGGCATTGAAACCAGGGGGGCTGCAGGCTGTTTTGCCCCTTTGTTCTTATGCTTCCTCCCCATAAGAAAACCGTGCCGATCAGTACACCAGATCAGTCGCCATCTTAGATCCCCCCATAAACCATTCTTAAAAGGACCCGGGATATCACTGCTTAACGCAATACAAGCATTGAGGAACCTGTATCTTTTGGGGAAACTGCTAGGTACTTATGACCTAGATTGGCTATTGTTGGAAACAGGATACTGGGCTTGATGGACCTTGGTCTGACCCAGTATGGCATATCTTATGTTCTTAGTGCGTACTGCCATATACTGCTGGTGCTAAAAGGATTGATAAGTCAATTCTTAAACATTGGCTGATATTGAGTCTCCATTCAAGTTTGTTGGTTCCATTGCACATTGCTTTTAAACGTGGAAGGAATCTAGGCAAATTACTTACTACTTTTGATGTGAGTCACTCTACTGTTGACCAAGACTCTACGGGCCATTACCCCTGTGGTACATGTAGGTGGTATCAATTAACTTTGAGTGGTCCTTCCTGGACTAATGAGAAGGGTAAAACATTTTGGCTAAAACATTGCATAACCTGTGATACGGCAGGGATAGTCTATATGATAATTTGCCCTTGTGCTTTCATCTATGTGGGCAGACTACTCGTAAGATTCGTTTGCAGCTTGGTGAGCATAAAAGCCGCATTAATACTAACATGGAATCAGCTCTGTTGGTGACTCACTGGATGCAACAGCATCATGCTTTGTCGGACATACGCTGGTGAGTTCTTGAGTATGTCCCCTGTACATGGTGGAGAGGCAATTATTTGAAGCAATTATTTATTTATTTATTTATTTATTTATTTATTTAACAATTCTTTTATACCGCGCTATTACAATCAGTGCGGTGTACAATGAACAAGAACATACTACAATGCATACAAGTAACATTGAGTTTTACATTAAACAGGGAACTTCAACAATAGGACAACCGGAGGAACTATGTACAGATTAACTTAATGTACTATGTACAGATTAACTTAATGTTATATACAGTAATATGAAACTCGTTTGGATGTTGTAATGTGGTTCACTAATAGGACTAGAGAGAAGGTTGACCAGCTAGCCCTTTTCAGGTTGTATTGCGGAGCTAGTTTTGATAATGTCTAGGTTGACTTCTGGGTAGCATTTTGTGAACATGCCTGGAGGTTCCGGTTGGGTACGATTGAATCGGATGGTTTGGTATTTGATTCCAGATTACAAGAAGACAGATACAATTAAGGAATAATAGCACACACAAGAATAAAGAAATATTAACAATCTTAAAGCTCTGAACAAGCAGCGTAAAAGGTCTGAAGAAGCAAAAGCTACCACAGAAGCTCCAATGGAGGTGTTCTCAGACAGGGAATCCACTGTGCAGGCAGATATCAAGTCCTGCTGAATGGCTCAGCTGGAGGAAAGCCCTTCCCCCTTAGGTGCAGACTGGAGGAGAAATATAGAAGTGAAATTAAGGAAACATTGGGCAGATTTAGCAGTAGAGAGCTTTAAATACAAGGCAGACTGAAGGAAAAATACAGCCCAACAGAACAATATTTAATAAATAAATAATGAAAATGAGCTGGAGTAGGCTTAGAAGTTAAGAGCTTTTAACACATAGGCAGCCAGAGAATAGGGATAGATCAAGACATGGAGGGATATGGGTTGCATACATAAAAACACCAAAGATAGCTATAAGCAGCAGAGTTTTAAGCTTGCAATATAAGTAATAACAAAACAGATAACTGCAGATAACTAGCAAGTAAGTGACCAAGTCTAGCTCAGAGGAAGCAGCTCTCACCATGCAGGGAGAATTTCCAAGAGGCAGAGTACTGGCATTCCTTCAACATGCCACAGACAGAGGGTGGGCAGGGCCGGTGCTAGGGTTTCTGGCACCCCTCTGCAACCTATAGATCGGTGCCCCTTCCCTCATTATTATTAATGCTGGTTACACACCACCCCCTTTTTTCCCAAAACTCTTTTGTGAACTCTTCACATGATGCTAGTGTTTCTCCTTCAAGTCCAGTGTTGAAAGAAAATTGCTGTGAAGGAACAAATGCATAGACAGAGTAAAAATAACTACTGAGCAGTAAATACTTACAGTAGCAGCATATGAACAGGCTGAGATAGTCTAAGAGCATGCTAAATTTTAGACATGGATCAAAAGAAAAACACTCAGTTGTACGAACAGCTCAAAAATATTTTACTCACTGAAAAAATATGCAGGAGAACGAATTTGTACAGAATGTAGGAATCAAAAACATGATAACGAAACAGCCAATATACATCTAAAACCTATAAGCAAAATTGGTATAATGTTGATGCAAAGAACAGTCACAATATAGGAAGACAGTGACAACATTGATATATTGCTGATTTAAACCATATGTATTAAGCAGGTTTCGGTCTTCAGTAAGGCGGCTCATTGTTGACAGACTGGCACCCGTAGTTGCTGTTATTGTATCGATCCATCTCATTGTTGGCCTTCCTCTTTTGCATTGACCTTCTACCTTGCCAAGCATGATGTCTTTCTCTAATGATCTCTCTCTTCGCATGATGTGTCCAAAGTATGAAAGTCAATCTTGTCATCTGAGCTTCTAATGAAAGCTTAGGTTTGATCTCCTCTAGTACTGACTGGTTTGTTCTTCGGGCAATCAATAGTGTACACAGTATTCATCACCAGCACCATAATTAAAAATATGTAAATAAAAATGAAACTGCAACCCCAAGAAAACAGATTCTGCATACAATGCAACACCAGAGAAATAGAAAGATATGCAATTCCATATACTGTATAAAATATAAAGTTAGTGTAAAGTCTGATCACTAAATTGAAGATAAAATTATTTTTTCTACCTTTATTGTCTGACCATTTTATTCTCTGATCATGCTGTCCCAATCTGAGGTTTCTGCTTTCCTCTGTCTTCTCTTAGCTCTCTTTCTATGGTCTCTAGTCCTTCTGCCATTTCTTGTCTCCATTTTCACTTCGTTCCATCTTGGATATTGATCTTTTCCCTTCAGCTTTTTTCCATTAGTTTTTCTCTCTTTCTGTCCACTCGAATTTCACTACTCTTTCTTATATCCGGTCCTCAATCCTCCTCTGTTTTACTCAATCTACCTACTACTTTTCAACCCTCACTCCAATCCTCCCATACCCTACCTCTTTTTTCCTGGTCCATTATTCCCCAGTCTCACTTACTCTCTCTCTCTTTCTCTTTTTCTTTCTCTCCATCCAGTATGTCTTCTCTCTCTCTCTCTCTCCCTATCCTTCTATGTCTGCCCTCTCCTTTCCTATTCCCCTGCATCCAACATCTCTCACCATCTCCATACCTTATCATCCCCTATTACTCCCATGTCAAGCATCTTTCCATTTTCTCCCCTCCTTCACTCCCTATTACCCCCATGTCCTGCATTTCCCCTCCCCTTATTAGCCCTGTGTCTAGCATCTCTCCTCTTTCTCCCTTTGTCCCCCGCATATCCAGCATCACCACTCCATCTCCCCTTCTTGCTCATCCCTATGCCCATTCTTCCTATGCCCCTTTCCAATTTCTACTATCTCCCTTCATCTTCCTAGCCCCCCCACCTCTAGTTTGTCCCTTGTGCCTCCCTATTCCAGCCCCCCATGTAGTCAGTATCTCACGTCTGTCTCCTGGTGCCCAGTATATCTCCTCCACCTCTCAATGTCCCCCATCTACTTCCCCCCCCTTGCAGTCGAGAGAGAGCTGAGCCTGCCCATGGGAGTAGCATGTCCCATGGGCAAAGGCTCTTTAAAAAAGTGTGGCCAGAGAAGCAGAGCCTGCATGTGTGACCAGCATGTCCCATGGGCAGAAGGCTGTGTAAGGCTGCAATCACTGCCTTAAACAATCTCTGTCCACAGGACATGCTACTCTCCTGGGCAGGCTCAGCTCTCTCTCCACCGTGATTATTGCCTTAAAGGATCTCTGCCCATGGGACATGCTACTTTTGTGGGCAGGCTCGGCCTTCTCTCTGCTGTGATCACTACCAGGCTCAGCCCTCAGTGGTTTGAGGGCTGAGCCCAGCAGTGATCACAGCAGAGAGAGGGCCGAGCCTGCCCCCTGGTGTAGCATATCCTGGGGGCAGAGGCTGTTTAAGGCAGCAATCACAGTCTTGCACAGCCTTCTTCCCATGGGACATGCTGGTCCTGCGTGCAAGCTCTGCTTCTCCAGTGATGGCTCCCCCCAGGAAACTGGCACCCCCTGCTGTGCTTTCTCCACTTACCAGGTAGCACCAGCTCTGTGGATGGGCTTGGAATTGTAGAAGGGGGAAAGGAATGCACAGGGCTTTCGCTGGTGGGTAGGAATGGGGTTCTTCAAGGAGAAGTTGCTGACACCTCAATGCAGATTGTGAAGCATGCAGCAGGTCATTAAGATCTCACATACCCAGGAGGGCTATAGAACAGTTAACCCCCAGATCATTTGAGGCACCAGAAATGCCTCTTGAGCTGGTCAAAGGTTCTCTCAATGATTCCCCATGTGTGCCTGTGAGCCCTATTGTGGTGCTCCTCTGCCTGTGTCTGTGGTGCCATGATGGAGTCAGGGGTGCAGGAGCCACCTTCTCAGTGGGTAGCTTCTGTCACCTGCATTGAAAGAGGAAGAACGGACACATGTTGGATTATATCACCAGATAGTTGGTGTGCAGTGCAGGCCTTGGCTCTGTCAGTTGCTGCATCTCCCAGGGAACAGGGCTGCCTCCAGTCATTGCTTGTATGGGTGGGAAAGTGGGTTGGTACAAGGCTTACCTAGATGCTATCCACTGTTAAGTTTTTCCACTCTTGAAACTCTCATAGATCCCGGAGTGGATGAGGATGTAGGCATTATGGCAAGAATTTGAAAATCTAGGAAATACATCCATTATATCCCCTTGTGCATAACCTGCATTTTAACTTATTTATTACTTTTCTACCAGTCAAAGCAATGTACATTCAGGTACCATATATATATTTTTACTTTATCTCTGAAGGGCTCATAATCTATGTTTTTGTACCCAAGGCAAAAGAGGGTGAAGTGGCTTGCCCATGGCCACAAGGAGCACCTGTGGGACTAGAAACCCTAGTCCTTCTGGCCCAAGGTTGATGTCTTCTAAGCAGGATTCAAACCCCTGGCCTGATAACTTGCCCCAACCATTAGGCCACTCCTCCCTCAAGGGAGTGGAAAGCCCTTCTGTTCCAGTAGGTGATTTCCCTCCCTCATGGGGCTTGAAGGTCACGTGTGCAATCACATGAATGGAAATCCAGCTACCTCATTGAATTATATCATTGTGTGCTCCTTCTGCTGC
Organism: Ichthyophis bannanicus; assembly: GCA_033557465.1. Lineage (NCBI taxonomy): Eukaryota > Metazoa > Chordata > Amphibia > Gymnophiona > Ichthyophiidae > Ichthyophis > Ichthyophis bannanicus. The sequence goes on from CM066034.1 coordinate 183,843,210, forward strand.
ACAGTCTATGGGAAGGCTACATATTCAACTGTGTGGGTTAGAAAGGCCCTCAGGAACTGGGAGATACATTATGACATAGCTGACTGGCTGAGCCTCGCAGTAGCATTCTGGGGTGGAGCATAGGTGGCACTTCTCGCTAACCGTGCAGTGGCAATATTGAACATCTGCCCGGTTAGTGACCCACGGATAAGGGTAGCTGTGGAAAAAGCTTGCCTATCTTTATCCGTGAGAGCTAACTGGGCAGTGGCTCAATATCACTGTTACCTGGTTAGCTTCCCAGCTGTGTGGCGCCATGTGGCAGACCCAAATATTCAATGCCAGTGGCCAGATGGCTATGCACAGCAGCGATGGCTATGCACTATTTAATTTTTATTGACCAGTTCTTCAGAAAATTATTCTGTTTCAAATTAATTGTTCTGTTTTTTTGCATATGAATTGTGTTAATATTGTGTTGCCTGACTGCCTACATAATAAGGTTATGGCCACTTAGTGTGATTACTGTTGCTGTCATTGTGTGATGATTGGTGCTTTTCACTGATGTTATGAACTGCACACACTTTTATAGCATAGGCAGGTGGGACCCGAGACAGTATGCAACACACCCTCCTCCCTTGCTGTCAAGTCAGCCCACCGCGGGGACTAGGGGCCCACTTGCCAAACTGAGCTAGGCCCACCCTGTATAAGGGGCCTTACTATGCTGCCTCAGAGGACCACCTGAGCTGGGTGGCCCTTGTGTATGGGGACTTGCCAGTGCACCCCGCCTTGGTGTGTGGTGATGCGCATGCAGCACAGCCCTTTAAAAGTGAAAAAAAGAGGTTTTTTTCATAAATGGGGGATGGGCTCACCAAAGCATAGCTCCCAGAGAGAAAGTGAAACTAACACACACACTAGCAGAGCTAGCCTGAAGCCACACCCAGTCTCCAGAGCAGCAGCAGGGAGAGAGAGGGTGGGGCCAGAGAAGGAAACAGGCTACAGAGCATTTAAACTGCGTCACTCAGCAAGTGAGGCAGTGCAGGCAGAGCTGGGAAGAAAGCAAGAAGCATTGCAGGAAGAGACGGCCAGAGTGCAGGAAGGAAGCCACGAGGAAAGGCTGGAGAAGCAGAGAGTCCAGAGAAACCAGGAGAAGAGGCAGCAAGGCAAGGCTGTAGGACCTGGTGATTCTAAAGGGACCTGCAATATCTGCCAAGGCAAGTCTCGGGGTCAGAGGGAAGAAAGGAGCTGGGGAAAAATTCAGAACTGCACGTTTGAATCTGAAGATAGCAGCTCAAGCCCTGAGCCCACAAGCAAACAATTGGGGTTTTTGTACAAGCAATTCTTAGAGCTTTTATTGAAGGCTGTGTGAGACAGTGTGAGAAGATAAGAAGTGCTGGTGCCAATTAATGCCAAGGAGAAAGGCAGACAAAAAGGTAGAAAGCCTCATGTTTTAAAAGCAGTCATTTTTACTTATGCTGGAGCTACGTTAAGAATGCTGCTTGTTTTAAGCTGAGAGGCAGCACATGATTACACACTGGTCTGTAGCATTTGAGAATAGCGGAGAAGTTTGCTGGACTGTGCATGTAACAGAGTTAAGCTGTTTTGTTAAAGTGAAGAAGAATTTAAAGTTAAGCAAAGAGTGAAGAAACTGCTTTGAAAGTGTTTTGCTGAGAAAGTTTTGTTGGAGAAATTATCCTACTTTCAGTTTGCTATTTTGAAACCTTTATCAAGGTCATTTGCCAAGTTGACACTGCAAAGAAAAATAAAACAAATTTATTTAACAAATTTTCCTGTGTAAGCCTCATCCACTCGGACTGCTTTAATAACAAGCCCACAACTACACTAAAAGGGCCTCAGCTACTACGTTGAAGCATTAAAAGAAGTGTGATGACCGGCGCACCCTTGCTAGGCAGCCGCCTAGCAAGGACGGCACCGCCACAGGTGGCATCTAGGGTTCCTTACCCCTTTTGCTTGTACTCTGCATGCGCTTGTGATCTGACTCAGGGAAACACCAGGGTAAATGTAAACTCACCTTTCATGTGCCCCCCCCCCCCATCAAGGGAACCCCTCCACTGTGCCCAGAAATGGCTGATCCTTGCTGGGTGCTGGCCTGAAGGATGGCCTCCAAGGTCTCATGCAAGTCATTAAGGAACAAGTCCAGTCCAATGTTAGATAGTGAAATATCCAGGCAATAGGGAGTGTGTCCATTCATGTTGGATCTGCCATCCCCCATCACACAGGACGCCGAGGCCAATCTGCCTATTGACCTTCTTGAGTTCCCTGCCCCAGAGACGAGTGCCTTACCACCTGAGGCAAAGAATGAGATCGGACCAGATGAAGAGTGTGTGGGGGAGGTTGTGCCCCACCTAGGAGAGGTCCGTTTTGATCTGGTCAATGAGGTGCTTGCCGGAGACTGTTCCAAGGTCATTCCCCCCAAGGTGAATTATCAGGGCTGCAGGTGGGGCATGCATCTGTATATGCCAGTGTAGGAAGGGCTGCAGATGCCGCCACCCCATGCCCAGGAAACCCAGTCATAAGAGGTGCATACCCTGATCTAAAGGTCCAAGGTGGATCCCCCATAGGCCACATGGACACCCTTTCAGCTGCCCAGAGGACAAAGGAGTGACACACAATCCAAACAATGTGTTCTGCAAAAGGGGAAGGGTAAGGTTAGTGAAGGCAAAAACAGTTTATTGGCAGTGCCAGTTGGATCCAGATGAATATATGATGAGTAAGCACAAGACCACCAGCTCACCAGCGCCTTGATTGGTCGTATTGGAAGACCTCTCTCTACCGCTACCATTGCAGCCCCAATCCAGAAGGAGTGCGTTCCGAATAAACTGGGTCATAGTTCTAATGTCACTAACGATTACGTGAATACTGCCGTGAACTGGAATTTGGAGATCGGCATGCCATCGAGGTGTATCAGGAACTGTGGAGTCGAGGAAGGCTGGGCTGAGAGGTACTGGAGCGTGTTGGCCATGGGACATGTGCAAAGCCCAGATACCTCCTTAAGGGAGATGATTTGCCTTTTTCTCCTGGGATCATTTTTAGCCCTCACAAACTGGATGTGCAGCATCTCCTCAGACACCAGGACCTCAGAAAGCTGAAGACCAGAGGAGGGGCCCAGTTTTTTGGAGGCCGCCACCAACTCGCTAATTTCGGAAACACCAAAGAAGGCCAGAGTGAATGCTATCTGGACCAGGCTGGTTTTGTATTCAAACGAAGAAGTGGTCGACAGCACTGCCCATAGCCTGTCCAGTATCCCATGTGTATCAGGGCCTCGTATATCAGGCTACTGGGGGAGGCTCCATGCCCAGTCCTTCATCAGTGTTTTAAGCAAAATGTTGTCACACGGGTTCCCTCAGCCTACCAGTTTCGCGAAGAAGGAAACCCCGACAGGTGTGACTGAACACCATGTTGAGACAGGATTAGGGCACCAACACACAAGATGTATGCCGCTAACTGCCCTGGATTCAGTAGTCCCTGTCTTCATCCTCACGATGCCAAGTAGGATGAGACAGCTGTCTAGCCTCAGATGTATGCTCCCCCAGTGCGGAGGCCACCATCTATTGGATGGGCCGCCAATCTATATAGAAAACCCCGACAGGTGTGATTGAACGGCATGTTGAGACAGGACTAGGGCACCAGCACACAAGATGTATGCCGCTAACAGCCCTGGATTCAATAGTCCCTGTCTTCATCCTCACGATGCCAAGTAGGATGAGACAGCTGTCTGGCCTCAGATGTATGCTCCCCCGGTGAGGGGGCCACCATCCGTTGGATGGGCCACCAATCCATGTAGACACCATGTACCATATCCAGTCTGGCAAAGGGGTCGGGTGCTCATCTGCTGCCAGGGCCAGTCACCAAAATGTGTCCCACTGCAAACAGGGAGAGGGAATCAGCAATGTTATTAGACTGTCCAGGTACATGACATGTACATGCCATTAACATTTATCTGCAAGCACTTCAGAAAACATTTCCGCAGGAGCTCAGCCACAATGACCCACTTGGCTGAGTGACTGTTCACAACAGTGATGACTGTCTGGTTGTCACAGCAGAAAAGGATTCTGCGGTCATGCATATGTTGGCCCCAGATGCACAGGTCCACATAAAGAGGAAATAACTCAAGGAATGTGATATTTCTGTTGAGGCTACTAGTTACCCAGAAATCTGGCCAGGGGGCAGCAGTCCAGGATCCTTTGAAAAACATGCCGAACCCTGAGGCCCCTGCTGCATCAGTGAAGAGATCCAATTCAACATTGCTACGCATGCCCTGCTGCCACATGTTCACACTCTTGAACGTATCAAGGAACTATATCCAGATGTCCATGTCCTGTTTCAGGCCCCATGAGATGAGAAGATGGTGGTGACTCTTACACAGGCCGGCCATTGCATACGTGAGGCAACTCAGGAACGGGTAGCCTATTGGAATAAACCAATGAGGGACTGAGCCATCTGGAGGGTGATCTTCCATTGACCCTGTATGGCAGCGAGTTTCCCTTGGAGGTCTTTCAACTTGTCACGGGGAAGTCGGGTGACACCTTGCCTTGTGTCAATCTCAATGCCCAGGAACAACAACGTCTGGACAGGAATGACAATCCAAGAGTGTTGTACACATGGGGGAATATTCCAGACCAACAAACAGGAGGTCATTAAGGTAGTGGACCATGGATCACAGCCCAGTCTGCTGCTGGAGGAAGGTGCTGAATGCCTCAAAGACTGAGCAGGACACTGAGCAACCCATCGGCATGCATCTCTCGAAGTAGTACATGTCCTTGAAGAGGAATCCAAGTAGGGGAAAATAGGTAGAATGGATAGGAAGAAATCTAAAGGCTGACTCTATGTCAACCTTTGCCAGGTATGAGCCCCATCCAGAGGCCCTAACAATGTCCAGGGCCTAGTCGCAAGAGGTGTACTGTACTACACAAGCCTCATCCAGTATGTAATCATTCACAGAATCCCCCCTATGGAAAGAAAGGTTGTATATTAACCTGTACTTTCCAGGGCCCTTTTTAGGGACCACTGTCATGGGGAAGATGTGAAAGTCAGGAAATGGCGGGCTGCTGAAAGGACCGTCCATGCACTGAAGGTTCTCCTGCATAATCTTCTCCTGCATGATGCGCCAAAGGTGTCACGTTGGTTGAGTGGGATGAGAGATGGGACCCTGGATACACCCCTGAAATGGAATTATGGCCCTGAGGGGCCTTGTGTCCATCCTTTTTGGGTAGATGTCAAGACAGAGGTCCAAGGCTGCAATAGAAACTGGTGTGGGGGCTCGTTGAAAAACGGGGTCACTGCTTCGTTTGCTGGATGTTTTTTGACCTCCTGGTGCACTGAAATGAGGGGCGAGAGGCTGCATGTCGATATTTGCAATCACATAAAAATAGTCAGAGGGTGTTAACCTATGAACTAATCCATGTATGAAATGGTCAATGTAGGACCGGAGGTTTGTAACAAAAGTGAAGGCACATAAGCTGTGGGGTTGTTGAAAACATGATACTAAATAACTATGTGTTACATATAGAAACTAACAGAGTTGATGGTAGTAACCTAAAGATATGTCCAATATTATTAACAGCTTGGAAACATGTGATTGAATCATAAAAACACTGATAGATCTTATATGAATCATAAAAACACTGATAGATCTATCTCTTGATTTAATCCATTAGGTTCCAAGCTGTTAAGTTCATAGATATATCTCTGCTCTAATTTGAGCAATACCTTATTAGCATCTCCGCTTCTCCAATGTGGAACCACAGTCTTAACAACTAAATATTTAAGATCATTAATAGTATGTTGTTTTTTCAGCCAGTGCACCACGAGTGGACTATCCGAAATACCCCTTTGTAGACAACTCCTATCCTCTATAATCCTGGTACGAACCTGACGTATGGTTTTCCCAACATAGATTAAATTGCAGGGGCATATTATCAAATAAATCACTTTATCAGTTTTACAGTTAGAAAAACTATTTATATAAATTTTTTGTTGCGTGACAGGATGAATAAAAACGTCCTTAACTGTAATTGTATGTGAACATACGGAACAACTCCCTCTGACTATTTTTATGTATACATTTTTTTTTAAAAAAAACGTTTGCAGTACTACCTATCAGAAATTTATGGCTATTTATTCATTCATTCATTTAAATATGCAAGCGGCACTTTTATGTTTACCATACAGGTTTTATGTTAATATGTTTTTATTGGTTTTCCCATTCATGAGCCCTTGTTTCTCTTTTTTTAGGGTTAATTGTTTTTAAGTATTTATTATCTGTCATACATTTTATAAATATCAATTTTGTGTCCCATATGATTGCACATAATGCTAGTTTCATTAATCTTCGTTAGAGTGTTTTTGCAACCTTCAGCAGTCAGTTGGCCATGCCTCCTGGATTGGCGCGCTTTTTGGCGTCTTTAAAAACATCTCCTCACCGCACTACTAGTTTCCAATTGATTGCACTCTGAGCAACGCGGGTGATTTGTCTGGTATGTCTGTACTTTTTAACGTTATATGCACAGCACTACTACATTTTTTAATACATTTCTAACACACTTTTCTAGCAAGGCACAAGAGTAATAGTTGTTATTAATTTATGTGGTTTTAGTTTCGGGTAGGATTTCGTCTCAGTTTTAGCATCTTTTTAAACATTTTTGTGCCTTTGTGCCTTTTAAACATTTTGTGCTTTTGTTCAAAGCTGTCATCCTTTAATGTTTTTTATAATAATCATTTTTAGATCAATTTGTATGTGCCGATTTTTTATTACATTAATTTCCTTATTGCATTACTCGCTTCCGATTGACTGCAATTTGAACAACGCAGGTTACACGTTGTGTACGGTTGATGCAGTCCTGTAATGGCACAAGCATAGCACTATTGAAAGTTTCACCACATCTTTAATTTATTTATTTTTAGCATGGCATATGGGTAATAGTTTTTACTCTTTTCACAGTTATGGCACGTTTTTTGTCTCTGAGACAGATTTTTTACGGGCAAGATATTGCAATAGTTCTGGCAGCATTTAAATATAATTTTCTGCTAACGTGTTTTTAGAGATCTTGTGCCCTAATGTTTTTTTTAAAATAATGTTTTTAAACCATTTCCTATGGTGTTTGCTATGTGCCGACTATTTATTACTTACTACAACATACGAGGTCAATCAGTTTCCCTCAGGTACACTCGCCGCGTTTATTATGTGAACTCACTATCCTCCTTCGTTGTTTAGATTAGGATTTTAATTCCCTTGATTCATTCTTCAAAATGGTGCTCTCCCTTGGTTACACAGTGGTTTCTATTACCAGTGTCACTGAGTACACTTACAACAGCACAACGATGTGTCCATTTTTGCTTATTGATTATATAATAAGAGTTTCTTGTCTCCCTTTTCCTGATGTCTTAGGGAGGACACACAATCTCTGTAGTTTTAAGTTTTAACTTTGTTTTGTCTCTATTTAATTTCATTTCTAGTATATGTGTTAATGTTTTCTACAGATCATTTTGTCAATTTTAATTGTTATGTTGCAGTTCCACTAGATACACTACAGTTTTATTTGGCAGGAGCCTTTTGTTCCCAGTTCAGGGTGATAGCTACAACATAAGAAGATCTACCACCAGGGTCTCTGTACCCACAGTGTTTTAATGTGAGTAATATGTTGCACGTTTGTACATTGGTTTTCATATTTATTGAGACTTCGGTTTTGCCCTGCGTCTATTTTATATAGTTTTATATAATTATTTATATTTATGTTTTACTGATTTATTTATATATTGGTCAATTTGAACACTTATGGTGTTTATGCCCGTTTAATTTTGGGTTTTTTGATACATTATGTTTTAACGTGGTTTTGTTTTATATGTATTAAAGTAACCTCCCTCCGAAGAAGGCATCTGCCGAAATGCGTTGGGGATTCAATAAAGCATCTGTGTTCATCCTCCACTCTTATCTCCTGTGTGTCGGTGTTTTTCTCACCATCTGGATGCCAAGGGGAATGGGTGCCATGGGATTAAAGATGCCTCTGAGAAGTGTTCGGCATGGGTGGGTCAGGTGACCGTTACACAGTGTCATACTGAAGTTCTGGTCTGCTGGTATCGTGTGCTGGAGGAATAGTTGGTGAAAGGTCCTTGCCAGGGTCTGCGGTCGGATGAACAGGGGTAGAAGTGTCAGTTGCCTCTAGTCCCGTGTTCCCAGAGCACTGTCCTGGAGTCCAGGGTGGGTGATGTACGGCTGGGGTTATCTGTTCTGCTGTGGCCACTCTCTTCCAAGTCACCGGGGTGTCTGGGGTGTCAGCAAACCTCACCAGGAGCTTCCTGAGTCTTTGGGGGTGGCGCATAACTCCACCCTCAGTGCTCAGGTCCACGCTGGGTTGAGGGGCATGTTGTTCAAGAGTGTCGTCAGGCTGTTCGGGAAGTTCTGCATGTTGCCGGCACCTTCCAGGCATGCCAATGGTCTGCTCATGCCATAACTGCTCAGTCTGATTTCCTTTTTTTTTTTTTGTAACATCTTTTTATTCGAATTATAGTAATACAAGTCATGAAAAACAATCATACATAAATCCATTTTTCAACCCAACAACAATCCCTTCCCCCTCCCCCCCCTACCCATCCCCCCCCCCCTGGTTCTCAAAGGGACAAGGGACATACAAAGAATATAGATTGACAAGGCATCGCACAGCATGTTCCTTCAGCCTACATGCTCATCTACATCTCTTGGCCGAGGTGGTAGTATTGGGGGCATTCCCCTAGGACACAGGCGAGCTAATCAACGGAATCGGTCCAACAGCGCCCATCTCTCCGTATGAAGATCCACTCTAGCGGGGTAGTGGATTTTACTATACAGTTTCTCTAATTGAGAGTATCGGCACACTTGACCCCACCACCTGTTTGGGTGTAGGGACTGAAAATTTTTCCAATTCGATAGGATCATTTTAATGGCCACTGCGATCATATAATTCAACAGAAAACGCTCCCCTTTGGGGAGTCCCAGAGGAAGCGAGCGCAGGTAGACCACATTCCGTGATAGCTCACCATTGATGCCCAGTACAGCTTGGATTTTACCCCATACACCCACCCAAAACCTTGTTACTAATGGGCAGTCATAGAACATGTGCGCAAATGTGCCAAGACTGTCCTGACAAGACCAGCATTTGCCTGTAGTGGACTTATCCCATTTAGAGAGTTTGACAGGGGTCACATAGGCCCTATGCAGGAAAAAGAACAGCGATTGCGTGATGGCAGCTGATCTCGAAACTCGTGTTATAGGCCCCCAAAGGATTTTCCAAGAAAGGGGAGATAACAAACAGGAGGACTCACTCTCCCACACCCCAGTTAGTCCCGATGGTTGGGTAGAGCTATACCGCCGAAACATATCATATATCTTAGACACCGGGCCTTTGTGATCAAGCGTCTCCCGAAGCCGTTGACAGAGTCTAGTTTCGGCAGGGAGCGCCCTGGGCACAATATTTTTTTCCACCAGACAGTGTTTAAGCTGCATCCAGCGGAGGAAACAGGAGCTCGGAAGGGAAAATTCCGCACAGAGATCTGCAAAATTTTTCCAGCGAGGTCCACTGGTCAGATGATCTACTACCCATATCCCTTGCGCCTGCCAGTCCCGCCAGGCAAACTTCTGCCCTCCAATTCGAAAGTGGGGGTTCCACCATATTGGAGTCTGCCTAGAGGGTAAGTTGTCACTGCTCGCTGCCTGCGCAAGCGCTAAATACGCCTCCTGAGTGGCCCGAAGGACCTTTCCCCCCTCAGAGGTTACGGGGCTTAAAGCCCCCAGCATAAATCGTAAAGGGTAGGGACTAGCCATATACATCTCAACCGCCAGCCAACTTGGGCTGTGCTCGCCCTGGTCCCCGTCTAGCCACCATGCTCCCTGCTTCAGCAACAGGGCGTGATGATACCATTGCAGGTCTGGAAAGTGTACACCCCCCTGCTCCCTGGGTGCTTTGAGTTTCCTAAGTGCAATACGGTGCTGGGCCCCATTCCAAAGGAAAGATAAGAGGCATCTCTCTATATCCGCATAGATTTTCGAGGGGAGGGAGACAGGAAGCATGCCAAGGATGTAATTAATTTTAGGAGCCAACGTCATTTTAATAATCTCCAGTCTGCCCCACCATGTAAAACGCAGGGGGGACCAAGCTAGGGTTTTACAACGGATCAGCTTAATAATCTCGTCCGTATTCTCGCGTATCATTCGTTCCCAGGAGGCGCAGTAATATGCTCCTAGGTATTTGATACATCCTGTCTCCCAGCGAAAGGGGAACGGGGCCATCATATTAGAGTTGGAACAGCTGTTAAGCGGAAACGCAACAGATTTGGTCCAATTAATTTTATACCCCGAAAGGCGAGAATAAGTATCAATCAATTTCAAAAGCCATGGTACTTCACAGGGTTGCGTAAACAGGATAAGGTCATCGGCAAAGGCCGAGAGTTTCACTTGGACTTCTCCGCACGAGAAGCCAGTTACATCAGTGCTTTGCCTTATGGCGATAGCTAAGGGTTCTAATGCCAGGTTAAAGAGCAGCGGGGAGAGAGGGCAGCCCTGCCTGGTTCCTCTGTGCAGGGAGAAGGAACCATAGAGTACGCCATTCGCGAGGATTCTAGCACTCGGTTGCCGATATAATACACGTACTTTCTGTATGAAGTCCCCCCCCAAGCCAAACCAATCCAATACAGAGAAGAGAAAGGGCCACTCCAACCTATCAAAAGCCTTTTCGGCATCAAGAGAAAGGGCGATGTATGGTGAGTCCTCTCCAGCAGCCCTGTCAAGTAAGTTACAGAGCAGCCGAGCATTGTCAGTGGTCGCTCTACCGGGAATAAACCCTGATTGATCAGGGTGTATCAAATCACCAACATATTGAGCTAGTCGTTTGGCCAGTATGCTGGCATAGACCTTATAGTCAGTATTTAAGAGAGAGATAGGCCTATAGTTTGTGACATAATTGGGATCCTTTCCAGGCTTTTCTAATACTACGATCGTGGCTTCCGAAAAGCTGCCAACACGCTCCTGCTCCTGGATTAGCCACTCGTAGTAAATCGCTAGAAATGGGCTCAGTTCAGCCCCTAGAGCTTTATAGAGCTCAGATGGCAGCCCGTCCGGGCCTGTCGCTTTGCCCCTTGGCATAGATGCAAGGGCCATCTGAATTTCCTTGAGGGAAAAAGGCTCTCCTAACTTTCTAGCTTGCACATCGGTCAATTTGGGCTGCGTGAGCTTCTCCAAAAAGCTTGCAACAGCTGCCGGCTCCGTCTTGACCTCTGTAGAGTATAGCCTGGCATAGTACTGGGAGAACTCATGCAATATCTGTGCATCTGCGACTAAACGGGCCTGGTTATCATCAAGGAGTGAGGAGATTCTAGCTTTTTCACGCTTCCCGCGGAGGGTACTCGCTAACATCTTACTAGCCCGATTATTTTCAACGTGATAGTGAGCTGACTGCTTCGTCATATGGAATTCTACTTCCGAGCTCAAGTGCTCATTGTAGTCAAACCGCAGCTTTTGGAGCCTCCGCAGAATATCTGCAGTGGGGCGTGCAAACCACAGCCTTTCCCCAGCTTTAATTTGGGTTTCCAAGGCTGCCATTTGGGCTTTTCGCTTTCTGCTTTCTTTGATCTTATAACTGGTAATAGTTCCCCGAAGTGAGGCCTTAAAGGCCTCCCACCATGCCCATCCCGCCGTTTCCTGGATCTTATTTTCAGCAAAGTAGGACCTTACAGTGGAGCGCAACTCATTCAAAAAGTCTGGGTCTGCCAGCCAGGACCTATTAAATGACCAATTAGAACCCACGCGTGAAGTATCATGTACTCGGATCTTCACCATGATCGCAGCATGATCAGAGATAGTCATACTTAAAATGTCCGCTTCACAGCTGTTCGCAACCAAGGACTTTGAGACCAGGAAATAGTCTATGCGAGAAAAGGAGTTGTGAGCTGGAGAGAAGAAGGTGTATTCCTTGTCAACTGGATGGAGCAACCTCCAAATGTCAACCATCCCCCAGTCTTCCATAAGGCTAGAGAGGGCTATATCCGCTCTCGTCTTCTTGCTTATCCTCCCTGGGCTACGATCAATTAATGAGTCCAGCACCATATTGAGGTCCCCTCCCAGTACTATAGGAGCTTCGCTTTCTCCTTGCATTGCGCAGTTCAGTGCACAGTAAAAATTAGGATCGTCCTTATTAGGACCATATACATTTACTAGGACACATTTAAATTTCCCAAGCTGGAGCAGAACTATGGCCCACCTTCCAGAGATATCACTGCTAGACCTCAGTATCTCTGCCCCCAGTGTCTTGCGCACCAAAATAGCAACCCCATTTCTCTTCTTGTCTGCCGGGGAGCAGCCAGCTAACACAAACCTCCCCTCCTCCAGTTTCCTGGTCTCTAAAGCGGAGAGAGAGATGTGTCTCCTGAAGGAAAGCTATGTCAGCCCGCTGCTTCACGCAGTATGCTAATATTTTTTTCCGTTTCATTGGAGTTTTAATCCCCTTGACATTCAAAGACAAAAATTTTAAATCACTAGCCATAATCAATTGTATCTATGCGTGCCAGGAAAGTTAAGCAACCTGCATCAATTACAATCCTAGTTTCCCTCTGAGAACCGTCCCATCCCCGTACCCCCACCCCGCACCCACCTGGATAAGTCAGCAAGACTCGCGCTGCACAGCGGGTCCCGTCCCCGTATGGGTAAAAGTGACATAACATGTAACACATTTCAGCTATGCATGCAATCCCTAACACAAGCCACCGCCATGTTATAGCAGATACTGTCGGCCGGGCGCCTAGCCTCACTTTAGCTGGAACGAGGGAGCAATCTCATACAGATGGCCTAGGCCGCGGCTCGACCGATCAGAAAACGAAAGAGTCAAACTCAGGTAACAATTGGGCAAGGCCCACAGGCAACCCAGGGGCACACTGATACAACCAACAAGAGCGCCAGTACACAGTCACATATCCATAAGGAGTGCTTCTTGGTCCTCAATATATTGTGCCAGGAGCGCAGGGTCTTCAAACGACTTGGTGACATTATTCAAAGTGACTTTGAAGCGAGCTGGATTGATTAAGCCATATCTTGCCTGCAGCCTCTGCAAGCGCGGCCTCAGCGCAAGGAATTGCTTCCGTTTTTCCACTGTAGGTTTGCTGAAGTCCGGATATAAGGCTACCTTCTGGAACTCATATAGCAGCTGTCGGCAATTCTTAGCAGCCGTGAGGATCTGCACTGCTTGTTGGTGTCTCAGGACGCACAGAATCATCGGGCGGGGTGCCTGGCCTCGCGGATTAGATGTCGTGGGGATGCGATGGGCCCGCTCTAGCTCTAGCGGGCGGGCGAACTCGATTTTAAGCAGTTTGGGTATGAGAGCCTCCAAAAACTTGATCGGGTCTCCTCCTTCCACCCCTTCCTTGAGGCCGATGATCCGAATATTACTGCGCCGCGCTCTGTTATTCATGTCCTCATAATTCTTTTCCAACCACTCAAGCTTGCGTAGGATTTTTGGTAGTTGTGCAAAACGTTCCTCATGTTTTGCAGTGGCCCCTTCCATTTTCTCCACTCGCAAAGTTAGCGACTGCATCTGGGCGCTCATTTCCTTTAGATCTGATTGCATTTCATTTAGGGCATCCCCATTCGCGTCCACCCGACTACGAATTGCTCGTACCTCTTTTAACAATTCCTGTATGCCCTCTGCGGCTTCTTGCTGGGACGCCATTTTGCGCGGTGACAACGGATCCGACTTGGTTCTTTTTGTGCCCACTGACGTCGGATTTGGGAATTCAAGTCTAGTCTGTTTGCCTCCCGACATAATCCCCGGGTACTGCAGTGGTTCAGATAGGTTAATCCCCCAGATAGTAGCTGAAACGATCAGGATTAGTGCAGTGGGGCCCGGGAGAGACTCACTCACACCGCCATGCTGCAGCCGTGCTGGCTCCGCCTCCAGTCTGATTTCCTTTTAAGGGGTGGGGCCGAGCCAGTAGGTTGCTCTGCTCTTACTGACTCCTCCATGTGCTGGAAGCCTGCCACCTGTGAGCAGGCTATCAGGTACTTCTCTTGCCCTGGCTTGCTCTGAAGGTTAGCTTCTCTCCACCCTCCAAAGAAGTAGTCCCCAGGGAGGCAGCAACCACCATCAGGAGCAGCAAGGCAGTGTCCAAGCTCCTTAGCATTGAGTCTCAAAGACTGGCTCTCAGCCACAGAATAGGGCAGGCAAGGAAAGGAGAATCTGGGCAGTTCACGCAAGCAGGATCACCAGGAGGCCAAAAATGAAGCAGCAGGAGCAACATGAGTTCCTCCCTGTAACAGACTGCAGCCACTGCCACCGATTGCTGTAGTGTCCTCTCCAGAAAGGACTTTGGCAAGGATCCGAAAATGCTGAGTTCAGCAACTGTCCCAATGCCACCACCGCACCTCAGAAGCAGACAATCCTCCTTTCCCAGAAGCAGACAGAAGAAGCAGACAATCCAAAAGATATGTCTCTTATCGGGGGCTAAGATCTCGCCTGAGTACATGGTGCTGATGACATTTCTTGTGATGGTTTGCCCCGTGGAGGGAAATTTTCCCACCGTGATCCCAGTGAGATCCCAGCCCCCTCTAAGAGGCAGGGGGAAGGGATAGACAAGCCCGTTGCCATGTTAAGCAGCAGGCCCGTCGCACTCGTACTTGGCCCCTTGTATTTTGAGGAAGCAGTTAATACATAACTGAAATAAATAAATAAATTGTTGAAATTTCTTGTGCCAGAAATAAAGTTAGCAAAGGAGTGAGTGATATAGCTTGTCCCTATGTCTCTGCTAGTCTATTTAGGTATCTCCAAGAAGTACTAGAGGGCAGGGCCAGCCCATCCATTGTGCAAGAATGTTGTTTTCACAGGGCCCCGCGTTTCATGGGGCCCCGCGCAAACAACATTCTGCGCCTGCCAGTAAATTTTAAAAAAAAAACCTTGCTGCTGCTGCCACTGCCGCCGTGGCAGCGGCAGAATCGAGCATCCTGCGGGTCCCCCCTGCCCGGCAGAGTCCTCCATGGGGCCTCAGCTCCCTAAGTGCCGGCTTTCAGAGCCACGAAGGGAGAGAGCTTCTCCCTCACTGCTCTGTTAAGCCACTGGCGCCAATGGGAAACAGGATTTCCTGTTTCCCATCAGCCCCGCGGGCTTGAACAGAGCCGCGAGAAAGGGAAACTCTCCCTTCGTGGCTCTGAAAAGCCCATGCTAAGGGAGCTGAGGCCACATGGAGGACTCTGCAGGGCAGGGGGGGGCCCCGTGGGATGCTCGATTCTGCCGCTGCCATGGCGGCAGCGGCAGCAGCAGCAAGTTTGTTTGTTTTTTTACTCTACCTGGGCTATGGGGGAGGGGCTAAGACTAGAAGTGGGCTATGTGGGGTGCTAGAACTGGAAATGGGCTATGGGGGACTATTTATTTATTTATTTATTTATTTAGACAGTTTTGTATACCGCCTTATCCTTCAATCAAAGCGGTCACAACACAATTGGGGGATACATTTAACACGCGGGGATATGAGACACATACACTAATACTTACAGGAAACATGAGCAATGGAGGGTTAAGTGGCTTGCCCAAGACCACAAGGAGCATCTGTGGGACTAGAAACCCCAGTCCTTCCGGCCCAAGGTTGCTGTCCTCTAGTGGAATTTGAACCCCCGACCTTCCGGCCTGAAGTACCTTGCCCCAACCACTTGGCTACTCCTCCCACAGGACTGGAAATGGGCTGATGGGGGGTTAGGACTGGTAATGGGCTATGGGGGGGCTAGGACTGGAAATGGGCTGATGGGGGGCTAGGACTGGTAATGGGCTATGGGGGGCTAGGACTGGAAGTGGGCTGATGGGGGGTTTAGGACTGGTAATGGGTTGGGGGGTTGCTAGGACTGGAAATGGGCTGAGTGGAAGGGGGGCTTGAACTGCAAATAGCTGATGGGGAGGGGGGCTTGGAATGGAAATGGGCTGTGAGGGGAGGGAGCTAGCACTGGAAATGGGCTGAGTGGGAGGGGGAGCTAGTACAGGAATTGGGCTGATGGAGGGGCTAGGATAGGACTGGAAATGGGTGTTGGGGTGCTAAGATTGGAAATGGGCTGTGGTGGGGGCTTGGTTTGAAATGGACTCATGGAGGGACTAGAACTGGAAGTAGGCTCTGGGGGGCTTGGATTGGAAATGGGCTGAGTGGAGGGGAACTAGGATTTGACATCGGCTGATGGTGGAGCTAGGAAAGGACTAGAAATGGGCTGATGGGGGGCTGGGATTAGAAATGAGCTGATGGAGGGACTCAGATAGGACTGGAAATGGATGGGGGAGCTAGGACTGGAAATGGGCTGATGGTGTGGCTAGGTTAGGATTGGAAATGGGCTGATGGGGGGCTAGGACTGGAAATGGGCTGATGTGGGGACTAGAAGGGAGCGGATGCTGGGTGGGGCTGGAACTAGAAGGGAGCTGATGTTGGGGGAGGATTAGAATGGGATGGAGCTGGGAGAGTGAAATGGAGAGGGGAAAAATATTTTGTGTGGGAGGGAAGACAAATCTACAATTAGCCGGGTATTTGGAGAGTAAGTGGGGATTGAGGATGGAGGGGTAAAATTTGAGTGGATGAAATAGGAATGAGGAAAGAGCAAAAGGAGAAAGATTAGTATGTTAAAGCAGATGTAGAGAGAGAATGGAAAAAAAAAACTAGAAGAGAGAAGAAAGGACAAATGGACAGCAGACGATGGAGAGTTAGCAGAAGACACGAAGAAACCAAAAGAAAGTGGCTGCAGCATTCCCAACTGAAAAAAATGCACAAAAGGTAGAAAAATATCTCTTTATTTTGAATTTATTAACTGGAATATGTCAGCTCTGGGAAATGTGCATCATTAACGTCTGTGCTTTGTTTAGTACAAGAAGAAATTAATTTATAGCTTTATTTCTTTTCTTTTTAATTATTCAAATCTTTATTAAGATATAAACATGAATTACAATCAAGTCCACATCACGGGGAAGATAAAAAGGAGAAAAAAAAGAGAAATAACATACTTTACACCAGGGGTCTCAAACTCAAATTGCTTTGAGGGCCGAATGAGGACTTGTAAAGTAACCCGGGGGCCGCATAAGACACGGGGCCTCATTTGCATAAATATTTGCATAATGTTGCATAATGAGTGCATGGATAAAGAAAGACTAGAAAATTTCTATATTACTATAATCCAGTGCCAACCGCCAGGCACATTAGGAACTACTACTAACACTGCCCATTTGGAACCCATAGAAAACCCCCCGTATCATAACAGCACTACCAGGACTCACAAAGCACCAGACCCTACCTATCAAAAGGCAACACTGCAAATATTAAATCAATACATTTCAGAGAACAATACATGACCTACTGGGAAAAGAGAACAAGTAGCAATGTCAAATAGGAATTACACAGAATACCTCAGCACTGTAGAAATAAAACTATAAATTAATTTCTTGTACTAAAGCACAGACATTAATGATGCACATTTCCCAGAGCTGACATATTCCAGTTAATAAATTCAAAATAAAGAGATATTTTTCTACCTTTTGTGCATTTTTTTTTCAGTTGCAATTGCTCCAGCCACTTCTGGTTTCTTCGTGTCTTCTGCTATCTCCATCGTCTGCTGTCCATTTGTCCTTTCTTCTCTCTTCTAGTTTTTTTCCATTCTCTCTCTCTACATCTGCTTTAACATACTAATCGTTCTCCTTTTGCTCTTTCCTCATTCCTATTTCATCCACTCAAATTTTACCCCTCCATCCTCAATCCCCACTTACTCTCCCAATACCTGGCCAATTGTAGATTTGTCTTCTCTGCCAGACAAAATATTTTTCCCCTCTCCATTTCACTTTCCCAGCTCCATCCCATTCTAATCCTCCCCCAACATCAGCTTCCTTCTAGTTCCAGCCCCACCCAGCATCTGCTCCTTTCTAGTCCCTGCATCAGTCCATTTCCAGTCCTATCCTAGCCTCACCATCAGCCCATTTCCAATCCTAGCCCCCCATCAGCCCATTTCCAATCCTAGCTCCCTCCCCTCACAGCCCATTTCCATTCCAAGCCCCCCTCCCCATCAGCCATTTGCAGTTCAAGCCCCCTTCCACTCAGCCCATTTCCAGTCCTAGCAACCCCCCCAGCCCATTACCAGTCCTAGACCCCCATAGCCCATTACCAGTCCTAAACTCCCCATAGCGCACTTCCAGTCTTACCCCCCATCACCCCATTTTCAGTCTTACCTCCCCTCATAGGCCATTACCAGTCCTAACCCCCCAATCAGCCCACCTCCAGTCCTAACCCCCATCACCCCATTTTCAGTCTTACCTCCCCTCATAGGCCATTACCAGTCCTAACCCCCCAATCAGCCCACCTCCAGTCCTAACCCCCATCTGCCCATTTCCAGTCCTAGCCCCCACCATAGCTCATTACCAGTCATAACCCCCCCCCCTGCCAATAGCCCACTTCCAGTCCTAACCCTGATCTGCCCACCTCCAGTCCTAACCCCCATCACCCCATTTTCAGTCATAACCCCCCCCTGCCAATAGCCCACTGCCAGTCCTAACCCCCATCTGCCCATTTCCAGTCCTAGCCCCCACCATAGCCCATTACCAGTTATAACCCCCCCCAGCCCATTACCAGTCATAACCCCCCCCCTGCCAATAGCCCACTTCCAGTCCTAACCCCCATTACCCCATTTCAGTCAGCCCCTCCATAGCTCATTACCGGCCAGCGAAGGAGGGAAACAAAAAAAACCCCAAAACCCTGGCTTCTGCTGCTGCCGTTGCCGCCGTGGCAGCGGCAGAATCAATTGTCAAATTTAAAAAAAACTGACTTCTGCTGCTCAAGCAGCAAAATCAGCTGTCCTGCGGCCCCTTCCCCTCTGCCCGGAGATCCGACTCTGCTCTATCAGCGGCGTGCTTTTCAAGCCGCGACGAGAGTATTCCCCTCTCGCGCGGTTTAAGCCTATTCACTTTTCAAGCCGCGCGAGAGGGGAATACTCTCTTCGCGGCTTGAAAAGCACGCCGCTGATAGAGCAGAGTCGGATCTCCGGGCAGAGGGGAAGGGGCCGCAGGACAGCTGCTTGAGCAGCAGAAGTCAGTTTTTTTTTTGAATTTGACAATTGATTCTGCCGCTGCCACGGCGGCAGCAGCAGAAGCCAGGGTTTTGGGTTTTTTTTTGTTTTCCTCCGTCGCGGGCCGCACAAAGTTGTCTCGCGGGCCGCATGCGGCCCGCGGGCCGCGTGTTTGAGACCCCTGCTTTACACCATAGTAATTACAATACAAAAAAATGCTATGCCCATGATTAATCACAGTAGCCCTGATACATGGAAAAGAAGAAGAAAAACACTTATCACTTTCTTTACTAGACAAGAAAACTCCAAATGGTCAGTCTCCATAAAAACATATTTAGTCTGCTCATAAATCAAAATACACTTACACGGATACTTTAGAAAGAAAGATGCACCTATTGCCAGGGCGCGAGACTTTAACAGAAGAAAAGCTTTTCGCTGCCTTTGTGTGAGTCTACAGACATCAGGAAAAATCTGAATCGTTTTGCCACAAAACATCAAACTTTTCTTAGAGAAATATAACCTCAAAATTAAATTTTTATCCATAAGTGATACAAAGGAAACAATCAAAGTAGCACGTTGGCTAATCTCATCAGTAGAAGACTCCAAAAAGGCGGAAACATCCAAAGAAACATGATCTGGTTCCCTGGCAATAGGAGAAGAAGCTTCCGTGGAAGATAATATGGGAACACAATAAACAGATGAAAATCTTATAGCATTCACATCATCACTTAATAGAACCTCTTTAAAGTATTTATATAACAAAATAATAGGAGACAAATAATGGGTACGTGGAAAATTCAAAAACCTTAAATTTTTGCACGAATCACATTTTCCAGGGATTCTATTTGATGATGTATTGTAACATTATCCCGAATAGAAGAAGATACCTCCGCTTGAACCACAGAAACTTGACCTTCCAATTTACTCAAGATGTTATTACACTTAGCGATAGAGTTATCATGTGAACCTAACTTCTGAACAACTTCTTTAGAAAATTGTGAGACCTGGGAGAGAGAAGCACGCAATGATAATTTCATGCATGCGACTACTTCCCACACATCCCGCAAAGAAACCTCAACAGGAGAAGTAACACTTGAAGCTGGAGCAGAAAAGTCCAACACAGACGGAAGAGGAGACGGTTCAAATTTAGCCATATCAGCAATATAGAAGGAAGTTCTAAGTCACCCAACAGGGGCTCTCCAACCGGTTTATCCACTCCGGTAGGTGACACCCCCTGAAACATGACTTTCTGACTGGGTAGGGCAGACCCCAGTGCATTAAGAGAAGCAACGGAAACAGTACTCATGCACCCCAGGGTCAAGTCCTGCTCTTCCTGCTCAGCCTAGACAGGTTGTACATGACAATCCATAGGACCCATGAGTTTGATGGTCTTAGTACCTAGTGTTGGGAAAACCTTCTTCCTGCGTTTTCCCATGGAAAATACGAGTTACTTACCTGTAACGTGAGTTCTCCAGGGACAGCAGGATAAGTCAGCCACAAGTGGTGACGTCATCCGACGGCGCCAGAACGGAAGTACTCTCACTAGCCCAGAAGGCTTTAGCCTTCTGGGCTAGACCGGTAGCCCCACCTCCTGAACCGCCCCTAGCTGGCCAGATCTCCCAAGCTGAGGCATTCCAGCAGCTAGGAGGCGGAACGGACACAGAGGTCCCCGCCGGGGAGGAGGGAGGGAAGGTGTGGCTGACTTATCCTGCTGTCCCTGGAGAACTCACGTTACAGGTAAGTAACTCGTATTTCTCCCAGGGCAAGCAGGATGAAGTCAGCCACAAGTGGTGTCTCCCCAGCTATACAGGCAGCGGCGGGGAACCAATAAGAACCAGACTCAAGTGCCGTAAGGTGCAAGCAGGTTTAATGCGGCCTGAGGGAGCAGGCCTGTGCAAAGTGGAATGTGCAAATAACAGATCTGTGCAAAAAACAAGTGCAAATATAACAGATGTTCAACATGAACGTAATGTGCAGAAACATCACAATGCGTTAACCGCTAACAACAATGCGTTAAAGAACCGTTAACAACAGTGAACGAGAGTAAACTAGTGCAAATTATAGCTTATGTTCAACGTGAACAAACAAGAGCAAGGACACATGACCAGAGGTTCAATAAGAACAAGGCATAAATGTGGCTTAACGGAAGTAATAGTCCTGGACCTGGGCCCGGGGAGTCAAGGTACACGACTCGGCCCTGAGCACACGGACAGTACAGATAGGCCGAAGGCCGGTCCGCCATGGTCAGGGCCGTCCATAAAGTAATGTCTCTGAAAGGTCTGGACGGAGGACCAAGTGGCGGCCTTGCAAATGTCCGTGAGGGGAGTGTAGCGCAGGTTGGCGATGGAAGTGGCCAGCGCTCGCAGATGATGCGCTTTGACGCCTGCAGGGGGGTCCACTCCAGAGAGCGAGAGGCACAGAGAGATACATGCAGAAATCCATCCAGACAGTGTGCGCTTGGAGACTGGGCGGCCAGGCTTGTTAGGGTCGTAAGAGATGAAAAGCTGCGACCCTCTGCGCACCGCTGCGGTCCTCTGCAGGTAACAGCGAAGGGCCCGGACGCAGTCCAATGTGTGTAGTCGGCGCTGCTCCTGATCGGAGTGGGGTCTGGGGAGGAAGCAGGGCAGTTCAATGACTTGGTTGATGTGAAAGGGGGTCGCAACCTTGGGGACAAACTTCGGGTGTGTCCGCAGGAGAGCACGGTCGTGTAGTAGGACTGTGTAGGGCGGGTAATCGACGAGGGCGTGTAGCTCGCTGATGCACCTGGCAGAGGTGATGGCGATGAGGAAAAGAGTTTTCCATGAGACAAACTTCATCCCTGAGGAGAGCAGGGGCTCGAAGGGCTCCTTGGTGAGCTGGTCGAGCACAATGTTCAGGTCCCAAGGGGGTACCGGAGCTCTGACTGAGGGGTGTAGATTGGTCAGCCCTTTCATGAAGCTGGCGACGACAGGGAGGACTGCCACCGATGAGTCGCAAATGCGGTGATGGAAAGCTGCGATGGCAGCGAGGTGGACCTTGATGGACTGCGTGCGTAGGCCCCGGGAGGAGAGGGATGCCAGGTATTCCAGGAGCTGAGACACCGGGCATGAGAAGGGGTCGAGGTGCCGTGCCTCACACCAGATGCTGAAGCGACGCCATTTAAGACTGTAGCATTTCCTGGTGGATGGTCGTCGGGCTGCAAGAACGATGTTCTGGACCTCATCCGACAGGTTGAGGGGGGCCAAACTTAGCCTTTCAGCTTCCAAGCCGCTAGCGACAGCGTCCGCAGGTTGGGATGCAGCATGGACCCATTGTCTTGGGACAGGAGGTCCGCTCTCAGGGGGAGTCTGATTGGCGGCTGTCACCAGGCGGTGCAGGTACGGGAACCATATTTGCATGGGCCAGTAAGGGACCACCAGGATGATTGTCGCATGGTCCCTGATGATGCGTTGAATGGTCCGCGTTACCAGGGGGGGTCGGTGGAAACGCATAGGCCAGTGTCCATTGGTTCCAGGGAAGGTCGAAGGCGTCCGCTGCTAGCCTGAGTCGGGAGGGTCTCTTTGAGCAGAACAGGTGACACTTTGCGTTGCTCTGGGACGCGAAGAGGTCGATTTGTGGGGGACCCCACCTCTTGAACAGGAACGCTGAAACGTCTTGGTGAAGTGACCACTCGTGTGGGTTGAGCTGTCTGCTGAGGCGATCGGCTAGGACATTCTCCTCTCCTGGCAGGTAGCATGCTTGGAGACTGCAGTTGAGAGAGAGTGCGAGGTCCCATAGGAGGAGGGCTTCTCTGCAGAGGGGGCGTGACCCCGTGCCCCCTTGCTTGTTTATGTAGATCATTGCAACCTAATTGTCGGTCAGGATCCTTATGATTTTGCCGGAGATCAGGCTCTGGAAGGCTGAGAGGGCGAGGCAGACAGCCCTGAGCTCCAGAATGTTGATGTGGAGGTTTGTCTCCGAGGGGGACCAGGCCCCTTGGGTGCTCGAGTCGGCACAGTGGGCTCCCCATTCCTGCTTTGAAGCGTCCGTGGTTACGGTGATTTGGAACGGGGGCGCTTGTAGATGCATGCCCCTGGCGAGGTGTTTGGAGAGGGTCCACCAGCGTACCGCCTTGGAGGAGGCATCGTCCCTGGGAATTGTGGCGGACAGGAGCTGGGTGTGCTGGCACCAGTGCGAACGAAGATGCCACTGAAGGACTCTCATGTGCAATCTCGCGAAGGGGAGGACATGGGTTGCGGCAGCCATGTGTCCGAGGAGACGTAGAATGGTCCTGGCCGAGGGTTGAGGGCTGCTTAGGAACCGTAGCGCTAGCCGGACGATTGCCTGTCTCCTGCTCCGGGGCAGGAAGGCCTTGGCCCGCTTTGTATCCACGTAGGCACCGATGAATTCCAGCTTTTGCACTGGTGAGAGGTGGGACTTCCTGAAGTTCACCAAGAATCCCAGGGAAGACAGGAGGGCTATGGCTGCGTTGACCGCCTTCTGCAGGGCCGCCAGGGATTTGGCGGAAAAAAGCCAATCGTCCAGGTAGGGAAAAACACAAGGAAGCGTAGACATTTTTTGTGTTGCGGGTGCATTGGGACGTGCGTGTAGGCGTCCTGGAGGTCCAGAGAGGCCAACCATTCCTTTGGTTGGATGAGTGGCAGGATGGTGGATAGGGAATGCATCCTGAACTTTTCCTTTGCGATACATTTGTTGAGCTTCCTTAAATCGAGGATGGGGCGCACACCCCCCGATTTTTTGGGGACGAGGAAGTACCTCGAGTAGAATCCCTTGCCGATCTCGCCCGGGGGAACCGGCTCGATGGCTCTTGAGGCCAGTAGGGCCCGGATTTCCGCAGCCATGGGGGCGAGGTGCTCCGGAGGGGTTGAGTTCTGAGGAGGAGGCCGAAGGGGCGGCCTGGAAGAGAAGTTGATGCGGAAGCCCTGCTTTATGATTGACAGCACCCACTGGTCCGATATTATCCTCTCCCACGCAGGGAGAAAAGCGGACAAGCGCCCCCCCGGTCGGAAGGTGCTGGCAGGGCTGCGAGTCAAAACCCCGAGTTGTTTTTCGCGGGGACTGGCGTTGATTTCTTAGGACCTTGGTCCCGCTGCCGGTGTTTTTGCTTGTATGGTGCCTGGTAGTGCTGCTGCTGCTTGTACCGGGGCTGTTGTTGCCATTTGCGGTAAGGTTGGTACCTTTTGGAGCTTGTACTGTTTTGAGCGGCCTTGCGGTAGGTGCGAGGGCAGTCAGAGCCCTCCTCCAAAGTCTGTAGAGTGTTGCAGCGCTCCCGCATGTCATTAACAGTGTCCTTGACCTTGTCGCCGAACAAGGAGTCGCCCGAGCAGGGGGTGTCTGCAATGCTGTCATGTGAATCTGTGCGGAGACCGGACGCCCGGAGCCAGGCCAGTCTGCGTGCCGAGATGGCCGTGCCCGCCACCCTGGCTGCGGTCTCAAAGGCATCATGGGCGGCCCGTCCTTGGTGCTTTGTGCAGTCTTCCAATTCTGCGAGAGCAGAGGAGAGAGAGGGTGGAATCTCCGGTAGAAGGGAGGTAGCAGATTTGATGGTGCTCACCAGTGAATCTTGGTAGATCGCGTGCTGGAATTGGTGGGCCGCGATCCTAGCATTCAGCATGGCCCCCTGGTAGACCCTCTTGGCCACGTCGTCTATGAGCTTGTTGTCCTTACCGGGGGGTGCATTATTGGAGCTGCGTGAGGACTTGGAGCGCTTCAGTGCTGATTCCACCACAATGGAATGGTGAGGAAGCTGCGGCTTCGCAAAGGCCGGGATGGGCTGAACGCTGTACTTGCTATCCAATCTACGGGGGCAGGTGTGATTGGAAGCTGGGGCCTGCCATATTTTGGTGAGGTTGTCCCGGAGGAGCTGATGGATAGGCAGGACCGGGGTGGATTTAGGAACATCGATGAACTTGAGGGCGCTCTGCACCTCGTCGCGTTGGTCCGGAATATGCAAGGGTGAGATGGAGAAGGTGGTAATGATCTTTTGGATGAATTTGTAGTAGGTAATATCCTCTGGTGGAACAGGCGGGTCAGATGGGGCGTCTGTGTGGGAGGGAGAGCCCAGGCGAGATGCCGCATCCGAGAGCGATGGCGCTGCTGGTACATCTTGCTCCTGAGCAGGGGCGTGGGGTGCCGGGCTGCATGGCGTCTGGTTGTCGACCGCGCAGGAGGAAGGCGCGGCGGGCTGCGGCTGTAAGGGGTTCCCCAAGACCAGAGTGACCAGGGAGGAGGACCACTGCTGCAGCATATCCTGAAGAAGTCTAAGGGTCTCTAGAGCTGGGTCGTGTTGTAATGCCTCCGGGGCAGCTAGGGTGGGATCCGGGGGGAGTAGGAATACTCTGTGCGTGTGGTCATCATGCCATTCGTGCTCGCTGCGTGCACGTGATGCGCTCCGGGCAGAGTATGAACGCCGTGATTTGGGTGAAGAGGAGACACTGCGTCTGCTGGAGCTGCTGGTGCTGGAACTACGGCTCCTGCGTCTGCTTCTATGCGCGCATCTGTGTCTGCGCCGATGTCTGCTCCTTGATCTCCTGCTGCTCGCTGATCTGCGCCGGCTGTGATGCCCTCGACTTGCTGATCTGCGCCGGCTGTGATGCCCTCCACTTGCTGATCTGCGCCGGGATTTCCCCCTTCTGCTTTGAGAGCGTTTCCTGCTCCGTTTGTGAGAACGCCGTCGGGGGCTGCACGGAGAGCGGGGGCTCCGGCGGTGGTCTGCGCTCTGGGAGAGTTCGCGCTGCTGGCTGAGAGCTCCGGAGGCTGCCCCAGAAATTCTGCAAGAGCTGCTGGCGTGGAGAAGGCTCAGCCGGTCAGCGTCAGTGAAGTCTGCGCAGAGGGGTTGGCCGGAAGTGGTCAGCGGGGCGGGTGGAAGTGCCGCAGGAGCATCCTCTTGCAAGATGTCAGCCTCCATCAGAGAGCATGTGGAGCTGAGGGGCCCGATCCCACGGCGGGAGATGGAGGCCTGACTAGGCGCGTCCCCGGCCGGAGCAGCAGCAACCGTCACATCAGCCAAGGTCACATCACCGAAGGAGGTACTCACTGCGGGCGTGCTGAGAAACTCGGATAAGGCATGCCGGCGTGATTTTTTCGCTCTGGGAGACATGCGGCCGCAAGCGGGGCAGTCCTCAACAGCATGCTCGGACCCAAGGCACCGAACGCAAAGTTGATGCGAATCGGAGAGGGCCATCTTACGAGAGCAGCCGGAGCATTTCTTGAAACCGGGCATTATCCTGATGCTTGAATCTTGAAGGTTAGGTCTTAAACTTGAAACTTGTGAGAGAAAATAAAAAACCGTCTTGCTGGCAAGGCGGAAGACAAGAACTGGCCAGCTAGGGGCGGATCGGGAGGTGGGGCTACCGATCTAGCCCAGACGGCTAAAGCCTTCTGGGCTAGTGAGAGTACTTCCGTTCTGGCGCCGTCGGATGACGTCACCACTTGTGGCTGACTTCATCCTGCTTGCCCTGGGAGAACCCCAAGTTATTCCTCATTGCTCCTCATTGCTCCGAAGGGGCTCCAAAGCCCCTTTGGTCACACCCCGTCGGGCACACGACCACAGGTGCGCACCCATGTGTCGCGTACCGCGGTGAGCTGAAGATTTTAAACAGCCTGGAAGGGGCAGGACTGCAGAACTCCTCCACCCACGGCAGACACACAGGCACAGCACTCCTCCTCTCTCCTCTTCTGCTTCCCCTTATAGTTTTATTTCTATAGTCTTGTTGTACATTCCAAGTTTGGATTTTGGGGTTCCAGTTTAATTATTGTCTTTCTGTTTCTAAATTGTGATTCCTTGTTTGGTGATGGTCTATGTTCTGCATGTATAACTGAGCTGAGGTATTCTGTTTATGTAATTCCTATTTGACATTGCCACTTGTTCTCTTTCCCCAGTAGGTCATGTATTGTTATTCTCTGAAATGTAATGGTTTAATATTTGCAGTGTTGCCTTTTGATAGTTAGGGTATGGTGCTTTGTGAGTCCTGGTAGTGCTGTTACGATATGGCGGGTTTGCTATGGGTTCTAAATGGGTAGTGTTTGTAGTAGTTCCTAACATGCCTGGCGGTTGGCACTAGATTATAGTAATGTAGAAATCTTTTAGTCTTTCTTTATCCATACACTCATGAAGAGGCATGTTTACTAAAAGTTAGCATATGGTAACATTATGCAAATATTTATGCAAATGAGATCCCTTATGCAAATGAGGCCCCACACCCAGTCCGCCCATGGCCCCGCACCCCCCTTGGGCCGCCCCTGCTAGAGGGAGGCAACCCCGAGGAAGTGGAGAGCTGATCTGTTCTCCAATTTCTCCCCTTTCTCAAGTAGGAAAGCCACTTGTCTTTTTTTTCACACAGATATTATGGGCCTGTTTCCAGTGTTTTTCCAGTATTTAGAGAGGAATGATGAGCTTATCTGTTTTCTCACAGAGGGAAGAAAATGCTAGAAATGCACAGCTGTGATCTGTATTCAATTTTTGCAAAGGAGAAGTCAGTAAAACCTGTGGCTGAAAACTTTGGAGGGTGTCCATTTCAAGGAGAAGTGAGTCAAACCAGGGGTAGAGGAACATCCTTTTGGTTAGCGGGGCACAACAAACCAATCTCCAGTCCCACCCTCAAGCTATCTAGTTGCTGATGCTGTGTTGAGCAAAATATTAGTGGAGCCATGGCCCCTGTGGCCCACCCCATTCTGCTGTTTATGAGCTGAAGCATATCTGAGAGATAGCAGCACTTACAGGTACAAGAGGAAATCTGTAATATTAGCTGTTGAACCCACTCTGATTCTGGAAAAGCCTTTGAGATGTGGGAGGCCAGAATGGATGCCAGAGATTTGAACTACTCTTCTATACTTTCTATTTTTCCCTTGTGTTGATTGTGGACTGTATGATTCAGAGAAACAAATTCTGGAGATGAATTAGGTTTTTACCATTTTACTATATTTTTCAGTACACTCTTGGTTTTGGAATGATATTATTTGTGTGGAGACTTGCAACAAGATGTGTGCATTATCCCCGTCAATCTAGGAGTATTTTGCTTTTTCCCCCCAACCCCATCCCTACCATTTGAAGAATACTATATTAGAGTTGCAGGAAGTTTATTCCTACTCTATAATTATTGAGAGTGCCTTTGTTTGTTAAAGGGAAGAACATGGGCAAGGGAAAATATACATATTTGTATATATATGTTACTGTAAGCATTAAATAGGGTTTCAAAGGCACGTGCTTTGATTCCCCCTCAGAACAGCAGCACTTGTCCTTTGCATGGAAACATGTAGCCATCCTTTAAAAATTTAAAAGATGGTTAGCATTTTGGGAGGGCGACAAGAAGTTTAGAAACAGAAACATGACGGCAGAAAAAGACCATATGGCCTATCTAGTCTGCCTTTCCATATCAACTACTACAGCCCCTTTTCCATCTTTACAGATCTTCTGTGTTTGTCCCATGCTTTCTTGAACTCAGATACTGCCCTCATTTCTACTACCGGGTCACAAACAGAGCGAGCACACTCGCAAGATACCAACAAAAGCACAAAGAAGCAAAATGTGTAAGGGTCTCAGGTGCTTTATTTAAAAAAAAACCCTGTGTGTTTCGGCAAACCCCTTCCTCAGGGGGTGCAAACCTCAAATAAAAGCAGAAAAATAAAAAATAAATAATCAAATAAAAATATTTGAAGAATAACACATAAATAAATAAATAATAATGAATAATAATAAATAACATAAAACTGTATATAATGCATCATCAAACCAATTTAAAAAGTGCATAATACAACCATAAAATGGTAAGGCTGAGTGTGGAGGCATTAAGGGACACCCTTATTAAACTGGAATATTTAGATTTGTAAATGTTTATCCAGTGGCATATATCTAAAGGGTGGACAGAGAGATGAGGAGAAACAGTATATATTTTCAAAACCCCAAATTGGGAAACATATCTACTTGCAAAGGCACACTGTGTATACTTCTTAATAAATAGAGCGTATCTGCAAGACATGTCAAAATAAATGGTGAGTATAAGAGCAATAGTGGGAGCATTCATTATATGGGGTGCATCGTGTTTTGCATTCTCAGGAGGACTAGATGGAGTAATGGAATACGTTGTGGATTTAATGAATTGTATCACAATCTTTCATGAGCAATGGCAAAATAAGTCAGAAAAGCTGATAATGATAGCGAAACCATCATGGGGAACACACTTCTAAAACCACTGTGGGGGTTTTTTGAGGGGGGGGGTAACCCCATTATGCATATATAAATAAATAATATGTGCAGACAGTGTAAGAAATCACTCTTATAAGGAAATTGAAATCTCGCCGCAGTGTTGCAGCAGTTCAATAAAGAAATACTCAGCAAACATGCATGTCATCACTCTTTTCCATGCCAAACCCCTTAACGTAAGCCAGGTCAATCAAGGGAAGGGTGAAAGTGAAAGTGCAACTGAATTATAATTACTAGAGTATTGTGTGAGTGTATGATGTTTTTAAACAGACTGCAATGAATACTGAACTGATCACATTTATATGTCCCCATAGGGAATGGCACTGATACAGATGGCAATGGTATGAACATTTATCTCTAAGAACTATAATGGTGATGGAGCCATCACAATGAACAGATTTCTGTGGATGCCTTAGTTCTTTTACCTGTAAGTCTTATGAAATGAACCCATTATGCATCCAGAGTGTGGGTAAGTATGAATAATATAAATAGACAGCTTATGAACTCACCCTTGTAAAGAAACTGAAAGCTCGCCGTAGCATAGCAACAATTCAACAAAGGATTAAACAGCGAGGTGCGCATGCCAACAAACTTTATTTAAAAGAGCTCTAATATGCGCCAAAATGGTGGGGTCAAAGGGAACCCCTTAGTTTGACATGGACCAATCAGCGGAAGGGTAAATGTAAAAATAAATATAATGTATGTGTAGTTCCTAGAATATTGTGGGCGTGTGTATTGTATTAAAACAAACTGTCAATCTACAAAAGGCACTGATCTGATCGCGTTTATAAGTTCCCGTAGGGGTGACAATGATATGAACATCATACTCAGTTGTTTTACATAACGAGTAGTATATACCATTTCACAATGGGGACAAAATAAATAAAACAAAGCAAAATATATATTCCAGATGATCGAGAGAGGTGCTTTACAAAACTGTATCTTGCACTGGAGTGAACAGCCTAATACTGACAAAACAACTCCCAGGGTGCTGCAACTTGTGTAAAATGGTACTTGAAAGACCAATGAGAGGTCAGTCTGTTTTCTTGTGACTGAAAACAAATTTGTGCGTATAGATTAAGTGACACTGGATATTCTTGATCACAGAGGTTGTTTTGCTCAGAATCAGATGGATGTGTTGAGGTAACACTGTACCTCAAACTCTGTATAATGTATAAATAATGAACATCCTGACTTAAAAGAGACAATTGACATATAATTGTAGCACTATGCCAAAAATAAAAGTAAAAGCAGTTCTGGGCCATGTAAAAAATAAATTAATTAAAAATTAAAAAGTAATGCTAAAATGATCCAAAGATAAAAAGATAAGATGTCCTTAAACCAGTAAAAAACGAATGATACCATTATCAAAAAAGAATAAAGAGCCCGATAAGATCACACAATAAAAGAACGGATAATACTGCCTGACATGAATAAAAGGAAATGCTATGCCTGACCAGGCAGCAAAAAAGGATTAAAAAATAATTAGTAAACAATAAATAATTAATAAAACAATCAATTAATAAAACAATCAGTGAACTAAAAAGTATGGTGTCCCTGAACCAATAAAAAACAAGTGGTGCAATTTTCAAGGAACAATAAAAGCCAAAAGGACATAGAAGGCTAAAAACAAAAAGGCATCTTTATTACCTCCACTGGGAGACTATTCCACACATCTACCACTCTGTCTGTAAAGAAATATTTCCACATATTATTCCTGTGTCTATCCCCTTATACCTTCATCCTATGTCCCCTCATTACAAAGCTTACTTTCAAATGAAAGAGGCTCTCCTCCAGTGCATTTATGACATGGATGTATTTAAACTTCTCTAACATATCTCCCCTATTCCACATTTCCTCTAAAGTATACATACTGAGATCTTTACGTCTTTCCCCATATGTTTTATTGCGAAGACCACTGATCATTTTGGTAACCATCCTCTGCATCCTGTTTATATCTTTTTGAAGGTGTGGTTTCTAGAATTGTACACAATACTCCAAATGAGGTCTAACCAACTATCACCTTCTTATTTCTGCTGGTCATTCCTCACTCTATGCACCCAAGCATCCTTCTGGCTTCTGCATCACCTTTTCTACCTGCTTGATCACATTAAGATCATCAGAAACAATCATGCCCTGGTCCTAATCTTCTTTTGTGGATAGAAGTACTTCACCCATTATACTGTACTACTTTCTTGGATTTTTACAGCCCAAATTCATGATTCTGCATTTTTTAACATTAAATTTGAGCTGCAAAATTCTCGGCCATTCTTCAAGTTTAGCTACATACCTCCTCATGTTATCTACTTCTTCCTGGATGTCTACTCTAATGCAGATTTTGATATCACCTGCAAAAGGCAAAGCTTATCTGACAGCTGTTCCACAATACCACTAACAAAAATGTTAAAAAGAATTGGAGCAAGGACAGATTCCTGTGGTACACCACTGGTAACATCCTTCTCTTCAGAGTGAGCTCAATTTACCTGTACCCTTTGTCGCCTCCCACTCAACCAATTTCTAACCTAGTCAGTCACTAAGGCTCCATCCCTAAGGTGCTCAATTTATTTATAAGTTTCCTGTGCAAAATGGTGTCAAACGTTATTCTGAAATCCAAGTATACCACATCTAGAATTCTCCCTCGGTCCAACTCTGGTCTCCCATTGAAAGAAACAAGAAACAAATGAGATTCGTCTAACAAGACCTATCCCTAGTAAAACCATGTTGCCTCAGATCCTGCAATCCACTGGACTCCAGAAACTTCACATCTGTTTTAGCAGTGTTCCATTAATTTACTCACCACAGAGGTCAGACTAATTGGCCTGTAGTTCTCAACCTCATCCTTACTTCCGCCTTTGTATAAAGGGACCTCATGTGCCTTTCTCCAGTACTCTGGGACCACTCCCGATTCTAAAGAAGCATTGAAAAGGTAAGACAGTGAAGCCGCTAGAACTTCCCAAAGTTCCTTCAGTACTCTTGGATGTATCCCATCCAGTCCCATCACTTTGTCTACCTTTAGATTAGCTAGTTCCTCATGAACACAGTCTTTTGAAAATTGTTCAAGATCCCCTTCACTTCTGTTCCTATTTGTGGGTGTTTTCTGAGGTTCTGCTCCTGGCCCTTCAACTGTGAACACAGAACAAAAGTATTTGTTAAACAATTCTGCTTTATCTTTATCAGCTTCTACATATTCCTCCCCTTCACCCTTGAGTCTGACAATACCACTCTTGCTAACATATCTGAAAAATGTCTTCTCCCCCATTTTATTGCATTGGCTATTTCTTTTTGTATCTTTACTCTCCTGACTACTTTCCTGGCTTTTCTTTTATAAATATTAATGCTTGTCTTCCTCTTTCTGTGATCTCTTGTATTTTATGAAGGCCACCATCTTTTTCTTCACTTTTTCATTGATTTCTTTTGAGAATCATAGTAGCCTCCATTTCTTTTAACATTTATTTACCTTTATAACAAAAAGGTTCCTTCCCCTTAAAATATCCCCTTTCAGTTTTTCCCATTACTTTTCTACATCTCCCAGCTGTTCTCATCCCACTAACGACTCCTTGAGATATTTGTCCTATCTTAGCAAAGTCAGTTTTCCTGACGTCTAAGACCCTCACTTTTGAATGGACTTTATCAACTCTAGTCCTAATATTAAACCATACCATCTGGTGATCACTGGATATGAGATGATCTCCCACTATAATATCAAAAACACTTTCCCCAGTATGGCCCCTTCATGTGTGGGTTCTGTTACCAGTTGCCAGAATAGTTCTCCCTGTAGAGAATTCTGGATTCCCTTACTTCTAGATACCACCACAGCAGCGATATGCCAATCAATATCTGGCATATTGAAATCACCTATCAGTAGTACTTCTCCTTTCATGGCAATACTGCATATCTTTTTATTAAATCTCTGTCCACTTCTTCTC
Source organism: Ichthyophis bannanicus (assembly GCA_033557465.1). Classification (NCBI taxonomy): domain Eukaryota; kingdom Metazoa; phylum Chordata; class Amphibia; order Gymnophiona; family Ichthyophiidae; genus Ichthyophis; species Ichthyophis bannanicus. The sequence goes on from CM066034.1 coordinate 183,876,337, forward strand.
CCTGTGAAGGAGATCTGTATATCACACCAATGCAAACAGATTTCCCGTTCCCTCTTTCTAGTTTAACCCATAGTGCCTCCTCACCCTCTTTTAAACCCCCTATCCTTCCTGAATAAAGTATAGCCTGGTATAATTACATCCCAGTCATGGTTGTCCATTAACCATGTTTCTGTAACTGCCACTAAATCCAAATCAGCCTCTCCATTAAAGCCTCAGCATCTGGGATCTTATTTCCCATACTACGGGCATTTATGCACACCACTTTCCAGATGTTGCCTCTTTTACCCATTTCAACAGAGCTATTTAATGTTTTATGTTCCTGAGGGCTTTTACTTACCTGGAGGCTTTCTTCATCCATCCCCAATGAATCTAGTTTAAAGCCCTCTTTAGTAGGTTAGCCAGTCTGCTGCGGAAGACACTTTGACCCTCCTTGAATAGGTGGACACTATCTCTGCTCTTCAGCCTTTGGAAAAACATCCAATGTGCAGGAAAGCAAAACACTCTCAATGACACCATCCACTTAGCCATGCATTCTTCCTCAGGATGTGAGCTCTCTGCCTTGGGCTTTACCCCAACAGAGAAGATTGAATAGAACACTATCTTCTCATACTTCTTTTGGTAAGAACATAAGAACATAAGATATGCCATACTGGGTCAGACCAAGGTCCTTCAAGCCCAGTATTCTGTTTCCAACAGTGGCCCATCTAGGTCATATGTACCTAGCAGTTGGTAGCCTTCCTTTAAACCGTTTCAAGTCTTTTTATATCCTTAGTGAGATATTGTCTCCAAAGTTGAGATATGGTCTCCATAACCTGAATTGACTTAAAAGTTTTAGTTTTAATTTTTAAGATCATGTGTTCACAAGACCTCTGCGACCAGCTAAATATTGGTTACTGTTGGGCACAGAGATGTGCATTCATTAGCACAAATTTGGCTTGCTCACACACCTTAAAAAATGTAAGGGCCCTTTTACAGTAATATTTTTCACTTAGCACATGTTAGATGTAACAATTAATGTGTAGTAAGTGCAAAGCCTATGGGTTAACTGTTGAGGGAATTCCCAGCATGCTCCCATAGTTAACACACAGAAAACTCTTTACCTACTATTTAGGAGGTGGTAAGTCCATCTGCATTATCTGCACCAATGACAATGGGTGGTAAAGTACCATGCACTAACTGCAATACACTATTGACATCAATTTCCCACCCCATAACTTGGTATGCAATTAAAACGTGAACTGTTCTGCTCTATGCAGATAGGGCCTGTCACAGACACTTATCCGGAGAGCATAGTCTGTTATCCTGATAACTGCCTTAGAATACTTTAACTATAAAAATATATGTAAATAAAATGTGCATCACTTGGGATGATCCCTAAGTCAGTGCTCTAGAAGGCTCAACCTAGGTTCTGCAATAAATCATAATGAATCCTTTTTAAATCCAAAACACATGAGGTGCAACACTGTAGTTTCTAGTTTTCTCCATAAAACTAGCCTAGATCTTACAGCATTTTTCTGTATTGCTAGGGATATTGTAGATATATGTCACACGGCTCATTAATCACCAGTGAATGTTACACTTTGCCTGTTTATTTGAGGTCAGGACTTTCCTGGGTGGAGTATATGATTCAGCGGTCATTCTGTTGTAAGATATGTGTTTTCTGGCTTATACCCATAATCATAGGTTTGGTTTTCTAATGAATTGCTGAATCATTTCTTGACTTTCCATTAAGCATCTGTGCTGTAAATACTCACATGTGCACCTAACAAGAGAAACAGAATCCTGTAAAATCATTGCTTTGAATTTCAATAACAGAGCAGGCCTAAATAAAAATAAATTCTGACAATTTTAAAGCATGTCTTCCCTTAAAAGAAAGGAGAAGGTTGTTCAGAAGCATACAGATGAGGCAAAACCTCTTAACAATTTTAAAAACATGTTATTTTTCAAAATAGCGGATATGTGATCTTCTAGTCTGCTGAGTATGTTTATATTTGTGGAAGGAAGTAAAGGAGCTGGTCTCACAGAATTGCAGGTGATGGTCCTACAGGAGCTTTTGGAAGAGATGAATGAGAAGACTTCAACTCATATTTAAAGAGGGTAAACACCACTTGTTGGGTCTTTATTTAGCTGCATTTATATCCTGCTTTTCACTGGGTCAAAGCAGTTGGGGGATACATTTAACACAAGGGGATATGAGACACATACACTAATACTTACAGGAAACATGAGCACCTGTGGGACTGGAAACCCCAGTCCTTCCAGCCCAAGATTGCTGTCCTCTAGTGGGATTTGAATCACTGACCTTCTGGCCTGTGGTACCTTGCCCCAACAACTAGGCCACTCCTCCCTTTGCCTTGGGAAAAGGAACAGGTGCAATAACAGTAACTGCAGCAGTTCAGCTAAGCAATGGGGATATCTTTCTGTGAAAATTCATTAAATTTATTCTTCTAGAATTGGGTTCCTATTGTACCATAACAATCATTTCACAAATAGTAAAAAAAACGTAGGGGCCGATTTTCAAAGATACGCGAAGGCCCATTCCAGTTCCCGCACGACTGTATATGTTGGCCGGGCAAAAAACAGATGTATGGAAATTGGACCCAATTCTGCCACTGCAGGGCCCAGACATACCCCGACGGCAGAATCAGGGACATAGAGATCCAGATGCTCCCCATATGCCAAGCAGATAGGCATATGGGGGCTGCGGGTCCCAACACCAGAATACTACTGCTGCAGCAAGGGAGCAGTGGCACCCTGGCACCATGGCAATGAGCCATCCCAGGATGACTCTGAATGCCATGTCATACAACTGCCCTTGCAGCCAACTGTTCAGCCATCACCGGCAGCCACTGTGAGCCACATCGTGGCTGCAGGGGCACAAGTGGGGCCCACAGACTGTGGTGTGGGGGTATGCGGTACATTATGTGGGGGCACCCATGACTTATTCCACCTTTGCGGTGGAATAAGCTGGGTGTGTAAGTGGGTGCCGGGGAATGTACAGAGGCATGGCCTGAATTGCCTCTATACATCCCAGCAGCAGGCACCTCCCCCGCACCACCCCTACTCCACCCCAGCACAGTCCCCTCCCGCTCCCATCCAGCGCTCCCCGCACAAACGTAGTGTACATCTGGGGAGCGCTAGGACTAGAATACGGTTGTGGCAATGAGTGCGGATTGGATGTCCAAACCATACGTCCAGCCCCACTTTTCCAGGTATTGAATCCCAGCCTTAGGGGCCCTGTTACTAAAATGCACTAAGCAGTTAGCACAGGTTATATCACATGCTAACTCCACTGTGACCTGCAGTAACTATTAGCGTAGACCCAGCACAGTGTGGCTGGATTTCAGCACTAACTGTGCTGCACGGGTTGGGGTGGTAAGTGGGCGAGTTGAGGACAGAGAGTGGGCAGGGTGAGCACTTTACATTCAGCACACCCGGTAAGGCATGCAATTAGTGTGGGTGCCCTTATGCCATCTCCATAAGTGGTGGTAAGTGCATCCATGCTATTTTTATGAAGCATTAGGGCAGGGTGCACTGTGTTAACTTCTAAGAACATGCTTTCCACTCCACCGTTAATGTGGTGGCATTGCACCTAATACACTATGGTTTTGAGCATTATGGACACATTTGGTGCAACACCATAGTGACCTTTAGCAAAGGGGCCTCTTCTCTGGTTAGCAGCACCTGCTAATCGAATAAATGCCACTGTGCATAATGCTATCTGGATATTGCCACAGAATATTATCTCTGAGCGCCTTGACACTAATAGTTTGAGGGTAGCCTGAATGCAGAGCTGGCGTTTACACAGAGAGTGGCAGTTTTCAGCACTGCTATAAGGATAACAATCCACAGCAGCCAAAGCTGTCCTAGGTAGCACGTGGTTTGGCTATCTGGACAGTGCCTGTGCTGACCACTGTATGCAGATACAGTATTCAGCAGCAGCCATTATCTGGACACTGCCACTGAATATCTGAACTTTTTCACCTCTGGCAGCTGTCATTTTAAAATAGTGTTGATCACTGTGGACTGAATATTGACCCCTTACATTTTATCAACATTATTTCCTATACGGTAAACAAAATTGTAAACAAGCCTCAAGGCCACTTATGACCAAATGATTCAATCTTGTAGAGAAGAGAAAAGAGAAGTGACATTTTGAGCGTGTAATTATGAGTCTACACAGGAAGTTATTTATAGCAAATAAAATGACTCAATATACTTGCTTGATAATAATGAAATGTAAACATTCTTAGAGACAATACCAGAAAAAAAAATAATCATTTTTTTTCTCCAGAATGTGTCATCTTTTGCTGCTCTGTTTATATCTGCTTTCATCATCTCTTGAAATTCAGGTTGGTTCCACTCCAGCATCTTTCTCCCCCAGGTCATTGTGGGGAATTAGTTCAATATGATGATGTCATAGTGCTTGAGGACTTGACAGTGTTGCAAACCATATTCTGTGTCATAAAACTATTATGTTTCAGTCTTAGTTTCTGAACACTCATCCAAAATCATTCTGCAGAACAAGAAGCACTAGAATATCTTCTGTTAACAGAAACCCAGGACAGAACTTGTGTCTCATGTTCTTAAGACATGTGAAGGCAGATTTTAGATAGAATATGAAAAAGGAAATTACCATGTCTAGTTTGGGATATGGAGAATTCCCATAGTATTTTACAAGAGTCTCTTCCAAATGTAGAGTTAAACAAGCATATTATTGAGCAAAATATGTGCAGCGAGAATTACTGTTACATTATAAACAGCCTATGTTTTATGTTTATGTTTATTTAAATTTGATATACTACCCTTTGTTACATCAGGGCAGTTTGCATGTACAAAGTCAAATTGGGATGGGCACAAGGCCCCATAGCAAGAAAAGAACTACAAAATTGAGACAGGAAAGAAGAAAATAGTAGGACATAGGACAAGACGTAAAGCGAGAAGAAGGCAGGACATAAGTAAACATGGTTAAACCAGGTCAGCTGGGTGTGGCCGGAAGGTTATATGCAGAGGTAAAGAAATGGGTTTTGAGTAGCGGCCTAAAGGTAGTGTAGTTTGTGAAAGGGGGAGAGAGTTCCAAAGAGCTGGACCATGGAAGAAAAAGGCAGAGTGATGGGTAGATTGTAGATGTGCATGAGACGGTGGGGGGAGGTGAAGTTGATTGATATGGAGGTAGCGAAGACTACGTGTGGGGGTGTGAAAATGAAGAAGATCAGCGAGCTATTGCGGAGTGTGTGTATAAAGGACTCGGTGAACCATGGTTAACATCTTGAATTTAATGCGGTATTCGACCGGGAGCCAGTGCAGGAGAGAGAGTAAGGGGGTAATATCTTTATCTTTATCTTTATCTTTATTAAAACACTTGATAGACCGCCCAGGCCAAAGCGTCAGGGCGGTGTACAATCATAAAATGTGACAGCTGCTGAGAAAGGAAGAAGAAAAGAACGCCAAAAAATAATAGAACAGCAAAAGAAATAGCAGAGAATAAAGAGAGAGCAAAACAGTAAGACAGTAAAACTGATAAAACAAAATTGTAAAAGCAATAAAAATAATAACTTAAAAAAAAAATAGGACGGATTAAAAGGCAGGGGAGGGGAGGAGGAAACACGAGCCAGATATAGGTGGAATAGGTGGAATAGGGGGCGAGACTAGAGGGACAAACACCATCAGTAAGGGGAAGAACAGAAGGGAATGGGGGGGGGAGAAGAAATGGGAAACTAGGGGGGGAAAACATCATCATTAGGGGGAGGGAGATCGAACGCTTGACAGAAAAGGTGGGTCTTGAGAAGGGCTTTAAAATGAGTGTAGGATAGTTCTAAGCGAAGAGGTAAGGGAAGAGAGTTCCAGAGGGCGGGACATAGAAAAAAGAAAGCAGAGTGTCGGGTGGATTCGAGGCGGGCCTGAGTGGGTGAGGGAAGAAAGAGGCGGTTACCATGGGCAGATCGGAGAAGGCGGGGAGAGGGCTGAAGATGAATAATGTTAGCTATATACTGGGGGGGAGTCAGAGAAAAGAGCCTTGTGTGCAAGGATGAGTAATTTAAACATGAACCGAAACTTGATAGGGAGCCAATGTAAGGAAAGAAGACAGGGAGAGACATGAGAACGAAGAGGGGATAAAGTAATAAAACGGGCAGCGGCATTTTGAACGAGTTGAAGACGGTGAAGTTGGTGAGAGGGAAGACCGGCATAAACAACATTACAGTAATCAAGTCGCGAAATAACTAGGGATAAGACCAGAGTGATAATAGAAGAGTGTGAAAAATAAGAGCGAACAGCCTTAATGCGGCGTAGATGAAAGAAGGAGGAGCGAACAACAGAAGAGATATGGTCGTGAAAAGAAAGAGATGAATCTAAGGTAACACCCAGATAACGGAGGGTGGGGTGGAAGGGATAGAATGGGGACCCATAACAGGAAACACTGAAGGGGAAGGACGACCGAAAGTGACCCAGAGAGCAGCAGATTTAGTGGGATTAACATGCATGAAATTTGACTCAAACCAGGAAGTGATGGAGGAAAGACAGAGGTTAAGTGGAGCAAGATCAGGGGCAGAAGGGGATGTGTGATGAACCAGAAGAATGTCGTCAGCATAGATATAAAAAGAGAGAGTGGATTGCTGGATTAACAAAGCTAGAGGAGCCAGAAAAACATTAAAAAGAAGAGGGCAAGAATAGAACCCTGAGGAACACCACAGGTGGCGGGGGCAGGGGGGGAGACCGAAGAGCCGGCGGCGTGAACTGAGAAAGTACGACAAGATAAAAAAGAGTGAAACCATTGAAGAACTGTGCCCTGAATACCAAAATCAGACAAGCGGGAGAGAAGAGTGCGGTGATCGACTACATCGAACGCAGAGGACAGATCCAGAGAAACCACTAGAGAAATGTCACCACGATCGTGAGAGCGGTGAAGTTCAGAAAGCAGAGCTGTGAGAATAGTTTCGGTGCTGTGACCAGGACGGAAACCAGATTGTCGGGGGTGAAGGGCATGAGTCTCTGCGGGAGGAGTAGGAGATAATTCTGGCTGCAGTATTTTGAATAAGTTGTAACCGACAAAGTTGAACTTTCGTGATGCCAGCAAAAACGGAGCTACAATAATCTAACCATGACAAGACTGTGGATAGCATGAGGGTGGTTACAGCTGAGGGGGACAGAAAAGGGTGAATGGCACTAATTTGTCGAAGTAAGAAATAAGACGTCTTAGCTAGGTGCGATATGTGATCTTTGAAAGTGAGGTTGGAATCAAGGAGGACACCAAGATATTTGAAGGAAGAAACAATGGAGATCGCAGAACAGCCAAGGGAGGGGGCAAGAGAAGGGCAAAGACTTCCGAACGTGAACCATGTAGCTGAAGTTTTGGTGAAGTTGAGATGGAGACAGTTTGAGGATAGCCAACTGGAGACGAGAGTGAGACATGAGTCTATGCAAGATGATGCAACAGTTTACAGTCTACCATAAACTACTGGTGTGTCTGGAATGGTAAAATCCATTCATAAACACTAGAATGTGTTGAATTTGCATGCATGTTTGATCAATTCTCCTCATATTGCATTTAAGTGTGGCAAGAACTTGAGGGAATTACTAACTGAATTTACGTTATCTGACCTTCCAACTGTGGATATTCAACAGCCTACTGGTCACTATTCATGTGGCAATTGTAATTGGTGTCAGTATGCTTTGACAGGAGAAAGATGGATACATCCTCAGGAGAAGATTTACCACTCCAAATATCATAGTAATTTTGATACAGAGTTGGTTGTATATATGATTACTTATCCATGCTCCCTGATCTATGTGGGCCAAACCAAGAGAAAAATACATTTGAGTTTAACTAAACATAAACGTCATATGAAGACTGGTTTAGAAACTGCTCCACTCATTTCTCATTGATTGCAATTATATCATCAAGTATCTGATTTACGAAGGCAAATTCTTGATCACTTACCATCATCTTCTTCTCCTTCTAGGACTGCTTAATCAGCATGTTGTGTATTCAGTGCAGTACCTGTGGTGCTTTCATTCTGAGATGAATCATTTGGAACCTAAGAGCCTGTCCTATGTGTCTCAAGTCAGCTGCCATACATAAAGAATTGACTCTACTAAGGGAAGAACTAGCTACAACGAAACACACCTCTTCTAGGATACAAATAGAAGAAAGTCCACCACTGCTCTCACAAAGAATCAAACATCCCAGGAACAAATGGATCACAGTGGGCTCAGGTAGATTGCGACCTGTAATGAAGAGACATTCTATACATCAAGAGATATCCCTGCATAATGCCTTCTCTGCTTTGGTTAATGAGGATCACCAATCCATGGAAACTGAAGGGCCTTTAAATGAGTCAGTCAACGCCCAATCTCCTGCTAAAGCACCAAATATGAAGAAAAACTCAAATGGAAAACTACTACTACTTGGAGATTCCATCATCAGAGGCACCAACTTGGGATCACAGTTCAAAGGAGAGAAGATAGTCAAATGCCTCCCAGGCTCTTCAGCCAGCAGGAATACAAACCAAATTGTTGATATACTTAGCGCAGAAAGTGAGCACTCCAAAATTGATGCTGTCATCCACTTGGGAACAAATGATCTGACTCGAAACAGTTCCTCTGCAGTTTATTTATTTATTTATTTTATTTAGCGGTATTTATATCCTGCTTTTCACCGGGTCAAAGCGGTCAATTGGGGGATACATTTAACACGAGGGGATATGAGACACATATGCTAATACTTACAGGGAACATGGGCAATGGAGGGTTAAGTGGCTTGCCCAAGACCACAAGGAGTGCCTACAGGACTAGAAATCCCAGTCCCTCTGGCCTGAGATTGCTGTCCCCAGGTGGGACTTGAACCCCTGGCCCTCTGGCCTGAAGTACCTTGTCCTAACAACTAGACCACTCCTCCCCAGTTCAAAGGGACTTCCAGACTCTGGGAGAGAAACTCAATCCCATTGTTAACACTGTAGCATTCTCAGAAGTTCTACCTGTTTATGGTAAGGGGGCAGAAAGGCTGCATCGCACAAACAGCTTTAATACATGGCTCCACACCTGGTGCGAACGAGAAGGATTCAGATTTATTGGCGACTGGGGAAACAGATGGACCAACAAGAGACTATACTGTGCTGATGGACTACATCTCTATTTCGCAGGGAAAAGAATCCTAAGTGAAAAATTCAGGCAGTTTGTGGATATGCATTTAAACTAGAAAAAGGGGGTGACGGATGGAGAAGGACTAGTTCAGGACGTCACTCCTGGCAAATGCAGAATATCAGAAACAGACACACTTTTAAATCACACATCAACGACAAGTGGGAAGAAGTGGGCAGAACAAAATCAATGCAAAATACATACAAGCCAATTAAATGCTGGAAAGCAATGAGCACATATGCTCGAAGCTTAGCCAATGAAGTTCCGGACCTGGAAACCCTAATGGTGGAAATGGACTTGGACATTGTGGTCATTACAGAAACATGGTTTAATGAATCGCATGAATGGGATATAGCAATAGCTGGCTATAATCTATTCAGAAGAGACAGAGAAAGCAGAAAAGGAAGAGGAGTAGCCTTGTATGTCAAAAGCAATATTAAAGCTACTGCAATGCATGGGGCATGGGAAAAAGAAGAAGCGCACTGGAATGTGTTGGAAAGAGGAGATGGCACTGTCATCCATACTGCTGTAGTCTACAGACCTCCAACTCAAATCGAAGAAATAGATAATGAATTGATTGTAGATATTGCCAAGATAGCCACAAAGGGGGAAGTGATCATATTGGGTGACTTTAATCTACCCGATGTGGACTGGAATACTCCTGTGAATCTGGCAAGAAGCAAAACAATTGTGGATGCTTTCCAAGATGCGTCACTTAAACAAATGGTGATGGAACCAACCAGGGAAAGCTCACTGCTGGATTTATTTTTATTTTTATTTATTTATTTAACAAACTTTTATATACCGCAACCTTCCGATGATCAGGAGTGGTTTACATATAACAGTTAAGGAGACAGAAGGCATTTCTGTTTTTACATTAAACAATATCATGAACTATGTGCATTAACAATTGAACTTTTCACTATTAAACTTTAGTGCTCACCAGCGGTGAGAGCATGTTGAATGTCTGGGTGGGTGCCCCTGTGAGCAGCAGCAATCATCACACGGTGTGGTTTGAGATAAAAGCGAAGGTGCAGTCCAATCATAGCAAGCTCAAAGTCCTAAACTTCAAAAACAATGACTTCAGTAGAATGGCCAAGTACCTGAAGGAGGAGTTGGCAGAGTGGGAGGGGATAAGGGAAGTGGAATTGCAATGGGCTAAACTAAAGGTGACAATAAAAGGGGCAACAGATAAATATGTAAGGTAAGTAAACATAAACAAGAGGAGAAGGAAACCTATTTGGTTCTCCAAAGAAGTGGCTGCTCAAATAAAGGCAAAAAACACAGCTTTCACAAAATTCAAAAGCTTGCAAACAGAGGAACACAGTAAGGAATACAGGAGCAAACTAAAAGAGACAAAAAGAAAAATAAGGAAAGCAAAATCAAAGGCAGAGGAAAAGATGGCTAAAGATGTGAAGTGTGGCGACAAAACTTTCTTCAGGTATATTCAGGAGAGGAGGAAAATCAGAAATGGAATTGCAGGACTCAGAAGTGCTGGGAATGGATTTGTGGAAAGTGACATTGAAAAAGCAAAATTGCTAAACAAATACTTCTGCTCTGTTTTTACTAAAGAAAATCCTGGAGAAGGACCATCTGTGACTCCCAAATATAAAAATGGGAATGAAGTAGATACCACACCATTCACTGAAGATGATGTGTTACAGCTTGCAAAAATGAAAGTGAACAAGGCCATGGGACCAGATGGGATACATCCCAGGATACTGAAAGAGATCAGAGAGTTCTTGCAGGGGCATTAAAGGATGTTTTCAACAGATCCTTGGAAACAGAAGTAGTTCCTCAGGACTGGAGAAGGGCAGATGTGGTACCTCTTCACAAAAGTGGTGACAGGGAAGAAGTGACAAAACTACAGGCCAGTGAGCCTTACTTCGGTGGCGGGAAAAGTAATGGAGGCGCTTCTGAAAGAGTGAATAGCAGACTTTCTCAAAACCAACAGGTTGCATGATCCGAGGCAACATAGTTTTACCAAAGGACGATCTTACCAAACAAATATGATTGAGTTCTTTGACTGGGTGACCAGAGAACTAGATCAGGGGCATGCGATGGATGTCATCTACCTGGATTTCAGCAAAGCCTTTGATACTGTTCCTCATAGGAGGATTATCAATAAACTCAGTAGTTTGGGGATGGGTCCCAAGGTGGTGAACTGGATCATAAATTGGTTGACTGACAGACGACAGAAGGTGATGGTAAATGGAGCTCACTCGGATGAAAGGAGGGTGATTAGCGGGGTGCCCCAGGGTTCGGTCCTGGGCCCGGCACTGTTCAATGTATTTGTGAGTGATATTGCTGAAGGACTTCATGGAAAAGCCTGTCTTTTTGCAGAAGACATGACAATTTGCAACAGAGTGGACTCCCCTGAGGGAGTGGATAACATGAGGAAAGATCTACAAAAGCTGAAAGAATGGTCTAATGCTTGTCAGTTAAGATCTAATGCAAAGAGGTGCAGTGTCATGCACTTGGGAAGCAGAAATCCAGGTGAAATGTATGCAATAGGGGGAGAGAGATTGGTGTGCACGGACCAGGAGAAGGACCTTGGTGTGATTATTTCTGCGGATCTCAAGGTGGAAAAACAGTGCGACAAGGTGGTGGCAAAGGCCAGGAGGAAGATGGGTTGCATACGAAGAGGAATTGCCAGCAGAAAGAAGAGGTACTAATGCCACTGTATAAGTCACTGGTGAGGCCTCACTTGAAATACTGTGTTCAGTTTTGGAGACCATATCTTGCAAAGGATATAAAAAGACTGGAAACTGTTCAGAGGAAGGCGACCAAAATGATTTGGAGCCTACATCAGAAGCCTTATGAGAAGAGACTTGAAGACACTCTGGAAGAGAGGAGGGACAGGGGAGATATGATTCAGACCTTTAAATACTTAAAGAGAAATAATGAACAAACAAACCTCTTCCAAAGACGGGAGGTTGTAAAACTAGAGGGCATAACATGAAGCTGCAAGGGAGTAAATTGAAAGACAATGTCAGGAAATATTACTTTACTGAAAGGGTGGTGGATGCTTGGAATGCCCTCCCGATGGAAGTGGTGGGGGCAAATACAGTGACAGAATTCAAAATGGCATTGGACAGACACAGTGGATCCCTTTACAGCGGCAGGATAAAATCAAAATAAACTTAACTAACTAATTTCTCATCATACAGGGGTGTCCTACATGGAGCGGTGGGTTCACCCCTAAAACAAAGACATGGGGAGGGGTGGCCTGCATGGAGCAGCAGGTGCACCTACTCTTGCCATCTTACAGGGCAGACTAGATGGACCATACTGGTCTTTATCTGCTGTCATTTACTATTTTTATCTATCTGCATTTATATCCCGCTTTTCACTGGGTCAAAGCGGTTGGGGGATACATTTAACACGAGGGGATATGAGACACATACACTAATACTTACAGGGAACATGGGCAATGGGGGGTTAAGTGGCTTGCCCAAGACCACAAGGAGCACCTGTGGGACTAGAAACCCCAGTCCTTCCGGCCCAAGGTTGCTGTCCTCTATTGGGATTTGAACCACCGACCTTCCGGCCTGTAGTACCTTGCCCCAACCACTAGGCCACTCCTCCTCCTATGTTACTATTGTGATAGGCGATGGCCTAGCATGTAGCAGAGCTAGGTCTGAAGCCCTTTTTCTCCTGCTTTAAAATGTTATTGCTGATTTTGGAAACTTACAGGATGCTGTTAGCTGTTAGAAAGAAATACCGTTCTATTCTAGTTTGATAACATGTTCTGCTCTCCTGGAGATAAGAGAATTAAAAACTTTCTTACTGTTTATTGTTTAGGTAAGCCAGATGTCTGTTTCAGTAGAATGCCGCACCACTGTATCTTTGCTGATTGTGCACTGACCTTGTAATTAGGATGAAAATATAGCAGAAAAGCTGAACAGTGTAAGAATATTTGGTCTAGCGTTATAATTGTTTAGTGTTTTAAGCCAGGGCTAGAGATATGTGCCTGGAATATTACAGAAATCACCAGTAGCTATTAGAAACACGTCTTAGCCTTGCTTTGTTTGGCCTTGCTTTGTTTTGCTTTTGATGAGAATGCTTCTGATATGCCTTCCACTATCTTTGCAAGCTAACTGACCTTGCAAGAGTAGCGAAATATACTGTATACTTTAGCAGAAGTATTATGTTTAGTGTTATGTCTACCCAGACCAGGACCAATGAGAAGTTTTGCCTGTATTAGACTGGAAAAGAAAGGTATAAAAGCTGTTGTTTTACTAGGAGCCATTACTCAGACCTTTTTGAATGCAACTGCAATCTGAGCCTGTGCACAAATAAATTGGCTTGGATCTTTGTCTGACTCCGGGTATTATTTATTGCATGCTTATCGGCTACTACATAGTCCTGGTGCGTTGGCCGGGAATGTGCGAGTGGGGGATGGTATGCAAGTGAATATGCCCCGACATCTCGCCTCACAGGTTTGGTCCGGCTAGAGCCGAGCCTGACTGACCGCAGGAGGGTCTCTGGAGCCCCTGGTCCTTTTGTATCGGAGGAGACTCCTCCTTGCCTCCGCAGGCTGCTGTTTCTGGCTGGCCAACACCTCGAACCCGAGGGGAGTCCAGGATTCAACCCAAGGAGGGATTGGTTGCGCAGCACATTAGCTACTGGATCCGGTGAGTATTGATTTTTCTGGTTCTTAGTCAGATAGCTTTGGGAAAGTCTTGAGACACTTCTGGTACAGTAACAGGTAAAGGAAGTCTGATCAACTTCCACGGGCGATCCTAGTACCCCTGCAAGTAGTGCGCGGGGCGAACCCATCAGCCCTTTTGGTTTTGGTAATTCTGGTTTGTCAGTAAGCCCTGGAATTCGGAATTTGGGAAATGCTAGCATGTTTGTCTGTATGAAGAGTGCTTGTGAAAAGGAGGAAGCGTTGGGTGTGTGTCTTTGATTTGTTATCTGTTGAAACCACGAGTTTCCCTTCTAGTATAAGGGTAGGATTATATTTCGTTGGGTAATTTGTGACACTTTACCGCATGTGAAATGTGTAACACCTAGAGTCACTGTAAAATCAAGAAGCTGTCTCCCTCATTCAGCTGTCTTGCACAGCGTGAAACTGACAAGAGGCGTGTCTGTGCAGAGGAATGTTTTAACCCTATGAAGGCATGTTTTCTACGTTCTGCTGCTGGGCTAATGGGTGCTTATTTTAGGGAAATTATACCTGTTTTTATTCAATATTTTGTAATAGTGATGTGCCTTCTGCTATGGTCACGTATTATATATCATTTAATAAGAATGTTTAGTCAGGATTGTGGATCTCGATAGTATTGGACTTAGCCTGGAAAGGGTTACGTTCCTACTCGAATTCCTGTACTTGTGCAGATCAAGTGAGCAGAAATCCAGTAGGGCTCAGGTTTCAATAGGAAAGGATGCTTTTATTTTCCCTTTGCCCTACGAAGCCGAGGTTACGAACACTGACAGGACTCTGCAGCATTCGAGCCAGCGGTACCAGATCGCAACTTGAAAGTGCTTTGCATCCTGAGTGAATGAGGGGTTAATCGTGTATGAATTCTAGTTCCTGATACACTGCGGCAAGTGCCTCATAGAAGACATGCTTATTGTTAATAAAATAAACTAGGAAGGAAAATGTGTATATGTATTCTAGATGTCCACCCGCTTTATGGAAAAAGTATCCAGAATGAATGTCTTTTTGAATATCTGCTTCCTAAAAACTGTAAGATTTAAAGTAATTCCTTTTGCAAAGCCAAGCTGATTACGGCTGGCAGTTAGTTTTTTGCCAAGTAATTTTATAGTTCTTTCTGTTAGGATTGTTGTTATAACATGTTGCAAAATATTAGTTTTATCTTATAAGGACTTTATCTCAATTATTCTTATTTAGAATGAGCACACATATCCGTTATGTTTAGAGCTCAGGGAGAGATGCAGCTTGTCCCCGTTCTTGGTTAAATCCTTTAATCAGACATTTTTTATCAGACATTTTTAGAGGCCAGCTCCCTCGGTTCCACTGCCCCCCCCCCCCCCTGATTTACTGATTTACTGCATTATGTCTCCTACACTGAGAAGCCTTAGGATTCGATTGCCCTAATTCAGACCCATCAGTTTTGCTAACCCCAAGTGGAATCCAAATAGTGCAGGCAGCCCTCACTATATGCCCCATGCAATCCAGCAGCCCAGGAGAATTTGCGCATGGTAAATGCAGTTTTTGTCAAGTCAGTCCCAGGGAGATATAAAACAGAACTTGCAGAAACGGGATGGATTTGCGGGCATGAATATAGCACGATTAAGTTGTTCAGAATGTCTGTGAATTGTGGAAATAATGTGACAGAGAAAGTGAATGTAAGATGGAGAAGAGAGCAGTTCTTCTTGCTGATACTTTAGTTGAATGATGTGGAGGAAGTTTTCCTAATCGAAGGAACTGGATTGATAGTGCTGACTGTTCCCCGAGAAGAAGAGTAGCGGTTCTATAGTGCATCTCCAATCAGGCCAGCCAGTTCCTGTATACCCACCAGCCCCACCTGGAGTATGGGCAGAAGATAATCCACCTGGCCTAGCGAAGAACATAGCCCCTGTTATTGTCACCCTCAAGCCGGGAGTGGAACCAGTGCATGTGCAACAGCATCCCCTTCTTCGACCAGCCTTAATGAAACTACTGAAGTATGGACTTCTCAAGGAATGCCAGTCACCATGAAACACCTCCCTTCTCCCAATCAAGAAGCCTGGGACAGGTGACTACCGCCCAGTGCAGGATGTACGTCGAGTGAACAGTGCAGTTGAAACCATACATCCAGTAGTACCAAATCCTTACACCCTCCTGGGACTGATTCCAGCAGAAGCCACTCACTTTACTGTTTTGGACTTAAAAGATGCCTTTTCCTGTATACGCCTTGCAGAAGCCAGTCAGCTTTTGTTTGCATTTGAATGGGAAAACCCTACCACAGGACGACGAGGGCAACTCACTTGGACTCGATTACCACAAGGATTCAAGAACTCACCCACTATCTTCAGTGCAGCCCTCAGTCAAGATCTGTCAAGCTACTCTGTAACTCTGGGAAAAAGAATTTTGCTCCAATATGTAGATGATCTGCTCATAGCCACCAACAGCAAATCTGATTGTATGCAAGCTACAAGTGATCTCTTGCACCTTTTGAATGAAGCTGGCTACAAGGTTTCCAGAGCCAAGGCGCAGCTGTGTCAGACAGAAGTGAAATACTTAGGGTTCCATCAGTCCAAAGGAACCCGGAAATTAGGACTTGAGCGAAAGGAAGCAGTATGCCGCATCCCAACACCCACTACTAGAAAACAGGTGCGAGCTTGCTTGGGAGCTGCAGGCTACTGCCGAATATGGATACCAAATTTTGCGCTTATGGCAAAACCTTTGTACCAAGTCACACAGGGAATGGAACGATCTCCCCTGGAATGGGGCTCAGAACAAGATAAAGCATTCAAATCACTGAAAACAGCATTGATGTCATCCCCAGCCTTGGGCCTACCGGATGTGCAGAAACCATTTCGTCTGTATGTCCATGAATCAAGTGGAAAAGCTTTGGGAGTCTTGACCCAGCCTCTTGGGACCTGGCAGCGACCTGTGGCCTACCTGTCAAAACAATTGGATCCTGTTGCCAAAGGTTGACCACCTTGCCTGAGAGCTGTAGCAGCCACAGCCCTCTTAGTGAGCGAAGCTGACAAGCTCACTCTAGGATAAGAACTCCAAGTTACTGTGCCACATTCTGTTCTAACCCTGATGGAACACAAAGGAAATGATTGGCTCACTAATGCCCGAATGTTGAAATATCAAAGTATGCTATGTGAAAATCCTCGATTACAATTAAGTCTCAGCCAAACTCTAAACCCAACCACCCTATTGCCTGTCGGTCCAGGCCCTCCTGACCATGATTGCTTGGAAGTAATGGACATTGTATACTCAAGTTGCCTAGACTCAACTGATATCCCCTTGGACCGCCCAGATAAAACTTTCTTTGTGGATGAAAGCAGTCTTGTCATCATTAATGGACATAGTTGTGTTAAATATGCAGTGGTGACCCTTGATCTGGTAGTTAAGTCCTCAGCCCTGGCCCCAGGTATTTCAGCACAGAAAGCTGAACTGATAGCTCTTACTAGAGCACTAACTATAGGAAAAGGGCTCGGTCTAAATGTGTACCCAGATTCCAAGTATGCCCTTACACCCTTGCATGCATCTGGGGCCCTGTACAAATAATGAGGGTGGTTAACCTCAGGAAGCAAGTCCGTTAAGTATGGTCCCGAGATATGCATATGAATAGAACCCTGAAATCTCAAGTTGTCCAAACTGCCCAGAGGTTTACCTGAAGTGGCCCCAGGCTCTTCCTATAGCCCTTCATAGGATATACTTAGCCCCTGCTAAGTCTTTAGGAGTTTCCCCTTTTGAGATTCTGAGATTCTGTAGCCTATTGTATAGAGAGTAAAAGGAGATGTGTGACAGATAGGATCTGAAATTACTAGATAAGCACTATTGGTTTTAAGTTCTGTTTTGCAGGATCTTCATGTGTGGGTACAAGATCAGCCCATCCAAACCCCTGCATCCTTTCAAGCCTGGAGCCTCGGTGTGGGTGACAGAGTGGAAGCAGATACCGCTGGCGCCGTATTGGAAAGGGCCATATGTCGTCTTGTTATCAACCCCAACAGCAGTTAAAGTGGTAGAAATCAGCTCCTGGAATCACCACAGTCGTGTAAAACCAGCAGCAGTTCCTGAGAGTTGCCCCTGGACCTGGATCGCTAATCCTGCATCACCGTTGCGACTCATGCTGCGAGGAAAAGATCCGTCATCGTAAGAACTTTACCAACCTGCTCCTGGACGTCAAGGGAACAGACATCCTCCAGTTTTGCATTCCAGCAGCCGCTTCTGAACTTGGTCGTGGACTTCCATAAATGATCCTGAAACTCCATTGCGGCTCACTCTACGACGGCTACCACCATCCTGAGAAATTGTGTTCTACTGAGGGACTATGTTGGAGACTGAGACATCCTACAAGACTGTGATACTTTGACGTCTACAGCCCTGCTCCTGCCACAAAGCTGGTAGTCGGTCGACGTCCAACAGAAGCATGAGGCCCTACAATCAACTCTACGTCTGCTACCTGTTGTGGAAGCCGAAGGTTCCACCATTTTTCCAGAGACTATGCTCTTTATGGATTCTTATTATTGCTTCGTTCTGGCGGCAGCCTTGGGGTGCTTTGAATTGACTCTTGCCCTACCTCCCTGTGCAGCCTGCAAACCTAGTATTTGCACAACAGGGAATACCCGGACTTGTCTCAACCCCCGCCAGAATCTTTCCTCTCCTGTTATGGGAACTGCGATGGAACAATGAGAATGTAGCCCTTTTGATTGCTACTCGCCAGCTCTCAGAACCCAGATTTTTTGGACTTTAGTACATGTGTTGCTAATTTTCATACATGTGCTACCTACCTTTTTGACATGTACTGCTACCGACCTCTAATACAGGTGCTGCTATTAATAGGAATGGTTCTTATTTTTGTGGGTCATGAGAACGGGCCTATTGCTATGATGAACAGTATATATGTCAGTTGCTCCTCCTATGTCTCCTGCCCCTCCGCTTATACACTAGGCATGCTATATGATTTGACAAAGACACTTGTATCAAATGTATTATTGATTGTGGCTGTTTGATTATGTATCCCATGTTTCCTCCCCTTATGCTTACGTACATTAAACTTAACGTAAGGCAGCTACACGAATCCTAGCAACGTAGGGCTACTACCCTATACCACAAAATGATCCCTCCACCCTAGTATGGCATACTATATGTGTGATTTGATTCTCACCCTTCCTCATGTGCGGGTGTGATTAATCAAAAGGAGGGAATGTGATAGGCGATGGCCTAGCATGTAGCAGAGCTAGGTCTGAAGCCCTTTTTCTCCTGCTTTAAAATGTTATTACTGATTTTGGAAACTTACAGAATGCTGTTAGCTGTTAGAAAGAAATACCATTCTATTCTAGTTTGATAACATGTTCTGCTCTCCTGGAGATAAGAGAATTAAAAACTTTCTTACTGTTTATTGTTTAGGTAAGCCAGATGTCTGTTTCAGTAGAATGCCGCGCCACTGTATCTTTGCTGATTGTGCACTGACCTTGTAATTAGGATGAAAATATAGCAGAAAAGCTGAACAGTGTAAGAATATTTGGTCTAGCGTTATGATTGTTTAGTGTTTTGAGCCAGGGCTAGAGATATGTGCCTGGAATATTACAGAAATCACCAGTAGCTATTAGAAACACGTCTTAGCCTTGCTTTGTTTGGCCTTGCTTTGTTTTGCTTTTGATGAGAATGCTTCTGATATGCCTTCCACTATCTTTGCAAGCTAACTGACCTTGCAAGAGTAGCGAAATATACTGTATACTTTAGCAGAAGTATTATGTTTAGTGTTATGTCTACCCAGACCAGGACCAATGAGAAGTTTTGCCTGTATTAGACTGGAAAAGAAAGGTATAAAAGCTGTTGTTTTACTAGGAGCCATTGCTCAGACCTTTTTGAATGCAACTGCAATCTGAGCCTGTGTACAAATAAATTGGCTTGGATCTTTGCCTGACTCCGGGTATTATTTATTGCATGCTTATCGGCTACTACACTATGTTACTATCTTGGCATGGGGATAACAGATTGAAACAACTGGACATTCGTGAACATAGTTGGATGTTTCGATCGAACACTATTGAGCCATGTGGTCTTAATTAAGCTATTGGTTGGACTGTCTTGTTTTGATTGGTTATTCTAATCGCGTGACTATTCCAATGCGTAATAAGTTTTTTAGAGTTTGAGATGGGGATAGGAGCATTCAGCTGGCTGGAGTTTGGCTCAGAGGATTTTCATTTTTGGGCTTTTCTTCGATGCAGGTAAGTTATTTTCCTTATTGAAACACAATATAGTGTCGGGTATATTTGGGTATATTTATATTTAGTTTTGTAGATTTATATCACAAAATTATCACAAATATTTATTTTATGGACCTATGATTCTAGAGCATACTAGTTCTGGCCCTATGAGGCCGTTATACTAGAGGATCTTTTCAGCCCTGTAAAAGCTATTAGTGTAGCTGTGTTTAAAAAAGGTTTGGACAAGTGCCTGGAGGAAAGGTCCATAAACCATTATTAAAGAGGACCAGGGTAATCCACTGCTTGCCCCAGTACAAGCATTATGGAACCTATGTATCTTTTTGGGAAGCTACTAGGTATTTGTGACTTGGATTTACCACTGTTGGAAACGGGATACCGGGCTTGATGGAACTCCACTCCTAACATGCCCATTTCCCCCACCACATCACACAATAGGCAATTAAAGTATGTTTTAGCATGTGAAAGCTGTCATTCCCACATGATAACGGTTACTGTGGCCCCTATGCTCAACTGCATTCTAAAACACGTGTTAACTGCACAGCACACTTTAGTAAACAGCCCCAAAGTGCACTATCAAGTTAGCATGCACGTCATATGTACAATGTGCTCTCCATGCCCACACACCTTACCTAACCCCTCCTTTCCCAACCCCACCGTGCTATGGAGAAAAAGTGAGCCTTTTGTTGCACAGTAGCCTCCATGACCATGTGGTAATGATTACTGCAGCCCTCTTCTCTTCCTCTCCCACAGTAACTGCACACTAAACTGCACAGTGCACTTTAGTAAAAGGGACCCCTGGTTTACCAGAGTAAATCAGAACTTAACCAGGCAACTGACTTTTGAAAATTGCCCTCCAACAAAGCAGCTCAGGATAGGCAGAGTGTAACACACTCTGCACTGGAAGTATTATCTTTGTGCATTCAAGACCATGAACTTGCTCAATTGCACGATCAGTTTTTGTCCACCAGGAGTGTTGGGCCACTAATATGCAGCTTGATGGGGGCACACTCATCAGAAAAAGCCATTTTACAAAGAAAAATCTTTACAAAAGGAACAGCATCGTTAGGGGCTTTGCATGTCTGAAGAGCAGCTTAATTTACCATGGGAGTCACTAAACAGCAGTAACTCAGTACCACAGGCTAGAAACCTCTGCAGTACATGAATAATGCAACTTGCAAGCAACCTCACAATCTGTGTTATTCTTCCTTCTGGAAGCATCAGGCCGCTAATAGGTGGCCCATTGCTCCCAGTGAGCCTTCTTAAAGGGGCCAGTGCTTAACATATTGAAGCATGGCCTTCCTTCCCCTTCCCCCTCCCATGAGCAAAGATTCTCTCATGAAGACAACCCCCTACCCCTCAGAACAGATTCTCACCCCTTACTGAAGGCTGCCCCAGACCCCCTTCCCCAAATACTCTTCTCCCACCAGAATCTATTAGGGGGTTCCCTGGTGTTTAATATCTGAGACAGAATCAATCCCCAGTTGCTCCTGCCCTGTCTGACTCTGGGATCCAAATGGTGCCAGTCAATCCCTAGCAGTAGTCTTACGGTATTACTGCTAGGACTCAAGCTGCCAAATTACTGTACTCTGTTTTCCAACCCTACATCTGCCCCTGTTGCCACCCACATTTTATACTCCTAAGATTAGAAATTATGTGAAATTTTGAGTGTAAATTTGGGGCCTCAGCCCTAGTAAATTGACAAAGACGCCAATTTAGGCACATAAGACCTGATTTTTGAAGGAATTTACACGGTTGACAGCCTATGTTAACCATGTAAATGCCTTAATCGGGGATTTTCAAAGGCACCTACATGGCTAGTGTCTTTGAAAATCCCAGATTACGTCCCCTACGTGCCGCTATGCAATCCGGTTAGCATCAGGGTGTGTTTGTGGGCGTTCTGGGGCGGAGTGGGGTCAGAGGCAAGCGCTAACCAGGCAGCAGCGATTTTCCATGCTGCCCAGTTAGCACTCTACACCGAAAAGATAGTTGAGGAAAAGTATCTCTACTTCCTAATCCAGCCCTTCTTCTCCTTTTTCTCCTGTCCTTGTCCCAGTCACCCCTTCCCAAGCACCACAATTTTTTTGGTCTAAAAGCTAAACCCTACATATAATAATAATGTACAGAAACAAACTAATGAACTAAAGAGATAGATGAAATGAAAAGAAACAGTTTGAAAAATATGTGACTACATTTAGGAAATGCTGACCTGCATTAATGAGTATTATTTTCCAGAGGTCTTATTTTATACAATGGGATCTATTTACTAGTGCATGTTAATGGTGTTAGTGCATGCTTACTTGGTAGCACACGTTGAGGCCCTTTCATTAAAATGTGCTATGTGGTTAACACATATTTTAGCGTGTGGTAAGCACGGGCATAGGAGCTGCTGAAACAATTACCACGTGGGCATGACAGCTGTCACACACTCAAATGTGCTTTAATTGCCTATTGCATGATGAAGCTGGGAATGGGCAGGTTAGGGGGAAAGTGTGAGTGTGTAGAGCACATTGCAGTTAGCATAGTGGTAAGCATCGTGTGCTTACTGTCAGCATGGCAATTAGCACAGCTGCACTTACGATATCGCTAGGGGTAGTGTTAGGTGCTCTCATGTTAATTGCAAATGCCGCTGCTGTGCATTAGTCTACAGTTCTGTGCGCTAACTGCTGGGATGTTCTAGACATGCCCACAACAGAGCACGACTCTTGCACTTAAGATGCTCTTAATGCGCATTAAGTGCAGACCCTTGTTGGCTCTTTACTAAAAGGGCCCTTTGGTGAGTCTAGCCCATAGTGTGAAAAGCACATCAAGGGCTTTCCACTATATCTACCAGCAATACAGGGAAAGAGATACATGAGAAACAGGCTATATCATATGAACTAATGATCCACAACAGAACTGCCCACCGACCCCCTTAACCTGGATTTCCAGTTCCGAGCCAGCGGAAGTGAAAAACCATGTTAGCCTGGATGCCCCGGCAGCTGCAGAGACTACACGGATAGTAGCAATTTTCGATGCTACCCGCATAGGGCCCAATTCTTTGTCATGAATAGCGGGGATGGATATTCCAATGGGACGTCCATCCCTACTATTCGTGCCTTCTCTGGCCACGTCTAACTTCCCTCCCCCCCCGGTTGTGTGGGGAAGTTAGACAGGGGCGGGGAAAGGGTGGCTCGGGAGCGGAGTCTGGGCGGTTGCCGGCCCTGGACATACAGGGCCGATTCTAATGTTGGCCCTGTATATCCAGGTCCTGCGACAAGTGCAGGGAAGCTATTCCACCTCCAAAGCGGAAAAACTTCCCTGGACATTTTTTTTTGTACTGCTGGGGCATGGATGGGGCAGGAGGGGCTGGAGGACATTCCCCGCAGCCTGACCCTGGCCTTAGGAGGTCAGATTGGGGGTCGGACTGTAGAGAATAAACCAGATGACATGGCCAGACTGAATCGCAGTCCCAGCCTGCACGTACATGACTGATAGCGATTCTGATCCCATGAGTCTAGAAGTGCCCCGCGGGATCAAAATCGTGATCCCCTCTAGGTCCGGTTCAGACCGGACATACAGAGGGAATCTAAGTTCAGAACGGAATGAGCCCTATAGCCTCTGCGCCCTAAAGATAAGTAAAGAAAAGCCTCACTTACCTTTAAGGCACAGAGGGTGACGTGGATAGCATTGAAAATCGCTGCTACCCTTGTAGTCCCTTCCTTCGCCCCCACGCCGCAATGGAACGCCCCCTAACATGCCCCAATGCTATGTGGATAGCATCTGGGCGCATTAGGGACTTAGTTGGGATTTTTGAAGGGCACTACCCATGTAGGTGCCCTTCAAGAATCCCGGATAAGACCTTTACATGATTAACTAAGGAAGTTACCTGTGTAAAGGCCTTCGAAAATCAGGCCTGTGGTATTTATATGTGTGTAAGTGTATGTGTGTGCATGTGTTTTTAACGCCAAACTCTATAAGCAATAATTGCTGGATTTTAAAGGCATCATCATTTGCATGGCGTGCACTTATTACTCCTAATCATTTACCTATTTATAATGTTTTAATTGCAATCTTATTGACTGAAATCTTCCAAAGCAACTTAAGAAAATGTAAAATAAGTCAATAATAAAAAAAGAAAATAAAAACACAACTCAAAATAAATACAATAAAATCAACATATAAGGGGCATTTTTGTAAATTATTTTTCAGGTATAAAGGTCTTGTTACATAAGAAAAAAGGATTTTTACAAAATTACTTCAAGTGTTATGTGTGTAAAAATATGAGCAGAGATATGAAGACGTACTTTTATGCAACCCATGTGTAGGTGAGTTCTGGAGCAGAGTTTGAGTGTAGCATGGCGGAATTGTGATTTAGCACATATTTTGTATAATACACACGGGGCCTGAAATTGAATTGGGCAGGCTATGCATCGCTACGGCACATAGCCCTGTCCGCCAACCCTTAATCCCAGATATTCAATGCTGCGGTGACAGCATTGAATATCTGGGGTTGTTGCACATGCCCCAGAGCTGCCGAAGCTAACCAGGTAGTGGTAATATTGCACTGCTAGCCGGTTAGCTTCCGCAGGTAAAACTAGGCCAGCTTTTGCTATGGCTAGTTTTACCCACCAATTGCTAACCGGGTAGCAGTGCAATATCGCCACTACCCGGTTACCGATAGTCTTTGCCTCTGCTCCACCCCAGAATGCCCCTAACACATCCCCATGCTGACCATATAGAATCAGGGCATGTAGCTTGCGTCCCTGTGCCCACCATATTCTGACAAACTAGACATCTCAAATGCTTCCCGTCTCCATGCAGCTATGCCCCTGCTGGCAAAATGTACATCTCCCAAGCTGATAAAATAGATATTGTCATGCAAACCAGATTATATATACTAGTCTGTTGCATGCCCATAACACTACAAGGTTATGGACGTGCATCAAAGCTATTGTATAAGCAAGTGGAAAGTGATATGTTTGTCCAGACAGACCCTGCAGCAAAATAAACATGGCATGTGAAGAACACCTTAGTAATTGCAGTCACAAATAACATAATGAATCATATATGTATTATGGCTGTTTGTACTGCAGCATGCCCTCACTCTGAGGGTCCTCAACCATTGACAGGGACCAGGACTGTACCAAGCTAGAAATCCACCCTGTGTGACTAATGGATCCTCCTCCACCCAGCTACGTTCAGTAACTCACTCTTTTTGAGCTTCCTGGAAGACTAGTGCTGATATCAGTGTCCCCTTCTGTGCTTGAGCCCTGTGCAGCCGCACCGCTCACACAGCCCTTGGTACAGCCCAGACAGGGACATGCCCTGCTATGTTGCTGCAGAGCAGCTTTTCAGAATATACGGCCCATTCACACTGGCACCTGGTGATGCTGCAGTCAGCACCACGGTCCAGGTATACATGTCCCCCAGGCTTGCAAATCAGCACACCAAGTCCTCCCCTGCACCCCCATACCTCACACATACACCCACACATGTACTCTTGCTTGCAGTCACAAATAACACATCTGCAAAAAAATGCCTTGCACTTATAAACAACTGCTGGTAAGACATGATGGCCTGGCGTCTCAGGACTACACATCTGTTCTACATTTCTCAGCCAAACATAAATCTGCTCCATACTACCACACATACCATCCCTGCATCTGCATTCCCATTTGTTTTTCAACACAAACAGCAAATGTCAGCATAGTCAGAATAAAGACTATTGGAGTGCTTTATATGTCCGTAGGGGTGTTTTTTTTTACTGTTCCCTAACCTTACAAACGTCCCTCACCTGTTCATTCTATTCTTTACACCTGCATCTTCTACCCTCCTAGACAGCAGACACACCAGTTCAATACAGACGTGTCACAGCCATTCATCTATATGGGATTTGTTGAAGTTAAGAGCACATATTTTTCTGAGTGATGGCCTTATTCCACTTTGTTGCTGGTATAACGTAGGCATCTGCGGGAAACACTCAGGATGCACACAGGCCTTTCCTGAATACACTCCACATCTCCGAGGATTGACACCCCCCATTCCACCCCCTCCCATCCACATTCTAAGATCCACGTTTTTGCGCCATCTACATCCTGGTTTAGGAATAGGGTTCTAGATGTTTTCGAGAGGAAAACATCTATCCCATATGTCCAGGTGACCAATTTGCATTTTGTAATGACCCCCTTAGTCTATAAACTCTGGAAAAAGGAAAGCCTTGACTTTTTTCTTGGAAAATATAAAGAAGTCTTAATTTGCAAGTTCCATGTGTAAAATCGGGTATTTACATGTGGAAATGGCAAAAGATGCTTGGGTATATACGGAGAGGAATGACCAGCAGGAAGAAGGAGGTGATAGTGCCTCTGAATACATCTTTGGTGAAACCTCATTTTGAGTATTGTGTTCAATTCTGGAGATCTTCAAAATGATATAAACAGGATGGAGTCGGTGCAGAAGGTGGCTACAAAAATGGTCAGTGGTCTTAGTTACAAGGCATATGGGGACAGATTTAAAGATCTCAAAATGTATACTTTGGAAGAAAGGCGGGAGAGGGGAGATATGATAAGGATGTTGAAATACCTTCATAGTGTAAATGCACAGGAGGAGAGCCTCTTTTAGTTGAAAGAAAACTCTGCAGTAAGTGAGCATAGGGTGAAGGTGAAAGGGGATAGACTCAGGAGTAATTTGAGGAAATGTTTCTTTAAGGAAAGAGTGGGAGATGCTTGGAATAGCCTCCCAATGGAAATGGTAGAGATGAGGACTGTATCTGAATTCAAGAAATAGAAGATCTCTAAGGGAAAAATGGGACAGTATCAACCACAAAGAGTCATACCTTAACCAACAGCCCTTCTGCAAAATCACATAATTTTTAAAAAGAATCAGAACAAGGGACAGAAATCTATATCACATCACTGGTAATGCCCATCTCTTCAGAGTAATCTCCATTTACTTCTACCCTTTTTCACCTCTCGCTCAATCAGTTTCTAAACCAGTCGGTTGTTCTAGGATCCATCTCTAGGGCACTCAATTTATTTCTAAAGTCACCTGTGCAGAACAGTGTAAAAGGCTTTATTAAGTACACCACATCTAGTGCTATCTTTTGGTCCAACTCTCTGGACACCCGATCAAAGAAATTAATCAGATTTGTCTAACAAGACCTTCCTCTAGTAAAACTATGCTGTCTCAGATCCTACAATCCATTGGATTCCAGAAACCTCATTATGCTCTGTGTTTGCAGCATTTACAATAATTTACTCACCACAGAGGATAGACTAACTGGCCTGTAGTTTCCAACCTCATCCTTATTTATGCTTTTGTATAGATGGAACGCCTATGCCCTTTTCCACTTCTCTGGGATCACTCCTGACTCCATAGAGGCATTGAAAAGGCCAGACAATGGAGCTGCCAGAATTTCTCTAACTTCCTTCAGTATTCTCAGCCTTGAAGACTGAAAAAAAACAACACTAGTGATCATTAAAAAAGGGAAGGCAGCAAACGTAAGCAAACCAAAACCAATGGGAACACACTATTTCAAGCCATTCCATTGCTTCATTTAATCCCATTGGCTGAATCATATTGAGAGAGAAAATCCATTTTTGTTCTAAGCGGGCCAATCATTTCTCAGGATTTCCAGTATACCTATCCTGGATGCCGCCAATGACTAACCAGCGTAAATGTTGCCACTTATGTTTGTAATCTAAGTGTTGCATCATTGGTGCCATGGTCACAGTGTTAATCAGATGAGGCCAATGTTTGATGAGCCGCACTTTCACTTTGTGACAACTGCGTCCAATATACATTTGTGAACACGGGCAAGTAATAATACATATAACCCATGTAGACTAACAGATCATCATCAGTTTGAAAAGATAAGTCTTCCCTGTGTTGAGGTCTGTTCACATTTGGGCAGTAAATGTGGTTTCACACATTACATAATTCCCGCAGGGTGTATGTTGTCCTATTACACCCCCCGGAATGAGGAGAAAAAGAAAGATCATAATGAATTAAGGCATCTTTCAAATTACATGCTCTGGTAAAAGAAATACAGGAGCCACATTGAAACACTCGATACATTGATAATACATGCCAGTGTTTATAGATGCTTTGAGCTATGGACTGTGCTTTATCAGAATATCTCAAAACACCTACATTTTTCTCCATCTCCTCTGTGCATTTCTTATGGAGTAATAGGGAATGATTGGCAAACCTGGTGCACAAATAAACCTTGCGAATAACACTTGTTGGATAGCCATGTCATTGTAAGCTTTCTGTCAATTTCCTAACTTGATAATGGAAATCCTGATTCACTGAACTATCCTATTGATAAGGCCAGTTTTAGCTTCATTGGATGATGTAAACCAAAATGCAGCAAATTATTGCAGTCTACAGATTTTTGATATAGAGTCATATTTAAAGCGCCATTCTCACAGGTGACTCTAACATCTAGAAATGATATTTGAGTGGTAGAATATGTCATCGTGAATTGGAGACAGGGGTCTTGAACATTCAGCCAAGCTGCAAAATCTTTCAATATTCCTTCTGTTCCCATCTAAATGCAGAAAATGTCATCAATAAAATGACCCCAATAACCTATAGTGCTATACCAAGCAGAGCAATATAAAGTGGTCTCTTCAAAATGGGAGACATATAACTGGGCTACACTAGGTGCCACAGTCACCCCCTTTGAAATTCCATGAACCTGGAGATAAAAATCATCCCCAAAACAAAGCTAATTCCTCGTAAGTACTATTTCAGCTAGAGATAACGAGAAGTCAGATGTAACTATCTATGAGAGAGGAGGTTGATTCAATATCTCACATAGCAGTGTCAAGGACTGTATCTGTGGGATGTAGAGCTGCTATGTCAAATGTAACCATGATGATGTTGTCAGATCATGATGGAAGTCCTTCTATTCTACTCAAGACATCTGACGTATCGTGTATATACGATCTAGATCTCTTTACCCGTGGTTGTAAAAAATGATTGAGAAATATTGATAATGGTTCCAATAATGAAACCTTGCTGGATACAATGGGATGAACTGGAGAGGCCTGTAAAGTCTTATGTACCTTGGGTACCGTGTAAAAAATTGAAACCCTAGGATGTCTAACTCACAGAAAACAATATTTTTGAGAAGTGATCATGGCCTTATGTTTCACTTCCTGCAATATTTGAAATATGTCACTCTGCGGTTACACAATAGGGTCAGTATCCAAGGTCAAATAATATTTATGATCACCCAATTGTCAATGGACTTCACGTTGATACTACTGTCTGTATTTTATGACTAGACCCTCCCTTGTTGGCAGGATTTATTATCAACTCGCTCTCTGATGTGATAACTGGAATAAAGTCTGATGTTCCACAGCTCTTAAATTAAAATACCACCATGATCGAGTACTTTGAGTTTCCAAGGTTGCTAAATCTCTCAGTACTAGATCCCTGAAAGTTGCAATGTGGGCATCAATAGGGCCAGGTGGAATCCATTGTGATTTTGGCTGGAACAAAAACATTGATTCCTCCCTCTGTGTTTGATCAGCAAAATGTAATTTAATTTGTAAATTATGTGTAATGTGATGGATACTACTCTGACTTGAAAAGGGTTATGATGTCTAGTTGGAACAAATGATAGTCCTTTATTCAGAAGTGGTTCTTGTGCTTCAGTCAAGACAGTGTAAGATAAATTAATTACTGTTGAGTCTGTTTGCTGTATAATCATGTTATTGGTCCTCATCTGAGGGGGAGACTAGTAAGAATCAAAGAAATAAGAAATGTAATCAACAGCAATCCCAACAGGAAAACTATTTTGGCCGCAGGAGAAGATGGAGCACCCAGCAGTGGGCACAGAATTACAGCTCCGAAGGAGAATACAATCAACCAGTTTTATTACAGTTCTTGCAAGTTTCTTCTTGATTATAAATGTAACACCATTTCTTCTTTGTCTTTTCATTTCCAGCATAGTAGACCATGTGATCATCAGATGCAAATTGCCCAATGCCAGTCCATTACAGTTTGCTGACACCCAACAAATTGAGTTGTACACGTTCCATTTCATTCTTGACTACCTCCAACTTTCCTTGGTTCATGCTTCTGACTCTTATTTCATGTACCAGCTACATCAACAGTCAGATGTCCCAAAGGCTTTGATCCAACCACATCATAAATGCTGGTTTTACACTGAAAAGTCTTTAGCTCCTCCCGAGTAGCCAGTTGAGTGCCTTCTGACTTGGGGGGTCTCACCTTCTAGCACTATAGTGCAATTTGTTTTGTTGTGACTATCCATTGGGTTTTCATGGTAAGATATGGAAGTAGATTGCCAGGCCTTTCTTCCGCACAGGTAATTCTTGTGTTGTTGCGATTGTCACAGAAATGTGATCCTCCACCTCCAACACCATCCCATTCTGCTGCTGCCCAGATGGGTGGTTTGTCTTGGTCTGGCACCTCAGCTGAGACCTATCCATCTTGGGAGACCCTGCCAGTGGTTAAGCTACCGATAGCTGAGCTCTCAGCATCACTGATGCACACAAGCCCTCACAGCACGACAAGCTGCAAACCAAGTAACGGTGTCTTGCGGTAGAACCTAAAAAGATATTCTTGCACCTGGTAAAGAAAGAAAGGAGAGACACTTGAAAACCGACAGTTGAGGCAAACTACTTTTTGACTTACCTGAAGATCTAACAGTTATAGAGGACAGTAATATTCCCCAAACCTGAAAAATAAAAACAACAGAAGGTATCAAGGGCGCCTGAAGAATACTCTGTGTATTTGGAGAAACTTGAAGTAACCTGATATATTGGCTGATTCAGGTTGAAGAAACAGTTTTGTTTGCATTTGGATGACCATAATGAGAAACCTTATTGACTATGGAATCTACAGTAACTTATTCAGAAAAGTCTGTAATGCCAGGGAAATTGTAGACACTTACGAGAAAGAATGGCATGATCCTGCAACAGTGTAGACCTGTTAAAGCACTAATAGTTGTTGTTCTTTCCTAAACCTTTTCCTCTGAGAAAGATAAATTAATGCTACCACATATATATTTTAAACATAAGCAGAAGAATTTTTGTGGATTCCAATTCAAATATTTCCTGATGTCTCCCATGTGGCTCAAGCATGTTGGAGGGAATTTCTTATTATGAAGGCTCAAGTTCTTGAATTAGGTGCCAGTTTCTTTTTGAAATATCCATACTGTTGTCTTATTACTTTTTGGGTTAAAAATATGTTTTTCTAGATCCTGCACAATTTATTTACATTTACATTCTCTTATTTATTTACATTCTCTTATATACCGCGCTTTTCTGCATCAGTGCGGTTTACATTGAACAAACTGAAATTACATTGAACAGGGCATTATAACTTGGAGATAACTATTTTACAGGGAACATGGGCTATGGAGGGTTAAGTGGCTTGCCCAAGACCACAAGGAGCACCTGTGGGACTAGAAACCCCAGTCCTTCCGGCCCAAGGTTGCTGTCCTCTAGTGGGATTTGAACCCCCGACCTTCCGGCCTGAAGTACCAATTGGTTAGCTTCATAGAGGCTAGGAAAAAGAATTAATATTTAGAATTTCTGTTATTTATTATTGATGGCAGCAATGTTGGATAATGCCTTTCTTTTGATTATTCCTATATTTTCACTTTTTATCTCCCCAAGATGTAGACTTTTTTTTATTTTTATTTTTAAGTTGTAGTGTTACTTTGGAAGTTGAGATCTATAATTGCCTTTCAGTTACTTTGTAACTTTAATATATAAATCTCATTTAAAAATAAATAACAACATAAAATAACTTAGGGGTATGTTTACTAAACAGCAGTAAAGGAGCAAGTGTTCCGTTAGCAGGTGCTAACTGTGCACGTGCACACATAGCGCGTGCAAAAAGGCACTTTAGCGGGTGCTAACGGCACCAGCAGCAAAAAGCGCCCTGTGTGTGGAGAGAAGGCATGCACAGGGCAGAGAGTGGGAGCCAATGGGCGGGGAGTGGGCAGGAACAAGGCTTGCTCTCTTAAAGCAGGCACCTTAATGGCAGGAACCCTAACGCAATTCAAAACCTGGCGGAAAGGGAATTTTTTGAGGAGAGAGAGCCTATTTTACGTCTGCAATGTGATGCACAGAGAGGGGAGCCCAAAAGAGTGATAGTAGTGCTCCATTAGCAGCAACAGCATAGTGCCCAAGTATGAAAGGGCACTATGTTGATGGTGCAAATGGGGGCAAAGGAGGTGGCATATGAGTCATGCAGTGGGAGTCTTCTGGTGCACAGGGGAGACCAGGCAGCTGCCTAGATGGCATATAGAAACATAAGATTACAAAATATGCCAAACTGTGTCAGACCAAGGTCCAACAGTGCACAATCTAGGTCACAAGTACCTAGCAGTTTCCCCAAAAGACACAGGATCCCCAATAAGTGTAATGGGCAAGCAGTGCATAGCTCGGATCCTGTTTAGCAATGGTTTATGGACTGTTATTCAGGAACCTGTCCAAACCTTTTTAAACCCAGCTACACTGACAGCTACACTGACAGCTTTTACCACATCCTGCAGTAATGGATTGCATGGTTTGATTATGCGTTGACTGAAAAATGATTTTCGCCTATAAGACTCAAATGGGTTACACTGTAGTCGCATTGCAGGCCTCCTAGTCTGTCCACAGTCTGATGGCATAAAAAGGTGACCTACATTAACTTGTTCCACTCCAGTCAATATTCTATAGGCTTCTATCATATCTCCCCTCATCCGTCTCTTCCCCAGAATGATGAGCCCCAACCATTTCAGCCTCTCCACAAAGGGGTATTCTGCCATCTGCAGAACCATCTGTGATATTCATCATGATCTCCCAGAGAGAATGGCAGCACACAGTCCTGCTACTGCTGCGGAAAGGCAATATGCCACATAGGGTGGTCCAAGGGTCCTGGCACCCCATGCAGAGATCTCGGCTGCCTCCTTCCCCCCACCCCCCACTGCTGCAAAACCTAGCTATGGGGGAGGAGGCCAATAGTGCCAGATGCTGTAGCCTTCCAGGTAGACGGAAAATGCAGGTGCCTGGGGAAATACTATAGCAGTGGCTGCCATCCTCTCCCTGAGATGTATTGGTGGCAGGCGGTTTATAAGGCCTGTGCATGGGCAGCTGGTGGGGGGGGGGGGGGCTGCATGGCCATCCATGTATGCCCCTTCTTCCCCCATCCAGACCTTTTGCCCAAGGTGCCCACCAAACTCACATGTTTAACATGCTGGGACTGCGACCACCACCAATGACAGTGCATGCACATATCTGCATGGTGGGGTGTTGGTGGTGGCCTGGGAAGTGGCACCAGCCTTCATCAGACAGAAGCTTTGTCCTGGTTGTGTGCACCATGTGAGAAATGTCAGCTGTAGAAAAGCATATCAGCAACAGGAGCTGCACTTCCTATAAGGCAGCGCTGTGATGCAACACGAACAATTGATGTGTATATATGCAGAAAGTCACACGTTGAGGTCCCTGCTGGGATTCCTGTACTGCATATTCCTGTGGACAATGTTTAGCTGATAATGTAAGTACAGCTCCAGCATGTGCAACTCTCAAGGAAATGGCCAGCAAGGGTAGAAACACCCACCAGCAGCACTGACAGGCTCCACTATCCACAGCTGGTTGGAGTCTAATAGCACACGGCAATACATGTAAACAGAGTACACTTTATCAATCTTTGAGCTGACATTGAGACAGGAGTGTCAAGCAGGAATGCCAACCATCTCCACTTTTGCTCAGTACACCAATGAGAGTGTATCTCAAAGAAATCAAGGAAGCTAACAAAAGCCACAACAGAGTAGTAATAATGGGTGATTTCAATTACCCCGGTATCGACTGGGACAGTGTCACAGCAGGACAAGCTAAAGAGATAAAGTTTCTAGATGAAATAAATGACTGCTTCTTGGAGCAGCTGATTCATGAACCGACCAGAGGGGAAGCCATACTGGACCTAGTCCTTAGTGGAACGCCAGATCTGGTGCAAGAAATAAGGGTGTTGGGACCACTAGGCAATAGTGATCATAGTATGATCATGTTTGATTTAATCAGTGGAGGACAGATAGTAAAGGAATCCACAGTACTACCTTTTAACTTTCAAAAGGGAGACTATGATAGAATGAGGAATATAGTTCGGAAAAAACTAAAAGGAGCAGTTCCAAAGGTTAAAGACTTACAGCAAGCTTGGGTGTTATTTAAAAATACTATCCTCGAAGCCCAGACCAGCTGTATTCCACGCATTAAGAAAAGTGGAAGAAAGTCCAAAAAACTGCCAGCATGGTTTAAAGGTGAGGTCAGAGAGGCTGTTGCTGCCAAAAGAGCAACCTTCAGGAAATGGAAAAAAGAGCCAAATGATGAAAACTGGAAACAGCACAAGCACTGGCAAGTTAAATGCAAAGCATTGATAAGGCAGGCAAAGCGGGAATTTGAGAAGAAACTTGCTACGGAAGCAAAAACATGAAATAAAGACTTTTTCAAGTACATTCGTAGCAAAAGGCCTGTGAGAGAGTCAATTGGACCATTAGATGATAGAGGGGTAAAAGGGGCAGTAAGAGGAGACAAGGCTTGTCCCCCTCAGCCCCCTCTGGTGGCGGCGTAGTGGTTCCACGGGGCTGGGGAGCTCATAAGAATTAGGGGTTTTAGGGTTGACCTGTTGTGAGGGTCAATGAGGTAGCAGCCCTCTGTGTCAGCCTCATGGTCAACTTCCCAAAAAGCAACTCTTAGCCAAGTGTAGGGTAAAGAAAAGGCATTTATTTCACCTTTGCGCAAAAAGAAGTTCAAAATAGGCGGTCATGAGTAACAGAGCGATAACTTTCCTTGTATCAAAATGTAAATCAGCAAAACATTCAAAGTAACATTGTCAACCTTTACAAACTCAAAGCATAAGGACTCCTGTATTCTTTTCATACATTGGGTTGGCTTCCCTTAACTTAAACACGTCTCATTGTGCAATAATTACAGTCCATCGGTTCGATGGCTTCCATAACCTCAGATTCCCCTGGCAGCCATTCCATTTCTGAGGGGTCCGAATCTGATGTCTCAGGGATGTTAAAATCTGACTTTCTAAAAGCATGCCATACCGTATCCCAGTGTTGGCTTGACAGTTTGGGGCATCGGCTTTTAGGTATGTTGTAACACCCTGGATTTTCTGCTGTTATAGGATTAAAAGTTTGCTTATTCCAGTCTTTGGCAGCACTAACCTTTTTCCTATAAAGATTATCTGGTATTTCTGGTTTAAAACTGTCCTTATCATCCAGATAAAAGTTAGTCCTTTGTTCCTCTCTTGGTCTAGGCCTTGGTAGACAATTACAGGCAGCAACTGTTTCCCCTTTAAACTTCCTGCAATCCCTTTTGTGTGAGGCTTGAGGCCTAGTCTGAATGTCCTCCGCTTCAGGCAGTTTCCAGTGATCCCAGGATATCTTTCCTGCTTTAGAATAGGGTATAACTCTTTTGAGGCAGGGCTGCTGCTGAGGCGCCTGTCTTCCACCTCCACCCCTGTGGCAGTTGGCTACTGGCCGCGCCCTTTCAGCTATGTCCTCTTCCCCATGCCTCTGAATCTTTCTTTCATCTTTCAGGTCACTTTTATAAAAACTTTTAAAAGTACCTTTTCCTCCTTGAAGGTTCCTTTCCAGTGGATATATCCTCCTCTGCTTGTATCCCCGTCCTTCTCCTTGGACAAGGCTTCCTCTCCAGCTGGAAGGGTAAGCACCTCCTTCCTTGGCTGCACTCTGTAATACTGCCCCTTGCAGTTGTGTATGGCCTTCCTCTAGGCCTGCTCTTGGGCCTTCACCTCGGCCTGCTCTCCCAGTAGCTTTCACTCCTTGAGTTATTCTGGGTCTGTCAGTGACTTCACCCCGGTCTCTGACTCCGGCTTCTGGAGCTGCTCTTGGCACTGCTTCCTGTAATGCTCTCTGTGAAGCTCTCTGCCAAGCTCCTTGCCTCTCCTCTTGTAATGCTCTGTCCCTGCTTAAATCGAGACCAGCTGCTTCTGGGTCCTGCCCATAGAGGCGTGGTTCCTCTGCTTCCAGGCTTGCTCTCCTGCTCCCTCTATGTGTACCTTCATGTAATTGCGGGTAAATCTTGTTTTTTTCAAGATTTAAAACTTTTTTCATTGTGTCAGAGGGCCTGCAGTATCACATATCCCCCTTCTCAAAATATTACGGGCTGGGGGAAACTCTTCACCGCAGCACGTAATACATGACTTGCGGCCCGCTTTTCTCTGCTGCTCACGCCCATAGGTGACTTGCCTGCCGATTACCGGCATCTTGTTGAGGTGATCTCCACACTCGGTATACGTCCAAAGCGCATCCCGTTCCTTCCAAGGGTGAAGGAGATTAGCATGGTAGACCTGTTCTCGTCCTTTTGAGTTTTTCACCACATAGGAGGTGGTGCCCACTGGGTGTACTACGGTATGGGGACCCTTCCACTGGTACTCAAATTTAGGGGTGGCCCCAGGAACCAGAACCACTACCTTCTCCCCGACCTTCAAGTGTCTTGGCTTCGCCCGTCTGTCATAGTAGTGCTTCTGTTTCTTTTGGCTTTCTTTAAGCCTCTCCGTAGCAAATTGGGCCGTTCGTTCGAGGCGTGTCCTTAAATTCCGCAGGAATAGGGGTACACCTATTTCATCTTCCACGGGTTCAATCCACTGCTCTTTCAAAACGTCCAGTATGCCTCTAGGTGAGCGTCCATACATGAGCTCGTATGGCGATGTGCCCAATGAACTTTGCCTTCTTTCGCGGCAGGCATATAGTATGAAGGGTAGCATGGTGTCCCACTCCTTCATCTCTCCATTCAAAGCCCGTCTCAGCATCTGCTTTAGACTTTGATTTAGACGCTCTACCAATCCATTGCATTGGGGATGGTAGGCCGCCGTCTTTACATGTCGGATCCCGAATGCTTCCCAGACCTGGGCGTGGTATTTCGATAGAAAGTTGCTTCCTCTGTCCATTAAGACTTCCTGCGGGAATCCGACCTCACAGAACAATTTGACCAACTCCGCTGCAATCGCTTTAGCGGAGATATTCCTTAGGGGCACTGCCCAAGGGAATCGCGTGGCCTGGTCAATTATTACCAGGATGTATTGAAAACCGCGCGGGGTCTTGATAAGGGGTCCGACGATGTCCATGGCCAGTCTTCTAATGGGCTCCGCTATTACAGGCATCGGGACTAGCGGTACTCCCGCTGGTCGGTGCGTTGTAACCCTCTGGCAGGAGGCACAAGACTCGCAAAAACGGGTGGTCTCCCGGAAAACACCTGGCCAATAAAATCTTTCTAAAATTTGGTCCAGGGTACCTTGGGGACCTTTATGGCCTCCTGTAGGATGGTCATGGGCTAGTCGCAGGACAGATAGCTTAAATTTGTTTGGGACGACCAATTGCTTACGGATCAGTCCCGTCCGCAGATCTCTACTTTCTCTGTATAAAATTTCTTCGTCCATTATAAATCTGGGGTACGTCTCACAGTCTTCCTGAGCCTGTTCGATCGCTCGGACCAAAGCAGGGTCCGCCCTTTGCTCCATTTTAAAGGAGGGAAATTTCTCTACCACGTCTGCGGGTATCCAAGGCATGCTTTTTCCTGCCTCCAACTCCGCTCTCCCCCGGGATCGGCTTCTCCTCTCTTTCCTTCGCACTGCTTTAGGCTTTCGTCCCCTTCGTGCTGGGTCCCCTATCAGCTCGTCATGTGAAGGGAGATCTTCCAGGGTCGTCTCTCTTGAACAAGAAGGTTTCTCACCATCTTGAGAATGGGCTCTCGTAGAGACTAGAGCGTTAGTTTCCCTGGTATCCCTCTTTATACTATTCAACTGAGGTGTGTGAGCTTCCGCGTGACCAGGGTTAGAGGTGCATCTAGAGTTTTTAATAAGGTCAGGTGGCATGCCAGTGGAACCTGGTTTAACTTGAGGCAAAAACTCTTCCTTCAAAGTTTTTCTAAATTGGGGCCAATCTCGGCCCAGGACTAGGTCCTGCGGTAACCTTGGCACCACTGCCATTGGCATCTCTTTCACAATACCCATCCCTTTTATCCATAACTTATAAATGGGGTAGCGTGTGGCTGCTCCATGTACACATTTAATTTTCACATACCCCTCGGGTGATTCTGGAACCAAGAGTCCATGATCCTGGATGGTCGACCATAACGTCTTAGAAAGCATGGTCTGGTCGGCTCCAGAATCTAATAATGCTTGTACACTTATTCCGTGTATTTTTACATTGACCAAAAACCCATCATGCAATAGTCTTGGTGACTCCCCCACCAAGGCAGTTCGTGCATGACATTCGTACTGTACATGTCCCTTCTTACCAAAAGCAAAACATTTTTTTGTATTCACTTTATCTAGGGGTTTATAACTCTGCCACCTACCACTTGGAGGACGTGAGGGTCTTCCCCTCCCTTGTGCCTCCAATCCCATGGCACCTCGTGGGCTTGTACTAGGCTGTGTCACTTTTTCAGCCTCTAAGTATCTTTCTGTGAGTACTATAGCTTCAGTGGTATTGCCACAATTTTGTAGCATCAGAAAGATTTGCACCCTACTAGGTAGTGCATTCATATACTGCTCTAAAATTATCGCATCCATGAGCGTACTTATACTTCTCTTTTCGGGTTGTAGCCACTTATAAGCAAGACTACGTAACCTGTGGCCTAATGCCTTAGGTGTCTCATTTACCTTAAGCATAGCAGCTCTAAACATTTTATTGTACGCTACTGGCGTAAGACCAACACGATCTCTAATTGCTGTCACTACATCATGATATGAATTTGCTAGTTCTGGGGGCATTGACCTATAGGCCGCCAGCGCTTCACCCGTGAGTGATGCCGCTAGGCGTATTGCCCACTGCTCCTCAGGCCACTTAGCCGAATTCGCAATCCTAGCAAAAGTGTCTAGAAAGTCATCAATATCGTCACTCGGACTGAGTTTCCCTATCATCAAGTCCGAACAAGACCAGTGTCCGTGTTCAGGGTTTACCCGTCCGGTGAGTGATGTTCTTTCTTCTTCGCTCCGAGCCAGCTCCTCTCGCTGTTGCGCAAGCCATGCGCTCATAGTTTCTATGACAGGTGTTTGCTGCTCTTTCATCGCCTTCAGCGCCTGCTCCTGGCTCTGTTGTGCCAGCTCAGCCTGTTTGCTGAACTGGTGTGCCATCCAGGCACACAGTTCCTTGGGCTCCATCACACCTGTTGATAAAACAAACAGAGAGAAAAACCCAAGTGCGGCTCTTTCACAAATATAATTTTTTTTCTTTTTTTTTCAGACCCTCTACTTTTTTTTTTTTTTTCAACTTCCCCAGGTGTCCAACACTAGGTAGGGTTATATACGCCTTACCTTGCTCTAGTGTTGCATCAGCTTTTGTGGAATATATGTGCGGTCGTCCAGGGGTTGCTCCACCGCTTCTGGATTCTCCAGAGGATCTCCCACCTTCAGGATTTTCTTTTTTCTTCTTCCCGGTCCGGTCTGGATTTCAGGACTCCTTGTTTTTAACTCCGGTTCACTTTCTTGTAACCGCTCCGGTCTCCTGGTTTTTCCTTCCGATCCAGGTTTTTTAATGCAGGACGGTCCGGGTTTTACTTGCAGTTTTTTTTTTTTTTCAAAAAGGAAAAAAGCTTCTACTTTTCTTTTGTGTAGTTGCCAACGTCGCTCTGTACACTCAAGAGTACCTCCCAAAAATCCTGCCAACTACGCCACTTATGTCCCCCTCAGCCCCCTCTGGTGGCGGCGTAGTGGTTCCACGGGGCTGGGGAGCTCATAAGAATTAGGGGTTTTAGGGTTGACCTGTTGTGA
Source organism: Ichthyophis bannanicus (assembly GCA_033557465.1). Classification (NCBI taxonomy): domain Eukaryota; kingdom Metazoa; phylum Chordata; class Amphibia; order Gymnophiona; family Ichthyophiidae; genus Ichthyophis; species Ichthyophis bannanicus. The sequence continues at coordinate 183,916,084 of CM066034.1, forward strand.
GGGTCAATGAGGTAGCAGCCCTCTGTGTCAGCCTCATGGTCAACTTCCCAAAAAGCAACTCTTAGCCAAGTGTAGGGTAAAGAAAAGGCATTTATTTCACCTTTGCGCAAAAAGAAGTTCAAAATAGGCGGTCATGAGTAACAGAGCGATAACTTTCCTTGTATCAAAATGTAAATCAGCAAAACATTCAAAGTAACATTGTCAACCTTTACAAACTCAAAGCATAAGGACTCCTGTATTCTTTTCATACATTGGGTTGGCTTCCCTTAACTTAAACACGTCTCATTGTGCAATAATTACAGTCCATCGGTTCGATGGCTTCCATAACCTCAGATTCCCCTGGCAGCCATTCCATTTCTGAGGGGTCCGAATCTGATGTCTCAGGGATGTTAAAATCTGACTTTCTAAAAGCATGCCATACCGTATCCCAGTGTTGGCTTGACAGTTTGGGGCGTCGGCTTTTAGGTATGTTGTAACACCCTGGATTTTCTGCTGTTATAGGATTAAAAGTTTGCTTATTCCAGTCTTTGGCAGCACTAACCTTTTTCCTATAAAGATTATCTGGTATTTCTGGTTTAAAACTGTCCTTATCATCCAGATAAAAGTTAGTCCTTTGTTCCTCTCTTGGTCTAGGCCTTGGTAGACAATTACAGGCAGCAACTGTTTCCCCTTTAAACTTCCTGCAATCCCTTTTGTGTGAGGCTTGAGGCCTAGTCTGAATGTCCTCCGCTTCAGGCAGTTTCCAGTGATCCCAGGATATCTTTCCTGCTTTAGAATAGGGTATAACTCTTTTGAGGCAGGGCTGCTGCTGAGGCGCCTGTCTTCCACCTCCACCCCTGTGGCAGTTGGCTACTGGCCGCGCCCTCTCAGCTATGTCCTCTTCCCCATGCCTCTGAATCTTTCTTTCATCTTTCAGGTCACTTTTATAAAAACTTTTAAAAGTACCTTTTCCTCCTTGAAGGTTCCTTTCCAGTGGATATATCTTCCTCTGCTTGTATCCCCATCCTTCTCCTTGGACAAGGCTTCCTCTCCAGCTGGAAGGGTAAGCACCTCCTTCCTTGGCTGCACTCTGTAATACTGCCCCTTGCAGTTGTGTATGGCCTTCCTCTAGGCCTGCTCTTGGGCCTTCACCTCGGCCTGCTCTCCCAGTAGCTTTCACTCCTTGAGTTATTCTGGGTCTGTCAGTGACTTCACCCCGGTCTCTGACTCCGGCTTCGGGAGCTGCTCTTGGCACTGCTTCCTGTAATGCTCTCTGTGAAGCTCTCTGCCAAGCTCCTTGCCTCTCCTCTTGTAATGCTCTGTCCCTGCTTAAATCGAGACCAGCTGCTTCTGGGTCCTGCCCATAGAGGCGTGGTTCCTCTGCTTCCAGGCTTGCTCTCCTGCTCCCTCTATGTGTACCTTCATGTAATTGCGGGTAAATCTTGTTTTTTTCAAGATTTAAAACTTTTTTTCTTTGTGTTAGAGGGCCTGCAGTATCACAGGCTATAGCAGAGAGACTGAATGAATTCTTTGCTTCGGTCTTTACTGAGGAAGATGTAGGGATGTTACCCAAGACTGAAGTGGTATTTAAAGGTGATACTGCAGAGGAATTGAGAGAAATATCACTACACCGGGAAGATATATTACAACTATTTGATAAACTGAATAGCAGCAAATCACCTGGACCGGATGGTATACATCCCAGAGTGTTGAAAGAACTGAAATATGAGATTGCAGACCTGTTATTGGTAATCTGTGAACTTTCATTAAAATCATCTGTAGTACCTGAAGATTGGAGGGTCGCCAACGTAACACCAATTTTTAAAAAGGGTTCCAGGGGTGACCCGGGAAATTACAGACCGGTGAGCCTGACGTCAGTACCAGGGAAAATGGTAGAAACCATCATAAAGAACAAAATTACACAGCATGTAGATAGTCATGGCCTAATGGGAGACAGCCAACATGGCTTTAGACAAGGAAGATCTTGTCTTACTAATCTGATCTGTTTTTTTGAAGGTGTGCATAAACAGGTAGACAAAGGTGAGTCGGTTGATATAGTGTATCTGGACTTTCAGAAAGCTTTTGACAAGGTCCCCCATCAGAGACTTTTGGCGAAGCTAAAAAGTCATGGGATAGGAGGCAGTGTACTATTGTGGATCGGGAACTGGTTAAAAGATAGAAAGCAGAGGGTAGGGCTAAATGGCCAATATTCCCAATGGAAAAAGGTGAATAGCGGAGTACCCCAGGGATCTGTACTGGGTCCGCTACTTTTTGACATATTCATAAATGACCTGGAAAAGGGAATAACTAGTGAGGTTATCAAATTTGCAGATGACACAAAACTGTTTAAAGTTGTTAAAACCCAAGAGGATTGTGGAAAACTGCAGGAAGATCTGGATAAATTGGAAGACTGGGCATCCAAATGGCAGATGAAATTTAATGTGGACAAGTGCAAAGTTATGCACCTAGGAAAGAACAACCCACACTATAGTTACACGATGCAAGGCTCCACATTAGAAACCACCACCCAGGAAAAAGATTTAGGAGTCATCGTGGATAACATGTTAAAACCCTCCGCCCAGTGTGCAGCGGCGGCCAAGAAAGCAAATAGAATGCTAGGTATCATAAGGAAAGGGATGGAGAATAAAACAAAGGATATTATAATGCCTCTGTATCGCTCCATGGTACGACCGCACCTTGAATATTGTGTGCAATTCTGGTCACCGTATCTTAAAAACGACATAGAGTTATTAGAAAAAGTACAGAGAAGAGCCACCAAATTGGTGAAGGGGATGGAAGGCTACTCCTATGAAGAGAGGCTAAAAAGGTTAGGGCTCTTTAACCTAGAAAAGAGACGGCTGAGGGGAGATATGATAGAGGTGTATAAATTAATGAATGGAGTGGAACGGATAAACGTGGATCAATTGTTTACGCTATCAGAATATAGAAGGACTAGGGGACATGTAATGAAGCTACAGGGTAAACTATTTAAGACAAATAGGAGAAAATATTTCTTCACTCAACGTGTAATCAAACTCTGGAATCTGTTACCGGAGGATGTAGTAAGGGCTGTTAGTATAGCTGGGTTTAAAAAAGGTTTGGACAAGTTCCTGGAGGAAAGGTCCATAAACCACTATTAAAAAGGGACCCAGGATATCAATGCTTGGCCTAGTACAAGCACTGCAGAACCTGTGTCTTTTGGGGAAACTGCTAGGTACGTATGACCTAGATTGGCCACTGTTGGAAACAGGATACTGGGCTTGATGGACCTCGGTCAGACCCAGTATGGCATTTCTTATGTTCTTATGTTCTTATGCGTGTGTGTATGGCTACACATTGTCCTTGGCTTTCTGCACTGCATTTTGGCTCACATTGTCTGAGTTTTTTCCAGCCTGTTTGGAAAATGTGAAGCAGAGGATTGTGGGTATAACCTGAAACAGCACAGATTGGCCTGGATGTGTCTGCCATATGGTAGGGTCACTGGCCGAGATGCCATTGTGCCCATCTGCCACGTGCATTGCCTGGGTGGCCATTGTATGCTATGCTGAGATGGCACTCTCACTATGACCAAAAAGTGACCATGGCACGGCTATATATCCACATAGCTCTCTCATACTGTTTGGCTCCAGTGATGTGGATGCATTCTCTGTCTGGAGGGTGCTAATCACTGACTAAATGCTAGGTGTCGATGCTGAGTATCTCAAGGTGGAGTGCTTGTGAACATGCTATGAACATGCCATGCATGCTGACCAACAGACTTACTGTAGTTGCTTGGTGCTTGGCTGACACAGCCCAGTGAAGGGCAGTGGAGCTGTCTTTCTGCCTATGCTATAGTTAATCATTAGTCCTCAATGGTTGTGCTAGCAGTGGTCCATGGCCTACTCACTGGGGTCCTGGCAGGACAATACCATAGCCAAACACTAGCCTATACACCCCCACTGCAGTGGCTGTCCACAGCAACAGCATACTAACACTATCCACTTGCCTACACTGTTAACAGAGAGTGATGTCCAACATGGGCAGAATACCGGGCCAAGTTGCTGCTGTCACCATTATCTACAGCATGCAGGAAACCAAGGATAAAAGGCATAACACACTGCAAACAATATCTGTCACATACTAACAGTGATGTGGACAGGCATCAGAGACCATCTCTAACAGTGTAGGTTCAGTGGAGCATCTGCTGGGCACCCCTCCTCACCCTCAGGGTGACAGCTGAAACCACTCTGCAGTATGGCTTGCTGTTGTTATGTGCATGTAGCACACACAGCCAGTGCGTCTTAGTAAGTTGATATGCTGGATCAGTGCCTTCTCCAATAATTTGTCAGCAGCAGACCACTGTTTTGCATGTGCAGTGCTTTATGGGTAGTGGAGGGCCCATCCTATACTTGCATAGACAGCAAACAGTTTGATCAGAGATCTGCAGGTTGTGTAGAGCTGTGTGGAGGTGTAATCTACTGGTTGATGTGATGTCTCCATGGTCAAAGGTCCAGGGTTTGCTTCCCACTTGCTCATTTTGTGCCTGGGTGCGCTTGCCCACCTTGCATAGTCCTGGCTCTGCTGTGACCTGCAGACAATCATTCTTCTACATTTCTATGCATTATGGCACCAGTCCCACCCGCACAAATGGTGTTTCATGTACCCCATGGCACTGCTACTTTTGGTTCACACACACCAAATGCTTTTGGCCCGTATGATCTCATACATCCACTCACCACACAAATTGCAAACTCTCTGCTTGGAAGATCCATGGCACAGCCCTGCACCTACCATCTGACCATCAGGGATATTCATGGTGGGGCAGCTTACTGGCAATAAAATGCCCCACCATGGCCATCAGGGGTCATTTGCAGCAGTTAGCCATATCATGCACACCTCTCCTGTGACTGCTCCACATGAGCACTCATGGACAATCCTCCCTTTGCTGCCCACATCAGGAACATGCTGCCTCCACCCAGACACTGTCCTGGCCTATGGCATGCTACACACTGATAGTACATCTGGATACATGTCCACACTTTGCAGACACTATAATATTTATTTATTTATTTATTTATTTAGCTGTATTTATATCCCGCTTTTCACCAGGTCAAAGCGGTCAATTGGGGGATACATTTAACACGAGGGGATATGAGACACATACGCTAATACTTACAGGGAACATGGGCAATGGAGGGTTAAGTGGCTTGCCCAAGACCACAAGGAGTGCCTATAGGACTAGAAATCCCAGTCGCTCCGGCCTGAGATTGCTGTCCCCAGGTGGGACTTGAACCCCCGGCCCTCCGGCCTGAAATACCTTGTCCTAACCACTAGACCACTCCTCCCTCTATATAACTTACGGCATGGTATATGCTTTCAGGAGCATCTAGGACTTCATGCCTGTCACAGCACCCCCTGCTGCTGCATCTCGTCCGATGACTCTGCTGCCAAAACCACCCACCCATGACCCTGCAAACACCCACTACCAACATCACTAGGTAGCCTCCTATCTTGCCTAGTCAACAGCACAGGCCTGCTGTATTGTCAAACATGCTCATCGCACATACTTCCACATAGCCAGGCATCTGGTGAATCAACTCCATCAGCTACCAATTGTGCTTGCATCCATACCTTCTCCAATGGCTTCCCTGCCCCCCCCTTTCAACGTTTTAGAGGCTTTCCTGCATTAGGGTGCAAGACACCTTAACACAACATGTCCTTTTACCACCCATATGTGTCCTCTACCACCCCTTAATGTCCTGTTACAACCCACTAAGTGTCCACTAGCACCCCTTAACGCCAGAACACCTCTGACACACCCAGCACACTTAGCACACAGTAACCCCTTATCGCCACCATTGCCATATGGAAAAGACTGCTCCTTTACCGCTGTTTAGTAAACATGCCCCTTATTCTACACATGAAGGTGCATAAAATGTGCATGGCTATTTATATTTACTCATGTGTAGGTATAAGTGATCATGCCTACATTCACAGCATGTTCTCTACCATATATCCTAGAACATAAAACATAAGAACATAAGGCCCAATATTTGAAAGGCATTTACATGGTTTACAGTCCAGTAAACCATGTAAATGCCTTAAATAGGAATATTCAACCACACTTACATTGTTTTTTTTTTAAATTCTTTATTTACGTTTTCAGAAAAAGTTACAACAAAAAAAACAAACAAGACTACAGTTGAAATAATACATCCTTTTGAACATAAGTAAAGACAACCTTAACAGCCCACACCAACACAAGCCCTCCCCCTCTTCAGGAGGCCATCCTTGAAAGGAACTAGAAGAAAAAAGAAAGAATGAAAAGAGGCTTGCAAGGGCTATGATATCACAAAAACTGCCCTATACCATGTGCATACATGGTTGATTGATTGCCCCTTAAATCACCGCATATCGTGCTTTCGATATATAATCATATAGGGGTTTCCATTTAAGCAAGGTAGAAGGCATAAGAGTTGAACCATGATGTGGCATCTGCTCATATTTACAACATAAACATAATCGATTCCACCATGTGTGCCAAATGAGATCTGCCATGTGTTTCCAATTGGCAATTACGAGATGTAGCGCCACTCCTACCATAAAGTCAAACAGGAAATGACAATCCCTCTATAATGACGAGATGTCAGTTGCTGAATGGAAAGCAATAATAGACCAAGAGAGAGTGGCCCTGAATCCCAAGACCTCTTGGATTTGGTTCCAAATCGAAATCCAGTAGGACTGAACATTAGAGCAATCATAGACCAAATGCCTTAAAGTGACAACATCCCTCTGACAAGACCAACACACATTGCCAATTGACTTATCCCACTTGGATACCTTTATCGGGGTAAAATGAGCTCTGTGCGCAAAAAATAGAGGCAGATTGAGAAATTCTAATTAGTTTACCCCAGAATTTCCCCCACGAATCCGGAGAGAGAGTGTCCCTAGTGTCATGTTCCCATATGCGCTGAGTACCAGTAGAATGTGGAGAGGGACGATGGGCTACCAATTGATCATAATAAGAAGCCACCCCTGAGGCCTGTTGGGCTTTTCCAATTATGTTAAGTAACCCCCATCCCTCAGGTAAAGATCTGATATCGATGAGAGATTTCCCTGTATACAGTGTCTCAACTGAATCCACTGAAAGTATAAGGATCTAGGCAAGTCAAATTCATTCTGCAGACACACAAAAGGCTTCCACTTGCCATCAGATATCAGTTGCCCTATGGACCAAATACCCCTGTGAAACCATTGCTTTCAGGCGAATGGCTTTTGTTGAATTTTTAAAAAAGGACTATACCAAATGGGAATAAGCATCGACAGGCATTTTTCCCCGAGGAATTATACTCGCTAACTGCTAGAAAGCCTTTTGGGTGTCCATTATAACCCTATGAAACCTCAACCTCTCTCTGGTCTCACATGTCAGGAAGAAGACTCAAGGGAAAAGGAGCCGTCAATCTCTCTTTCAAATCAAGCCAAACTGGACGTTGACCCTTAGGCTTCTCAACCCATCTTGACCCCTGCTTTAATAGAAAAGCGCAGTGATAGGCCTGAAAATCAGGAAAGTTTACACCTCCTCCTCTTTTTTAGACTTAAGCTTCCTGAGAGCAATTCTAGGCAGTTAGTTTTTCCATAGAAACGGACAACAGTCCTTTTCACTTGACGGTATGTTTTATCCGAAAGGAAAACCGGCAGCATTTCTAAAACAGTTCACCTTAGGAGTGATAGTCATCTTTATCGCTTCAAGATGACCCCACCAAGATAGATAGACCAGCGACCATCTCGCAGTCATATTTTGTACAGTAGTAAGGAGAGTCTCTTCATTATATTGCAGAATTTCAATAAGTGGGTGACAATAATGAACACCTAAATATTTTAACATTTTGGGTTCCCATACAAAAGGGTAGTCAGTGAAGTCTGCACTACAAACTATTGAATTTAAAGGGGATGCTACAGACTTTGTCCAATTAATTTTATATCCTGATATCCCTGAGTATTGGTTTATCAACTCTATAACAGCCGGAATTGAACTGGGCATAGTGAACAGCAATAAATCGTCAGCATAGGCAGAAAGCTTAATTTCCATACCAGCAATGGGCACACCTTTAACCGCAGAAATCTATCTCAACAGCAGAGCCAAGGGTTCCAAGGCAAGATTGAATAGGATAGGTGAAAGGGGGCAACCCTGACGGGTGCCACGCCCTAAGAGAAAATCTCTGGAGTGAGTTGCATTCACAAAAATATTAGCACTTGGTCTCGCATACATTCGTTTAATTAGTTTAAGGAACCCTTCACCGAAACCAAACCACCTCAAAACAGCAAATAAGAAAGGCCACTCCAGTTGATCGAACGCTTTCTCTGCATCCAGTGACAATCCCACCAGAGGACCTCCACTCCTTCCGCTCCTTCCAACACATGGCAAAACACTCTGGCATTATCAGCTGTAGAGCACTCCTCTGTGAAGCCACATTGATCCGGGTGGATCAAAGAAGGAATTAATTTGGAATGACGACCGGCCAAGGTGGCAGCAAATATTTTATAGTCTGCATTTAGTAACGAAATTGGGTGATAATTACTGACCAGCTGAGGGTCCCTCCCACGTTTTTCAAGAACCACAATGTTCGCAGAGGCGAATGCTCCAGTCTGGGCATCTGCTTCCAAGAGGAGCCTATAGTATTGTTGAAGATATGGACCTAACACTTTAGAAAAGGTTCTATAAAATTCAACTGGAAGGCCATCTGGTCCGGCAGCCTTGCCCATTTGCATGGAATCAATGGCGTGGATAATTTCTATGACCGTGATCTGCCTATCAAGAACTGCAGCTGATTCCTGATCCAGAATAGGCCTCTAAACATCAGCCAGTAATAATCTCTCAAAAACTTCCTCAGAGAATTCTATCTCTGGAGAGTACAGCTGAGCGTAAAATTGACGGAAGGTCTCTGCAATTTCATTGTCCGCAACAATCAATTGTTGCTCCTGGGAACCTCTTAAAGCAGCAATGCGAGAAGCTTCTTTGTGACCTTTTAACGAGTTAGCTAGTAACTGTCCGGACCTATTTCCTTCCAAATAATACTGCCCCTTCTGCACCTGAATATTCTGTGAAGCTTCAGTAGCTAGGATTGTGTTATATCTAAATCTAAGGTGTTGTAAACATATCAGAATGTTAGGATGAGTTTTCCGGCCTAGGATGTGTTCCCCCGATTTAATCTGCCTATCCAAAGCTTCTAGTTCTGCTTTACGTTGCTTGGCCTGACGTATAGCAAAGCTGGTTATGGTGGCCCGTATGTTACAGTAGCTTTGAATCCCTCCCACCATGCCCATCCCAAAGTGTCCTGGGGCAAGTTAAACTGAAAATACTCCTCTATGGCCACTAGAATGGTTTCACAGAACTCCTGATTGCTGAGAAGTGTTCTGTCAAAATGCCATTGTGTATGAGATGAACAGCTCGAAGAGTCTAATAGGGAGAATGAGATTGTGGCATGATCAGATATATGAGCAGCGTGAATATTGGATTCACTGATTCTGGGACACAATCCCTTGAAGACTAGGAAAAAATCTATGCGCGATGCTGAGTTATGAGGAGGAAAGAAAAAAGTGTATTCCTTATCAACAGGATGCTGCAACCGCCATATATCTGCTAAGCCTAACTCTTGCATTAATGACAAAAGAACAGGGGGTGCTTTGGGGACCTTACTAGTTCTTACAGGTCTCCTGTCCAACAAGGAGTCTAACGTGAGGTTGAAGTCTCCTCCCATAAATGTCGGGTATCTGGATACCTCGTGCCAAAGCCACTATAGAACTAAAGAAAGTAGGTTTGGGGCCAGACATATCCGGAATTGACTGCTTCCACAATAAATGGGGTCCGCTCTAATAAAAGCAGCAGAAGTCAGGATTCTTAAACTACCCCTCCGGAGGCGGAGCCTGATGTCCAGCGGGTAGGACGCTTTGCGTTGAAGCTCCCGAGAGGCCTACTCAGAATCCTGACTTAATACCTATATAAATTTACTATTTCGCTCCGAGCTGACCGGGGCACCTCGGGGGGGATGGCGGCCCATAAACCAGCGCGCTTGGACTTCGGGTCTCCTTCTTCTTCTCACGGAAAACGCTCCAAAACAGAGGTGTTCTCCCCACAGAAGATGGTTCCATTTCGTGAAAACCCCGCAATGCACCTGGAGATTTTGGAGGAAATACGCGGCGTGAAGGAATTGGTGCAGTCCAATGGAGAAGCGCTTCGAGCCATGCGAGAAGACTTTGGAGTGCTCCAGGACCGACTTGAAGGTCTTTCATTACGGCAGGACAATATGGCGGGGGTCCTCGACTCGCACGAGGTGCGCTTGGGCAAACTGGACAAGGCTGAGCGCCAGATACAGAATCTTCAAAAGGAGTTGGAAGATAGCAATAATCGCGCCCGTCGCAATAATGTGAGGCTCCTCGGAATGCCGGAGGGGGTGGAAGCAGGAGATATAAGAGAATTCTTGCTCAAAACTCTTCCCTCCTTGCTGAAGATCACTTTTCACAGAGAACTGGAAATCGATCGAGCACACCGTGTTCCTGCCCGCATGGCGCTCAACCGCACGACCCCCCGGCCTATTATCTTTAGCTTGCTACGATATCAACAAGTGGAACAAATTTTACATGCTGCCCGAGCGAATCATCATTTGGAATTTGAAGGTCGTAAGGTCTCCTTCTTTCCTGATTTGGCAAAACCTACCGTTGACCGTCGGAAGAAACTCCTTGCTCTTCGCCCTCGACTTCAACAGCTACAGGCTCGCTTTGGCCTGTTGTATCCAGCGAAGCTCCGAGTGACTCTCCACAACCAGACCAGGACGTTCGAGGATCCTGATTTACTATCAACATTTTTGGACTCCAAAGAAGCAGAGCAGATGCGCTAATCCCAAATCTTGGACTCTTATCTGCCGACTCTGTCCGCCATTTTGAAGGGCCCGATGCGGCGGTCATAGCCCAGCACAGAAATAGCCTGGACTTTCTTTCTTTCTCTGTATGACTTTTGTCTTTGGTCTCCTATCCCTTCATGATGTGTGCCTCGGTCGGATTCGGAGCACGCACAGTCCTACAGGTTATATGTTTTTTCAATCTCAGCCTTCTCTGGGGTTTCTCCCCGCAGACACATGGTCGCCAGTAATTTTGGGGTTTTGCTTCTCCTCTACCGTACTGCGGTTTTCTTTGTTAATGTGGGGCGCTTCCTTGTATTATATTAGCTTATTTTTCCTATGTCATGTGTACAGCCAGATACAGTCAGTTTGAGGGACACAGTGAAATTATGTGTGCTATCATGCTCAGAATTTTAACTTTTCTGAATGGCCTTATGTAAAATCTTATTATTCATCGTCAAAGGCATTACTGGTCCACTCAAAGGAAAGAAAATCCTTAGCTATCTTAGCCACGAGCATGTTGATTTGGTGTTTCTTCAGGAAACGCATTACACTCTGCTGAAACACTGAAACTCAATGCTAGGCCTCACATGGTAGCTGCCTATTCTCCCACCGTTTCCAAATGGTACGGGATAGCCATTCTGGTTAAGAAGTCTTTGCACGCTACTGTACCTGATATGAGCGCTGACATGGAGGGTAGATGGGCCCGTGTACACCCTGAGGTTGGAGATAGTGAATTCACGTGTATTTGCACTATGCCCCGAATGTGGACAACCCTGCTTACTATGCAAGTTTTGCGCAGTTGGCCTCGGCCTCCGCCAATGCTCCATTAATACTTGGTGGCGATTTTACTCAAGTGTTCCCTCAATCTTTTCTTCTCAAACAATGTGCTCGTTGGTTGGAAGCGCCAGTACCGAGCAGACCTGTGTGGCTAGATATAGTAGCGGGCCTTTGCTCACCGATTCCTCTTACCTTACTCCCTGGTATGACTCCCCCATTAGACTCCCACTATCCACCAATGCTTTTCGACACTTTAGGTGCCTTTAATACTCTTATGCAACCTTTCGACTCCCGACTCTGGTCAGTGCAACTTCAGCATTGCATTCGGAGCACTAGAGTACTCCCGCCATCGGCACTCTCTGCATAAGGTTGATTGGAGACTTCCGATCTCTCGGTAGTTCACCGGGTGTAGCATCCAATTTTACTAAACCTTATGTAATGCTATCACTAGAGATACCTCTATAGCGCAGAAAGTATGGGAGAGAGAATTGCATGTGACTTTAACCTCGGAGCAATGGAGCCTTATCTGGAGCAGAGGGACACGGGTTCCCGACCCGCCTCACTCACTCAGACCCTCTTCTTTCTAGCCCACCGGTGTTCTTACACTCCTCACAGATTAGACAAATGGAACACTACTCAGGGTAATGGTTGCTGGACACGTCCTGTGGCCATTGGTTTATTACTTCATGTTATGCATGAATATCCCGCACTACAGTATAACTGGCGTCGGGTCTGGGGTCGTATTTAGTCTATATTGCACTCTCAGGAGTCCCTTTCTTGGAGGATAGTGGGACTTCGCCCAGTTGCGGGGATCCCCTCTCTCCCAAAACATGGCTTATCTCCTTTTGAACTTTATGCCTGGCATTGCTATTTCCCTAATTAAGTAATACTGGGAAATTAGTTCCCATCTGAGCCTTAATGAATGGTGGAATTATGCCTGTCTCTACAGTAAATATGAACAAATACCTCGTCTGTTCGCTTCCTCCGTTCAGACTCCTTCTCATTGGTCTCAATGGAAGATGCTCAATGAATATGTACATTTTGCTAAATGCTCTCATCTGACTGTCTAACTTTGTATATATCTCTGTCTCATGATCATGCTGTATTGTGGATACTTTTTTGATCGTTTGATGTATAATCACTGTTAATTGGAAGCGCTCACATGCTGATACAAACGGGTAGAGGAGAAGCACCGGGGTGGGGGGTAATGGGCTTACTTTTCCTTATTGTATACTTGTTTTGTCTCTTTTGGTGTGTTGTTTCTTTTGTTTGTTGCAAAATGAAAATAAAAGTTTAAAAAAAAAAAACTACCCCTCCGGAGCAAAAATCTCACACGTCCATCTTGCCCGAAGTTAGGTTCCGCCCCCCAGCCACACTTACATTGTTAATGCTGTTGAATATCCCCTCCTAGCTCCCCTATATGCCCTGATGCTTTCTGGTTAACATCAGGGTGAGTCGGGGCATCCGGAGCGTAGCAGAGGTGGCAACAAGCACTAACCAAGCAGCAGCGATGTTGCATGTTGCTCGGTTAGCGATCTGCGCCTTAAAGATAGGCAATTCCCGGATATTCAAAGCTGGGACCGCATATTTATTTTATTTTATTTATTTATTTATTTATTTAATTTTCTTATATACCGCGCTATTTGTCATCAGTGCGGTTGACATTGAAACAATACAACAATTGGTCAGATATAACAGACCTATTACAAGTAACAGGAAAATTAACATGGAAGTAAACAGGGAAGTAGACAGCATATGACCCAGACATTGAATATCCAGGGTTAAGGGTCAGCAGGCATGGCTATGTGCCGTAGGGGTGCATAGCCTGCCCAACTGAATATTGGGCCCATATTGTTTTATAAAGGCAAATAGGCATCTACTTGTCTTTATAAAATAGGGCCTACCCATGGTGCCCTGTTTTGCTGAGGCTGATGGAGTGCTGTCTAGATGTTCAGCCAAAGCAAGCACTTTCCTGATGCTTATTCATGTCTGCAGCTGGTCTAAACTTAGATGTGACTCTGGATGTTTCTGAGACCAGACAGTGACATTCAGATCCCCAGGAATACCCAGCCACACCTCCACAATGCCACTGTTCAGACATGATCAATCACACAAAGGATCTGTATAGGGATAATATATTCTCACTAAGTGACCTGTTTCAAATCCCACATATGCCACCAGCCTTCATACAATAACATTTTTTGTCGGACCATTGCAACAAAGGCTGCTATCAATAAGGCACCCCACTTATCAGTCTTTTTAATCTTTTATAATAATGGTGATCATGCAAACTTCCTTTTAAAATATCATTGTTCAATGCCAAATGTCAATGTTCAATACCAACATAATGTCACATTTCAAAGTTGCTATCAGCTAAGTTCTGCCTCAGGGTAACATTGATATACTTATCTGCACCATAGATAAATTGTCTTCAATCAGAATTTGCAATGGAAAACTTCTCAAACCAGAGCTTAAAGATCATCCATGCTTCACAGCATAACTGGAACATCACTAGCTTCTAACTAAAAAGGCCGCAGCATCTTTTTAAACATTTAAATTCCACCCATCAGTGTATACCAGTCTACTTGCTGATTTAATCCCAATGGATGCCCAGTATTCAAGGTGTAAATCCCAAACTGTTCTTTATAATTCAAACTGTTCAGACTTGGACATCCTCATGCTGGGGATGTCCACAGACCCAGCTTCTAAAATGGCTATGGAGACATCTCCGTGTGCTTTAGATCCCTCTATGCCCATTTTCAGATGTCTGAAGTCTGAATAGGGCTTCTAAAATAACCCCTTAAATGTCAAGGTGAGACACACAAATAGTAGGTATAACTTAAAAAGTCTAATTTGGACATTCCAAGTTCTATGTATATATTCAGTAACCCTGCCTAATTGGATAGCGCTGATATTGTGTTGGTGTTTCATTTGCTGTGCATTGCTTTGAATGCTGTGTGCATAAGGCGGTTAAAATAAATAAACTGGATAGTATTGTGGATCACCTTCCTGAACAGGAGCCTTCCCCGCGAATGTTCAAATCCTACTCGGCCGAACTACCTCAAATAAATTGGACACCGTCACTTTAAATGTAAAAATAAACATAGGGTGATATATCCCTAAATCCCCTTACCTGAACCCTATATTCAAATACCTATTACTTTTTAAATTTTTTTCCTACCTTTATTTTTTTAACAGCGTGGCCCCTTTAAATCAAACAGAGCTCAGCAGAGCAGTACTCTGGTGTTTCATTTTACTTTGCAGTTATTTATTTATTTATTTAGCTGCATTTATATCCCGCTTTTCACCGGGTCAAAGCGGCGTTACATAAAAAAGGGGGGGGGAATTTAAGTATAAGGGCGGGGCCATCACCGGGGCGGCAACATTGATGATTTCAACATAGGATAGACTTTGGACATGGGACAGACTTTGGACATGATCAGGTTAGTACAGGTTTGAGTTGGGGGGTCATGGTGGGCAAGATCAAAGGTTAGTGTGCTTTTTTGGTGGGGGTCGTGTTAAGGTATTCCTGGAACAGGATGGTTTTCAGCTGTTTTCTGAAAGATAGTAGATGGGCATTATTTCGGAGACAACTCTGGTGAGGAGTTCTTACCTTCAGTTCCTCTCCGAAGCCTCAAAACTGCCTGGCAATCCCCCAGATCGGATCCCCAGCACCCCAGGGACCCAGCGGGCACCATTTTTAAACTTTAGATGGGTCCCTGGCACCGCATTCTATTGTAGCCTACTCTGGAGGCTTCATCCTGCTCCCAGGTTCCATTTCCCGGGCCCTGGACTCCTCAGCACCGCAGGACACCAGGAAACTTTATTTATTTAATATTTCTACACACTATCCACAGTATAATTTGAAAACACCAAAGTTACAGTAGATGTTTCATAGTAACATAGTATATGACGGCAGATAAAGACAAGTATGGTCCATCTAGTCTGCCCAGCAAGGCAGCAAGAGTAGGTGCACCTGCCACTCCTTGCAGGTCACCCCTCCCTATGCCTTTGCTTAGGGGTATACCCACCGCTCCGTGCAGGTCACCCCTATTTGATGAGATATAAGAAGCAGTTTCAAATTATATATTGACCATGCAGCTGAATATTGAACTCCATGGAGGTAATTTTGTAAATTATTTTTCACACGTATTCGCAAGAATTTGCACGTGAAAGACCTTTGCAAAAATTACTTCATATGTAAAAGTGCAGAGCAATTAGGTACATGCGTGTGCACAACTTTAGAGTAGGCCTGTTCAGGACAGGAATACAGATGGAGTTGCAAGTTATGCACATATTTTATAAAATGCACTACACATGTACTTTACGGTTTATAGAATATCCAAATTCTAGATCTCTCTATCTCCCCCTCTCTGTCAACTCTCTTTTCATAACTCCTTTTTATTATGAAACACTGATGACATTACATGCAAAAGCATCTGAAGTCATTGTTCTAGGACATAGGCCAAACAGGAGCTAACAGGAGCTGTCAAAACAATACTAGTCTTCCCTCTATGCAAACAGACTCAGGTGTTTTTGAAAGGCTGTGCCCATAAAAAAAAATAATGAAACAACAGCATCCATTTTTGGAACACATTTCTGGCCTGCCATAACAGAACCACTGAACACGTTTCAGGCGTGCCATAACAGAACCAAAGAAAAAGATGCCCCTTTGTTTGTGTGTGAATGGTGATGTCACCATCTTTGTACTCAGGTAAGAAGCACAATAACAAATGTTATGTCACTTACTCCTAATCAAGGTATTGTCATGATGAAAAAAGCATATTGCTTAATTTTAAGAAAATATTTTGTTTTAGAAATATATTAACAATACAAAGTTAGTTGCTGCTCAATAGCTCTCAAATATTCACAACTGGATTAGTCATTGAAATTAATTGGAAAGCAAAAGTAGGATAGATGCATAGTTATATGTCAAAAGGTGTGAAGGCATTATTTGTGTCAGGGAGCAGATGTAAATCCAGATGTAGACACTTTCAGGCTTACATATGCATTCCCTAAAGGAAATGGGGAAGACATACAGTACATAGATTTTTGTTCTTCCCGGGCCACACCCCCATGCATTTTGAACATGGTATGATCATCCACAGTGCATTGTTCCTAACAAAAATGGTTCTGCTATGCATATGCAGGGCTCTTTCATTTTAGCAGGCACTGAAAAAGATATGGGGTACTCAGTTTCACCAAGTACCACCTTTAAAAAAATGCTGGTCATCCATCTGTAAATTAGACCTTTTCTAAAATGGCCATTTACACATCGATGCAATTTACCAATATATATGGCTGATTATACATGTTTAAATCACAAATAGGACTTCTAAAATAACTCCCATAGGTTGACACAGTCTAGACTTTAGCCTACTACTTGTATGGAACTGTAGTTCTGCATTTCCTTGGAAAATCAGAACTCATCTCCATGGAAGCACCAGGTTAAAACCTGGATGTACTCTGTCTTTCTCTTTTCGTATGGCATTATGAAGACAATTTTCAAAGGCATTTGCATGTGTAGAATATCGCTTTCGAAAACTGTCTCTAGTCCCACTCAAATGAGAGAGTTCTCCATGTAGGTGATTGCCATCCAGATCTACTCCAAAGTAATCTTTGTTAAAGGTGTAAAATGCACATTCTTTAGCCTCTGGTGCTCTCAGGTTCATCAGAGGTTTCACACCAACAGAACTAGTCTCTTCCAATGCACATTTTTCAGCTTCTCAGGAAACACTGCCCACAGTTGTCATAGAATCAGTTTAAGAATGTGAGAACATATAATATGAAATGCAATCAAAAAGTATCAAGGCTTATATAATAACACAAGAAATATAACATTGACAGTTATTGCATTCAGTCTCCTTCAATGTAGTCCCCTTCCGATAAAACACACTTTCTTCAGTGTTCCTGCCACTGCTGGAAACAATTTTGAAATACCTCTTTCGTTATGCTGAGAAGCTACTGTGTCGAATTTTGCTTAATCCAAGTAGTCAAATCTCCTTCCCTTCAGTGGAAATTTCAATTTTTGAAACAAGAAAAAGTCACAGAGTGTGAGGTCAGGTGAGTTGTGGAGGCTGACAGACTTGCTCGATTTGGTGTTTGGCCAAGAACTGCTGGACAAGATGTGATGCGTGAACTGGGGTGTTACCGTGATGAAGCAACC
Organism: Ichthyophis bannanicus; assembly: GCA_033557465.1. Taxonomy (NCBI): domain Eukaryota; kingdom Metazoa; phylum Chordata; class Amphibia; order Gymnophiona; family Ichthyophiidae; genus Ichthyophis; species Ichthyophis bannanicus. The sequence continues at coordinate 183,933,883 of CM066034.1, forward strand.
ACCATTCTTGTGCAACTCTGGCCTCTTCTGATGAACTGCATCTCTCAAACAAGTCAGAATTTGGACATAGTACTCCTTATTGATGGTTTGACCTTTTGGAGCATACTCATGATGAAGAATACCCTGGTAATCATGTGAGCATGACCTTGACATTGCTACCTGACAGGCTTTCTTGGGTCTGGGAGTGTTTGGAGTCTTCCATTGTGAGGATTGAGCCTTAATTTCTGGGGCATAACCATAAACCCATGATTCATCACCAGTAATAATCTTTTTGATGAAATCTGAGTAATTTTCAACGCATTCCAACAACTCCCTGGCTGCAGACAGCCGATCTTCTTTTTGGTAAGGGGACAGGAGTTTCAGTAAGAATTTAGCAGACACATGTCTCATACCCAAATCAACAGTAAGAATGGATTGTACCTATCCAAAACTGATGTCCATGTCCTCAGCAAGCTCCTTGATAGTCAATCGATGATTTTAGCATCCAGTCTGGTTACAAGTACCTTTCAGATTCCCAAAAGGTAGGCAGATTTCATGCTGCTTATCCCAGGGAAATCAGTGGATTTCCCTAGTCTACTTTAATTATGATTTATGGATTTTTCCTCCAGGAACTCGTCCAAACTTCTTTTAAACTTAGTACACTAACTGCTTTTACTACATTCTCCAGCAACGAATTCCAGAGTTTGATTACATGTTGAGTGAAAAAATATTTTCTCTAATTAGTCTTAAATGTTCTACATTGTAGTTTCATTGCATGTCCTCTAGTCTTTCCACTTTTTGAAGGAGTAAACGACCGATCTACATTTACCCAGTCTACTCCATTTATGATTTTATATCATATCTCCCTGAGGTTCCCTTGCCCAGATGGTCACCATGGAAGGGGTGGGTGCTAGAAGGGACTGCAAAGGGCCATAGCTGGGCAGGGTAAGGACTAAGGCAAGATGCAGGAACTGAAAACTGGAGAAAGAAACTGAAGTCAAGGGCATGACAAGATTCAGGCATAGCTGAGGAGGCAGGAGGCTCACTTTGCAAGACAAGTTCATGATTCATGATAACCCATCAGTCAGTTTGGTTTGACTGAGATCTTTCTCATCTTCTAATGATCTATGGACCCATTAATTTCTGATTTGCAAGTTAGCTGTGTCACTAGCTTCCTCCATTCAAACCTTACCAGTGCCTTCCCCTGAAATGCATCTCTGAAAACTATTTCCATTCCTTCTTCACTCCAAGCTTGCTGGTCAAAGGATACACTTTCTAAGCATAGGGCCTCCATTCTGAGCCCTGGAACTCCAAAGGAAAGGTAGAGAGAATGGGCAAAGATGCTCCCTTTCAAAGGGTTTTATACTCTGAATTTTACATCACTGATACTTCCAATACAATTCTTACAGGGAATTATATAGACCTTCAGGTGTGCTCTTTGAGGATATACAGATCCCTTTTTCTGAGATCAATAGTCTTGCACTGTCTATGAAGCTATATGTCAGAGCAGTGGTCAAGTCTGCGTTTTTTTGATTATGACTTTTGAGAAGGCTTAAGACGTTCTTATCATTTAAAGATTTTAGAATAGTCATACAAAGTCTGATTTTATCAAAATTTAATCGCATATCACCCTGCTAGACAAGTTCAGACAACTGGTTGTGTTCCCCTACCAGCAGTTTGGTGGAGACAAAGAACCAATGAAATGCCCAGGTTTCAATGATATCACTCCCATGCTTCTATCTGCCTCAGCCACCAGAGGTATCTTCAGTATTTCTTTGTCTCCAGCAGATGGTGGATGAATTTTCTACACCCTGAAGAAAATCTGAATAATTAAGAGGAAAAGATTGATATAAATTGTTGTGAACAACCACCTTGAGCGTGACTCTCTCACTTGAGTATAACGTGGGATGCTCCACTAGATTGCGGTCTTTTCGGTAACCATAGGAAGAGGGAAAATTGGTTTAGGTCCATTCTCTTATCCTGCTAAGAGCCTTTTTAGCAGCCAGAAAATTGGAAGGATCTGAAAGAGTTTAATAGCCTCACACAACCTCAATGCCCCTTTCCTCCCCCTCTGTCCCCCTGCTCTCTCCCGAAGATTGCAGAAGGCTCTCATAGGAATCTGTCTGCCAGACACCTTAAATGCAGTGTATGCAAAGCAGAAAAACAGTTTCAGGGGAGCAGAGCTGAGCCCGACAGGGATTTCTGCCTGGGGTTCTCTGGGGGTGAGTACTAATGCTTGACCTCATCATTGTCCTTGTTGGAGGCTCATGATTCTGTTCGTCTGGGGCGCAATTCAAGGTGCACAGTATGGGGGATTTCTGCCATTTTCTGTATGCGTTAGTAGCACTTTTTACTATTGTGTGCCTAATGGTCGCAAAGTCTGTGCTTGCATTCTGCCTGAGTGGCTCCAATGTGTGTTCTTACCCAAGCACCCATAACGTGTGTTGCTGTGTAAGTGCTATTAACGCATGCCTTTCAGACAACCACAGTCTTAGCAAATGCTGTTGAGAAGACGTAAAGAGTTAAGAAACGTAGAAACATGACGGCAGAAAAAGACCATATGGCCCATCTAGTCTACCCTTCCATATCAACTACAATAGTCCCCTTTTTTCTTTTAGAAATCTTCTGTGTTTGTTCTATGCGTGCTTGAATTCAGATACTGTCCTTGTCTCTAATACCTCCACTGGGAGACTATTCCATGCATTTATCAGTAGCCTAGTGATTAGAGCAACTGCTTAGTACCCAGAAGATCAAAAGTTTGATTCCCACTGGCACTCCTTGTGTCTTTGGACAAGTCATTTTACCCTCCATTGCTTGGGAAGAAAAGGTCTGATAATCTACTTCCAGTGATACATTGCCAAGAAAACCCAGAGGCAGCTGGGTTGCCAGGAGTCAGCAATGATTTGACAGCACTTTAAAAAAAAAGCTCTCTTTCCATAAAGAAATATTTCTGCATATTACTCCTGAGTCTATTCCCTTTCACCCTCATCCCATATCCCCTCACAGCAGAGCTTGCTTTCAATCAAAAGAGGCTTTCATCTTGTGCATTTATGCCACGGAGGTATTTAAATGTCTCTATTATATCTCCTTTATCCCGCTTTTCCTCTAATGCTTGCATATTAAGATCTTTAAGTCTGTCTGCATATGCTTTATAAAATGGTTAGTGGATGAGACCATTAAAGTGCTCCAACAGATCCCTAACTCTGTCGTGAGACTGTTAACTGGTGTATCCTGCACTGACCATATTACTCCATGAAGATTTGCAATAGAGTAGACACTCCAGAGGGAGTAGAAAAGAGAGAGCAACATAAAATTCACCAGCAGCAGTTGGTGAATAGCTGTGCATCTCTCAGGGGGAAAGAATACAGTTTTCTTCTCAATTCTCAATGAGTACTTTTACGTGGTGACCCTGTTGTATAAAATCTATACCAAATCTCTGCAAGGTGACACTATAATTGAAGTATGGAAGGAAAGAAAAAGAAAAATACATACTGGTTGCACGTCACCCAGCATAAAAAGGTTCCCATCCATAGTTTATTTAAAATTTGAAATACTGCTATATTGAAACAAGATGGTTTACAATAAGAAAAACAACATATATAGAAACGTGAAAAGAACTTCATTATCATATAGAAAAGAGTATACATGCCAAACAGAAGAATACATTAAGAGAGAAGAGAGAGACAGGCCAGTATATAATCATGGAGAGAGGAAGACTTTCTGAAAAAGATGTGTTTTAAGTGATGCTTTAAACCTGAGGTAGGAAGATTCCAAGTGGAGGTTGGGTGGAGGAAATTCCAGAGCATACTGTAGGTGTAAGAAAGTAGAAAGTGGAATGTCTTATGGACTCAAGCTTAGCTTATGCACTAGGACTATCGATGATGGTAGCAATAGTGCAGATACTGCAGATGTAGATTACATCCCTGCCACAGATAAAGGCCATGGTGAGCATGCTCATGGACTCACTGTGGCAGGAGATAAACCACAGAAATGAATGAAAATGTTAAGAGGATTAAGTACAGTTAAGTGGACTTCTGCAGATAAAAAAGAGATAGTGTACTTCTACTTTTAAGCTACAAACCCTATATTTAAATTGAGAGGGTATACAAAGAGAATCCGCGAAAAAGCTGGAAGAAAGAGGAATATCGCCACAAGAAAAACTGCAAAAAGCAACTGATGCAAATTTAAGATCTTTAATTTCACAGTTCAAAGTAAAGAAGTCTGTAAATGATAAAATCTTGACTCAACTAAGGGTTTCCATGGAAAAAAATTCAGAAAGAAGGAGGAGGAGACCTAGGTGAGAATTCCAAAATAAAGGTATATACAGAAAAGGAAAGAGCAGTTGAGGTGAAAATGGAGCTTAGAGATCTGGAACGGCAGGGGAGTGAGACGAACAAAGGGCAGGTCAATAAATCAACTGAAGAGGAAGATGAAAGAACAAAGCCACAGAGGTAGAAAGAGATGAATATGCTGGGTTTCAGGCAAAGGAAAGATTACTCAAATTAACATCTAAAGATAAAAGTATGATAAATAAGATGAACAAGGCCATATCCTGTATAAAAGGAACATTTATTGACATCACCAATATAAATCGAATACAATGTTGTGCAGCTTAAATTATTACTGAAAGAATGCCACCAACTAAAATGCAAGGCCAGAAGAAAAAGAGAAAAATAACAGTTCTTCTTTGGAAAAAGCGCATCGAAGGAAAATAAAATCACTATGCGTGAAGGTGTCCATGATAGATGGGTATATAAAAGAATAAAGATTTTAAAGATATTAAGGAAGATCCAAAATATCAAGCTGAAACATGCTGCATTAACAGACGAAGACCTTAGATTTATATATTCCAACAATAAACTGAACGTATAAGGTGTGATCAAAACGTATTGAGATTTGTTGTGCAGCTAAATAACAATATGTCGCACCACGATGCTATTAAGCATGCAGTGACCTAGTTATGTGCTAGATATGTGTTAGTTCTGTGCAAAGTGTAGTGTGGCTGCAGCACACCTGTACTTTTTTAAATCATGTGATGTTTGGTATCATGTAAAAGCAGTTCATCAGATTTACAATGAGTGAAAAAATTGAACAGCAAATTTGCTTTAAATTCTGCCAGAAATTTGGAGATTCGTGCAAAGAGACTTATGACAAGTTACAGCAAATGTATGGTGATGAATGCATAAGTCATGCTCGAGCTTATGACTGGTACAAACATTTCCAAAAGGGCTGCCAAAGTGTTGATAGTGACGAACATTCTGGAGGGCCATCCACGAGCAGGAATGAAGACACTCAAATCGTCAATTGACTATCAAGGAGATTGCTGAGGACATGAACATCAGTTTCGGGGTGGTATAGTCCATTCTTACTGTTGATTTGGGTATGAGACATGCATGTGTCTGCAGAATTTGTACTGAAACTCCTGTCCCCTTACCAAAAAGAAGATCGACTGTCTGCAACCAGAGAGATGTTGGAATGCATTGAAAATGACTCCGATTTCATCAAAAATATTATTACTGTGATGAATCATGAGTTTATGGTTATGACCCAGAAATTAAGGCTCAATCCTCACAATGGAAGACGTCTTTGAAGGAGACTGAGTGTAATAACTGCCAGTGTTATACTTCTTGTATTATTATACAAGTCTCAATACTTTTTGATCACACCTTGTAGTTTCTGAGGCATAAAAACTGTGCAGATATGAAGAAAACAGACAAGAACAATATCAAAATAAACTATTTATAGGAAACCCCAAAAAATTCTACAGGGAATTGGGAAAGAGCATTAATATGGTAAAACCACCACCCATCAAAACTGAAACAGAGGAGCCCCATTCGACTGAAAGAAAGCTCTCAATGAGGAGGCATGGGATGAAGGTGAAAGGGGATAGGCTCAGGAGTAATATGCGGAAATACGAGGTGTGACAAAAAAGAAACGAGACTGTTCCATAAATGTTTTATTACAAAATCTACAGAGAAATTACGCATTATCCCCTTCGAAGTAATCCCCCCCCCCCCCCGAGTTAATGCACTTCTGCATTCACTTCTGCCACATACGGAAGCACTCGGAAAGTCCTCCTCCTTGACGTCCCTTAGCTCCCTCATCACAGTGGCCTTGATCTCTTCTACAGAGGTGACAGAGTTCCTTTGAGCACAGTCTTCAGCCTGCGGAAGAGCCAGAAGTCGCACGGTGCGAGATCTGGGGAATAAGGAGGGTGGTTGAGAACTGTGATCTGTTTGTTGGCCAAGAACTGCCTCACACTGTGGGCACCTTGTCATGGTGGAGCAGCCACGATTTGTCTCTCCACAGAGCCCACCTGCTGCGCCAAACCCAATCATGGAGGCAATTGAGGACCTGCTGGTAGAAGTGCTGGTTGACTGTCTGACCCTAATGCACATACTCATGATGGACCACTCCCTTCTAGTCGAAGAATGCAATCAGCATGACCTTGATCCTCGATTTGGACATGTGCATCCTCTTGGGTCTGGGTGACAGTCGAGTTTTCCACTGCAGGCTCTGTCTCTTGCTTTCAGGGTCGTACTGGAAGACCCAAGTCTTGTTTCCTGTGATGACTCAGCCAACGAACTCTGAATCTTCTCAGATCTTCTCTAGCAAGTCTCGACAAACATTGACCCGGTGCTCCTTCTGGTCATCCGATAAAAGCTTGGGCACCATCTTAGCACACACCTTCCGCATCCCCAGTTCCTGCAGCAAGATGGTCCACACTGACTCCATGTTCAGGCTGAGCTCCTCAGCTATCATCTGCACCGTCAATCTGTGATCACTCCGCACCAGCTGGTTCACTCTGCCAATGTTCTCAGCCATCTTTGTCATGGAAGGCAGTCCTGACTTGGGGTCATCCTCTACCTCCTCGCGGCCAGTCTTGTAGCGTTTGTGCCACTCGAAGACTCATGGCCTTGACATTGCATCTTCTCCACAAGCCTTTAGGAGAGGTTGGAGACACTCAGTTGGGCCCTTCTCCAACTTAACCAGAATTTTCAAGTTGATTCTTTACTCCATATTTCTGCCACCTCCAGTTGCATGACAAAGCGATGGAACAGTGTGCTACAAAAAGACCTGAAAAAGAAAAATAGAGTGAGAGAGATGAAAATATTATAGCAGAATAGTGGCGAGATGTTGCACAACTCAGTGACATAAGCTGTTAGCCAATTGGCATTGAGTCAAGGGCATGGCTGCCAAAGTCTCATTTCTTTTTTGTCACACCTCGTATTTCTTTACGGAGAGTGACAGATGCGTGGAATAAGCTCCCAATGGAGGTAATAGAGACGAGAACAGTATCTAAATTCAAGAAAGCATGGAACATACACATAAGATCTCTAAAGGAAAAAAAAGGGACTATAGTAACTGATATTATTTATTATTTATTACAAATTCTTATATACCGCACTATTTTGAATCAGCGCGGTTTACATAAAACAAAATGACCATAACAACTGTTTGGCTTTACATAGAACAGGAGTAACAACTTCGATAACATGTTTGGCTTTACAGAGAACAGGAGTAACAACTTGGATAACAAGGGGATACAAACTGAACTAATTAAAAATGTACAATGAGATTGAATGCTAAGAATATTAAGATATGGAAGGGCAGACTAGATAGGCCATATGGTCTTATTCTGCTGTTTCTCTGAATCTGACCCATTTTAATTCTATTCATCCATCATCCTTTCCTTGATGTTTTTCTTTATTCTACCTCCTTGGAACTTGGTATCATGCCTACTAGTTCTGCTGTTTCCTTTCCTTTGGAAAGGTTGGTTATGCATTAATACCTTTCAGTAGGGATATGTATTCATTAGCATGCATTAGTTTAGTTAATGAGCCTTAAAAAACGTAGTGCATATTAACCTATGAATTAATGTACAAATAGTATGTGTTAAAAAGTTCTGACGTGCATTAAAAAGTTGTTATTAAAATAAAATGTGAAATGAAATAAAAAATCTCTGAAAAACAAGAAAAATGCACAAACACACCAAAAATATTTGCCCTGTACACATCCATAGTTTTCAGATTTTTGAACGTTCATATCATATCTCCAAGGTCTCTCCACTCCTCTGGGATATATGTGCAGATTCTGAAATCTTCTCTCTTGTGACTTCTGCTATAAACCCAAAACTAGTTTATTGGTCTTAACCTGGATCAACTCTGGCAAAACATTTCTAAGTAATTCCATTGGTGGCTAAACAGAATCATTCAGATCCCTCCTGTACACTGTAATTTCTATTTAATTCCTCTGAAAGAGGAAGAGGTAGATCTAGACAGTATAGAAGCCATCCAGAGAATGGCATTGCTGAGGTGATGTTTTTTTTAATGGGGCATTGTCAGGGTTCATCCAGTCTTTGAATAGTAATGCCCAGAGAGACTGAAGGGCCGGGACAGCTGAGAATGACTCGTATCTGGACAAAGACTCAAACATGGAAGCAGGCAAGCAGCACTGTAGAGCAAGGCAAGGAGCAGGACTGGGGAGCCAGACAAAAAGCAAGACAAAAACCAGATGAACAGAAAGTGTCTGTAGCTTTCCTCATATACTTCCACCAATGGGGCCTTCTGAGTGTGTGTCTAACTCTTTGGCAACCATATTACAGACATATTCAAGAAGTATGAAATTAACCATTTCATATACGCGGATGATATCATGCTCGCCATCCCCATAAACACCAACAACCCCAAATACGATAGACTACTCCAATGCATGAATGAGACCACCATATGGCTTGAGAACAACCACCTAAGCATCAATCTCAAAAAAACTGAAGCAATGTTCATAACGAGAAAACCTGACATGGACCACAACTACCCTACCACAATCACAATAAATAACACACCAATACCTATTAAAAAGGAGGTAAAATACCTTTGAATAATTCTGGACCATTCACTCACCATGATCCCACACATAAAACATACAGTAAAAACGATATTCTATAAACTCAAGACAATACAACACCTGAGACCCCTACTCAACACACATGACTTCAGATCAGTGGTCAACTCCCTCATCACCCCCCACTTTGACTACTGCAATAGCATTCTAAATGGCCTACCACTAAAAAGCATATACCTCCTCCAAAGAGCACAAAACATATGTGCCAAGATGGTCACAAAAGCTAAGCTAACAGACCATGTGACCCCAATACTACTAGATCTTCATTGGCTCCCCATAAGCAGCCGAATAAAATATAAAATCCTCCTGACTACCTTTAAACTCCTCAATAACATCTCTCCCTCCCAACTATCTACCCTATTACAAACCCCATCAGAAACTAGAACACGAAGACAGAACGCAACCCACTCCCTCAACATAAATACTAATTTCAGAAGGACCAGAGCAACGACAAGTGATAGAGCCTTCTCCTTTGCTGCCCCTACCCTCTGGAACGAAATCCCATTAACCCTCCGCACAATAAAGGACCTTCACCAATTCAAAAAAGAACTAAAAACATACCTTTTCACAAAACACTTTGAGATCCCCTACCAACAAAAAACCTCTCCGATACAATCACAGAAACACATTCACAGTTCTCAAGACAGAACAAATGATTAAACATAAGAAAGACACTTACTCTACTCTGCCTTACCCTACAGACAAAGATTTACACAAACAAATGGCTATATCACTATTGTAAATAAATACCGGTAACTCAATTATGTTTTGATGACCTGTACATAGTTTGAATAGTGTTATTCTAGTTAATGTTCAAAACATGTTCAATGTAACTAAACGTGTACATAGTTAACACAAGTTCCATGTAAAATATACAGAAGTATATTGATTTTTGTTCGATGTGAACCGCCCCTGATCTCTGGAAGGGGCGGTATATAAGAAACTGTTAAATAAATAAATAAATAAATAAATAAATATCCCCTGGCCTTTTCTTGGCTTGGTTTTTCTTGTGGCTCCACTGTAGGCACGTGGAGGGCGATTCAGGTCCCTGCACGTCTGCCCACAGTGCCTGGCCAAAAGCAGGACGTGCCGGAGATATACCCTATTCTGCCACCCAGGGACCCGGATGTACCCGCAAAGGTAGAATCGCGGACATAAACGTCTATGTGCTCCCGACATATGGGAGCTGCCTGTCCCAATGCCAGAACGCAACTGGTGGGGCGAGGGAGCAGTGACATTCCAGCATCATGGCAACGAGTCGTCCATATAGAGGCTCGGAATGGCATCGCACACAGCCGTCCCTGCAGACCGACCCTGGCAAGCACCAGAGGCCCCTATGACCCGGATCATGGCTATAGGATCACGGCAAAGCCAGAGACCAGGAATGCAGGGGTGTGCGGCACACAATCGGCGAGGCCCCCTGTGATTATTCCACCGTTGGGGTGGAATAGCTTGGCAGTCCAAGGGGGTGCCAGGGAACATACAGAGGCCTGACCTGAATTGCCTCTGTACGTTCCAGCAGCTGGCCACTCCCCCTATCCACCCCAGCACTGTCCCCTCTCACCCACATCCAGCACTCCCTGCACAAATACTGTGTACATGCAGGGAGCACTGGCGGCAGAAAGGGTGTGGGTTGGATGTCCAGACCACATGTATATGGCCCTTATTCAGCATTCAGAATGCCCCTCTTAGCCTCTGGTTTCAAGGGTTTCTGGTTTAAGCCTGTTAACCCTGACAGGTACCTAAATACAATAGAAGTTGATTAGAGAGTGCCACTTTCTGGGAGAATTGGAAGAGTGGGATACTGGAATGCTTGCACAAAGTTCTTCTTAAGCAACTAGTAGAGGAATCCAGTTGTGGTGAGGTGACATTGAGCCTGTTACTAAAAAACTGGAGACAGTATCAATAAAGTTATAGTAAGGAATAATCTAGAGTCCAGTGATCATCCTACTGTGTGGTTCAATCTAAACACAGAATCAGAATCAAACTATACTGAAATAGGGCTGCTAGGTTGTAGAAAAGCTAACCTTTAAGCAAATGGATAATGCTTAGGAAGGCTTGTCAGCAGTAGGGGATATAAGCGATAAAGAGAAATTATGGACAGCAATAAAATGTGACATTGGATGAGGTTTAGTGATGTAATGCTTTGATGTCTATGAACATTTTTGTACCTGTAAGTCACTCTGGACAGTTGCCTGGATGGGAGAGTCTGGTAAATGGTAAACGTATGTATTTTTATAAACAAGGAATGTTGCAGTAAGAGTGATGTAAAAACTCAGAGGACAATATTCAGCAGGATGGTGAGCAGTTCACATTATCCAGATAACTTTAAATATTCAGCAGTTGCCTTGTTAAGTCCGCACCACTGAATATAATCTGGGAAGTTGTGCAGATAAATGTATCCAGCCATTTATGCAGCCTGACTTACCTGATTAAGTTAAACTGGACAGCACTGAATACCTCAGCCTAATAAGTTGGCAGAACAGAATCTGTGCAGTCTGCAAGGGGAATTTTAAAAAGCAATGATCTGTCTGGATGGTTCCCAAAGTCACCCATCAAAATGTTCTGAATATGGGTCTCTTAAGAAACAGATCCTATTAGTACTTGGTACAGTATACAAACTAGGGCGCGGGCCAGGTACCGAGCGCCCGCATTGTAACCGGGTGCCTGACCCGAGGCGAACCCGGCTCGTGCTGCTTGGGCGCGAGGAAGAAGGGGGGGGGCTGAGGAGGGATGGGGGGGCAGCAGGAGCGGGCTACGAAGGCCAAAACGGGATTGGCGGACAAAAGGGAGTCCTTTAAATTGATTGGATCCCCTCGCGCGGGAGCGCGTGCAGGGGATCCACCAGCGTGCACTCCCACGCGCTCGAGCCTGTCGGCATCGTGGCGCGGTGAGAGGTGCACGCTGGATGCTTCCCACCCACCCACCCTGTGGCTAGTTGGTGGGGGGTCAGATATGGGTTGTCGCAGTTGGGGGGGGTTGCGGGGTCCCGGAGGTTCCCGGGGTCCGGAGCGGCAGGCCATGAGGGCAGGGGCCCTCGACATCGTTAAACCCGGGTCGGCTTGTGCTACTGAGACGGCCAAGTCGGGGAAGGGTTATTGCCAATTGGCCGGTGCTTTTACTGTGCGGGGGGCGGTGGAGAAGTCACTTTGCTAATCACATGGCGGGTGGCCGATCTTGCCGCGGGGCACAGGGATTGCGTTATTCTGTTATAACTGTTATTGAGGTTATGTTCAATAAAACTGCAACCAGTTTATGCCCAACTACTGTCTCTGTTGCTTGATTTGGGGGTAAGGGGGCAAGGAGAGTAGGTGAGGCTTCCTATGAGCTGGGAAGGAACAGAGGGGGTGGGGGGGGGGAGGGTTGGGGGCGTTAAGAATTGGATAAAGGTGAGCGTGGGGTCCGGCTACCCGGTTAAAATCTGTTACATTGGATCCATCTTTCCTGGTAATGCAAGCCAGGTTTTTCTGATGAGCAGCCAGGAGTTTACAAATTGTGGTGGAAAACCTTAACACTGAATGACAATATTATGCTGATCAGGTGGAAGGATTCCAAATTAGGCAGAAGCTGAAGCTGGGTGGCTTTAAGTATGCCCACGTGGTGGCTAGCAAAGTGCTGGTGGCCTGGTCCTGTGCTAACTGCAGGGGACAGAAGAGCACCCTCCAGTTACTGCTGAGTTACTCGGCCCACATACATGTTGCCAGCACAGTGCTTAGTAAACATGCCCCATAGCAATTTATACCTGCTCCCTGTCACATGCAAGTTTTTAAAAAGGGCTTGATTCAACCAGCCCTTTACAGGAGATATTAAGAGGTCTATTCCTCTTAATCCTTCCTAAATTATTCCTTACTCCAAATTGTATTTAGATAAAAAGAGAAGCCTCTGCTATTAAGTTGTAGCAGCTACACATTTATGCTTGTAAAATGGCTCATCTGCACATGTGAGCGCCATCATTTACGCATGCAAGTTGTGAAATGCTGACATTTGCATGTGTAAGTTGGCAGGTTTCCTCCCTTGATTTTTCCCATGAACTCATTTGTAAGATGGCTTCTCCCACTGCACGTGGATATGTATTTTAGAAACAGATCCAGGTTTAGCAGAGCCATTCCAAAAATACTTTCAGAATTTATGATGTCCTGACCTCAAGATTTCAATTGGTCCCCACGTTCTAATAAAAATGTGCCTTTAAATGAATTCTTTATATAGTCTTTGGTGATGATTAATTATCATTAAGTCAAAGTCGACTCCTGGCGACAATATGGATGGAAACATTCTGTCTTCTGTTTGCATTCAAAGATCGCTCAGAGATGCATTCATAGTTCCTGTGATATTATCGATCCATCATGTTGTAGGCTATCCCCAGCATCTTCTGCCTTCAACCTATCCAAGCATAATTGATTTCTCTAGTGAGTTAAGTCATCTTATAATGTGTCCAAAATACAATAATTTTAGTCTGGTCATCTGGGTTTCAAGTTAAAGTTTGGGCTTAATCTGGCTTAGAATCCATTTGTTGCCTTCTTGACTGTCTATGATATTCATAAGAAACACCGCTAACACCACAATTCAAATGCATTGATGTTCTTCCTATCCTGCTTCTTCAAGGTCCAGCTTTCACATCCATATAGTGTCACAGAAAAAAACATGCTCTTTACTGAGGAGGGTATTGGGGTCATGCCCATCCTGTAGACTTTCTTTGATGATTCCGAACAACTAATTTAAATCATTGTGAATCTAGATATAAGAGAAAACAAATTGTCATACTAAAGGGTAACAGATCACCAGAACCTGATGTTATTCACTCCAAAGTTTTGAAATGCATCAAACATAAAATTGTGAACCTTTTACTTGTAATCTGAAGCCTATCATTTAAAATGGTCACAGTACCTGAGGACTGAAGAGAAGACAACATAATGCTGACATTTATAAAGGGCTCTAGGGATGATCCAGGATAGCTATACACTGGTCAGCTTGACTTCAGTGGAAAGTAAATGATATAAGGTATTTTAGAAACCATAAAAACCATATAAATAGACACATCTTAAAGGGAATGAGACAGCATGCAGTAGTTGAACAAAAGCAAGTCTTTCCTTACCAATTTATTAATTTTTTTGAAGGTGTTAATGAGGCATTTCTTGCAAGAACAGAAAGTGCCTCATTTCATATATAATTGTACCATGATATCTTAGCTGTTTGGGGAAGAGGAGCAATACAGCAGGGTGAGAGCAGACACAGCAGAATGTCCACATTGGCACTGCTGGGGCAGATAGGAGTTGTAACTGGGGGTGAGGAAAAGGGAGCTAGAGTTTGGGAGATATGGACTAGAAGCAAATGGTTGATGCTAGGGATTGGGAGAAGGAGGTTGGAAGCTGATGCTAAGGATGGGAGAAAGGAGCTTAAGGATGATGCCAGGGCTGTAGTTTGAGAAAAGGGAGCTGGAGGCTGATGCTGAGGACTGGGAAAAGGGCTGGAGGCTAATTCTGGGGCTGAGGTTTGGGCACTGGGAGAAAAAGATCTGGAACTTGGGTTTGGGGGGCTGGGCAATGCAAAAGGGAGCTGAAGGGGTTGGGGAATGGGAGAAGTGGGCAAGAGCCTACTGGCTGATGCTAGGGATTGTGAGAAGGGGTGAGGAAAGTGATGTTGGGCTAGAGTTTAGGAGAAGAAGGCTGGAGGCTGATGGTTGATGCTGGAGACTGGGAGAAGGGGGCTGGAAGATAATGCCAGGGGTGGGGGCTAGGAATTGGGAGAAGGTAGCTGGAGCCTGGTTTTGGGGGCTGGGTATTGGGTAAAGGAGGCTGGAGGCTCATGTTGGGCTGGGGATTGGCAGAAGGGAGCTGAAAGCTGATGCTCCACCTAAGGATTAGGAAAAGGGGGTTGGAGATATTGGTGTTCTTGCTGAAGATTGGGGAAAGGTGGTTGGAGGCTGACAAGGACAGATTCTGTAAGGCAGAGAAGCAAGGGCATATGCAGAGGAAGATGCTAAAGAAGCAGAGAAAAATGTGGGGGTAATGGATGCCTAGGAAAGTGGAAGAGGCAGGAGAGCAGATTTGAGGACACAGGAATGTGGGAGAACAGGGGCTCAGATTTAGGCAGAGACTCTAGGATTGAATGGAAAATCAGAAAAGATTTGACTCTAAGACTGGCTGAGTATAAGGAGTGTAAGTGGGGATTCAGGGCTTGGGATTATGAGGAAAGACTCAGGGATTAGGTAGGATGGAAGACCGGGGATTTGGGGATAGTGGGAACTAAGAAACTGAGCAGGAATTAGGAAGGACCAGAGAAATTAAGTAATCGGGTGAGGGTATGAGTTGGGCTGTGAGACTAAATGCAGAAAATGGGGAGGGGATATGGTTTGAAGAACTTGGAGGGGTTGGAATGCAATTGAAAGGGGACAGAGGGCCATGGAGAGGTGAGAGACAAATGAGAGGGACTGGTCTTTGAAGGAGATGAGAGAGGATAGAAATGGAGGAGGTAAAAGAAGGAAATAGGCATCTGAATGGGGGTTAAGACAGAAAGGGTCTGGAGACAGAGAGGGGTTGAGTGAGAGGGAAGGAACTAGGTCTGTAAAGGGGATGAGAAAAAGAGGAAGATAGATGAGTCTGGGGAGGAAGTGCAGAGGGTGGAAATGGGGGACTAGAAAGTGGGTGAAAGATAAGGGGATAGGAGGCGGGGAAGGAAAGAGAGATTGTGGTGGGGAATGGGAGGACTGGAAAAGTAACAGTAGGAAATGGAAAGCTGTAAGTAGATGAAAGGTGAAAAGAGGGAGACTGAAGACTGGAAGAAGAGAAGAGGGACTAAAATCTAGCTATAGGCAGATAAAAGGACAGATGAGAGGAATGGAGAAAAAGATGAATCAAGGGGATAAATATCAGAGACAGATTAAGGGGAGAAAGGGAAGATGATAAGGAGATTAAAGAAATAGAAAATGATGTCCTGGAAAAGGACTTAGGATAAAACCAACAAGAGGAAATATTAAAGAGATACCAGAACCAACTTAACTGGAAAAATAAAATGATCAGACAGCACAAGTACCTTCTGTTGTGGGGCCATTCTCATTGTATGAGGCTTGACATCTGTGCAATTCGTATCACTAGATTGGCCCCAGGATGGAGCACAAAAGCAAAGGTTCTCTGATGGCGCTGCAACCCCTTGAGTGTGCCCTGAGAGAGAGTTTAATATTAAATTTGAAGTTCATTTTGCATTTTTATAGGTTTCTTATGGGAGGGGTAGTGTTTTGATGATCATGATTGTTGAGTTTAATTATCAAAATCTCAGGGTGGGTAGTAGGACATAAGCCTGAAGGTTCATCGTAGGCACCCAATAGTTTTGCATTGTCTCTGGGAAAGTAATAAAGAAGGCTAGTTGGAATAAGCTTGTTACTGAGGGGACAGTGCCCAGGAAGAGTAGTGGGATGAACTGAACAGCCTTGAATTTTTTCAAGGTCAATAAGGGGTCAAAACAACCAAAAAAGGTCGGGAACCTCTGATATAGTGATCCCAATTCTGATCCCGACATACACCTCCTTTGTACATCTGGGCTAACCCGGATGTAAAAAGGAGATTGTGATTCTGATCCCCTGATTCTCTAAGGAAGATACCTATGGCATTAAGGCTTCCCCCAGCGAGACAATGGCCATCCATATTGATTCCAAAGTGAAACTTGCTGGTCTCACAAACATAAACGCAGCAAAATCCCCTGCTTGTGTAATCTCAGCCTCCATTCCTGCAGACGTTGCTCCTCCTTGCAGCTCCGTGACCATCTCCACTAGCCGGTCTCCACTTGAAAGTGCCACTGGACGGTCGTGTTGAGGTTGCTGTGGGGCGGTGTTCATTTCTGCTGTGGTAGCACCCGTACCCAGCCCTCGCAACACCAATGCCTCACACTCCACTGGTGTAGGTCACAGTAGCAGGCTTCCATCGAGTTAGTGGTGTAGACATGCCACCTTTGGCACCGGCCATACAGGGGAGAGAGAAATCTCCCCCGAACCTGAACGTTGAGGGAGCCGCACCAAGAAAGGAATATAAGACTTTTTTTTATAGAACTAACAACATACTTTGACTAGCGTAAAGGAACTAACACCCTCTTTCTCAGGTCAGGACATCGGAAGGAGATTTTAGCTCCAGAAAGCTAGTATAAAGTTAGTTCAATACAAAGATACCACCTTATGTTCAATTTTTTTTTTTTTTTGTTTTTATTCATTAACCTTTTTTCTATATTTTCAAGTAGACTAGCATGGTAACCACACTGATTCATCCAATAAATAATCTAAACTGAAAGTGAGGTGTTCCTACACACATTTTTACTGAAGTATTTGTTTAACATGAATAGTATGGCACAATGCACATTTCTCTCAGCTAGCATCCATAATGTAACTCAAATCAGTAAATGAAAGAATTTGTGTTTCCCATATCTGTATTTTAGGGCGCCACTGCAAAATGATACAATTTTTCCTGATTAAGAATTTCCCTCTGTACCTGAATACCACTATTACTTATCGTTTGTAAAGCACTACAAAGATTACACAAAGCTGTTCAGAGACATATAAAAGATAGTCCCTACTCATTAGAGTTTCTCTAGGACCAAGCAGGAAGTCAGTCCTCACATATGGGTGACATCGACGTCGATGGAGCCTTTGCATAGCATTTCCCCAGCTTTCCATGAAAGCCTTTGGGAATGCAGGCACGCATGCGCGGTTCCCTTCCCACCTAAAGGTGCCATTTTGCTCAGTCTCTCGTTTTCTTTGAAGCCCACCGGACGTGAGTCCGAGTCATCCCAGAAAATTGTTTGACTTTTTTTGTGATTCGCTCTTTTTTCTTCTCCAGTTCGACGCCGGTTCCCCTCCCGCCGGGTTTGGTACACCGGTATCGAGCCCGATCTTTTTTCAGTTTTTGTCCTTAGTGGCTGGCGTTCGCGCCCTTTTTTCTTTTTCCCTGGAAGGCTGGTCCTTTGACCTCTCGGGGACTCTTGTTTCCCTGATGGCTTCCAGCGGTTTTAAGAAGTGTGATCGGTGCAAGAAACTGATGTCTCTTACCGACACACACGACTGCTGCCTTCGGTGCCTCGGTCCTGATCACGACCCTAAGACGTGTGGGCCATGTGGGAAAATGTCTTCCAAGGCACTGCGAAGTCGTCAGCACCAAAAGGAAAGGCTTTTTTCTGACTCGGCCTCCGGCCGGGCCCGGACCTCGTCTGAGGCCTCGACATCTCGGGAGTCGGATCCCGAGCACCGTCGTGGCTCCTCGGACAGGGGGTCCCCCGACCGGGAACACAAGAGGAAGAAGCGGCTCGTGAGGGCGTCATCGGAAGAGGTCTCGGGTTCCTCGAGAGCTCGGTCTCATACCGCCGACCGTTGCCACGGGCCTGTGGAACAGGAGAAGCCTTCCAAAGTTCCTCGACTGGAGCCGGAGTCTTCTGGACATGTAAGCCCTGTAGTCCTCATGGACTCTCCTCCCAGGGAGCCGACGTCGGGCCCGGCGCTGCCGGGGCCAGAGTCTGGAGCTGCTGAGTCTCCTGAGCTGGGTCTCAGGTTGACAGCCTTGGAGAGCAGACTGTCTGCCTTCATGGAACAGCAGCGGGTGCTGATGGCCAGCCTGTCTGGCGCATCTGCCCCGACCACTAGGACATCGACATCGAAGTCGACCCCGGAGACCGAGCCGATACTCGAGGTCATAAAGGCTCGAGGTCGACCTCGGTCGCGGTCTCCCTCGACCTCCCGTTCGGGACCGAGGGCGTCGACGCCGGTGCCTTCGGCGTCGGGACAGGTGCTCGCAGGCCCCGCGAGGTCGGACCCCGATTCCTCATCGGACGAGTCCGCATGGGAGACGGAGGATGAGGAGTCCTCCGACACCTTCAAGACTCGGTACGTCCCATCGGACTCACCGCAGTCTGAACCCCGGAGTAGATCCCCTCCGGAGGATACCCGGTTCTCGGAGTTCATTCGGGATATGGCCACAGTGTTGGCTATCCCTGCGGACCCCGAGGAGAAGCCTCCAGCCGAGGAGCTCGAGGCCCTGCAATATGACTCTCCTCCGAAGGAGGCCTTTACTGTCCCGGTTCCTCCGATGCTGGAACGGCTTCTCTTCCGTATGTGGGAGGCACCGGCCTCGGCGCCGGTTTTAAGCAAGCGGGTCGATTCGATCTATCGACTCCAGAAGAGTCCTGGCTTTCAGAAGGCGCAGCTACCACACCATTCCATGGTGGTGGATTCGGCCATGCATCGCCTGAAAAGTCAGAAGATGCACTCCGCGGTGCCCCCTGGCAGTGAGGCCCGAAACCTAGATGGTTTTGGTAGAAAGTGCTTCCAGGGCTCGATGCTTGCTTGCCGTGTCCAGTCTTACCAGCTGTACATGGGCATGTACTTGCGAGATCTGGCCAAGGAGCTGGCCGGGTTCTCTGCTGGTCTCTCCAGGGAACCCTTGCAGAGGTTTAAGTCCTTGTCCTCGGGGATCCGGGAATGCTCTAAGTTTATGTCCCGCACTGCCTACGATGGCTTCGAGGCTTCGGCCCGTGTTGCGGCAGCCGGCATCGCAGCTCGACGCCAGGCATGGCTGCAGTCATCGGACCTCGAGCCATGGGTTCAGGACAAGTTGGTCAATGTCCCTTGCCGAGGTGAGAACCTTTTTGGCAACCCCATGACCGAGAAGGCCGCACAGCTCGAGACCGAGCACCTCACACGGACAAGGCTGTCTAGAAAGACTTCTGCCCCTTCTCACAAGAAGAAGGGCTCGGGTAAAAAGTCCTTTTACCCGAGGAAGGGCACTGCCTACAAACAGTACCCACAGTATCAGGCTGCCCAAGCTGCCCCTCAGGGTCAGCAGGCCAAGGGGCAGGGTAATGGGCCCCGTAGGCGGAGGAACCCCAAGCCTCCGGCCCCTGCTCCCACTCAGCAGGGTGGGGGTTTTGACTCCTTAGGCATAGCCTCTCCGTCCCTGCTCTCCCAGCCCTGCACAGGAGGTCGCCTCGCTCTGCCCACCAGTGGCCACTCATAACTGAGGACAGTTGGGTGTTAAGAATAGTCCACAGGAGCTATGCTCTACACTTCCAACAACTGCCTCCTCCATACTTTCCAGGGGAGCCTCCAAGGCCTCCCCTGCATACAGATCTTCTCCTTCGGGAGCTACAAGGTCTGTTGGTGGACAGGGCAGTGGAACCTGTGCCTCCCCACTTACAAGGTCGAGGGTTCTACTCCAGGTATTTTCTAGTACCCAAAAGAACCGGTGGCCTTCGACCTATTCTAGATCTCCAAAACCTCAACAAGTTCTTGGAGAAGGAAAAGTTCATGATGCTTACTCTTGGAACCCTTCTGCCCTACCTCCAGCAGGGAGATTGGCTATGCTCCTTAGATCTAAAGGATGCATATACTCACATCCTCATTCATCCAGACCACAGAAAGTACCTCAGGTTCATGGTGGGAGGAAACCATTATCAGTACAGAGTACTACCTTTTGGCCTAACCTCCGCTCCCAGGGTCTTTACCAAATGCCTGGCAGTGGTGGCGGCCTACCTGAGAAATCAGGGTATCTTTGTCTTCCCCTATCTGGACGACTGGCTCATCAGGGGTCAGACGTGCCAGGAGGCCATACAAGCCACCCTCAGAACTATTGCTCTTCTTCAAAGCCTGGGGTTTGTCATAAACTTCGCAAAGTCCACTTTGCTCCCATCCCAAAACTTGGAGTTCATAGGGGCAAGGTTGGACTCTCTGCTGGCAAAGGCATTCTTGCCCGAAGACAGAGCCCAAAGACTGATCAACTTGGCAAGTCAGTTTCTCAGCAGGTCACTGGTCTCCGCCAGACTCTGCCTGAGGCTTCTAGGCCACATGGCTTCGACAGTCCAATTTCTGAAATCCCTCAGCTGGTGGCTGCATCTACCCAATCTGCTGCAGGGGGTGCCTTTTCAGATTCCTGGGTTCACAGTGGTGTTGACCACGGATGACTCCTTGCAGGGCTGGGGAGCTCATTGTCTAGGAAAATGCACCCAGGGCCTGTGGTCTCCCTGGGAAGCCGCACAGCAAATCAATCTACTGGAACTCAGGGCTATTCGGTTGGCCCTCAAGACTTTCTCTCCAACCCTGGCTCATCAGTCTGTCCTAGTACAAACGGACAACCAGGTAGCCATGTTTTATGTGAACAAACAGGGCGGAACTGGGTCCAGGCTCCTTTGCCAGGAAGCACAGGACCTTTGCTTGTTTGCCCTCAAGCACAACATGCTCCTCAAGGCTGTGTACCTCCCAGGCCAGGAAAACTACCTGGCCGACAGGTTGAGCAGGATTCTACAGCCCCACGAGTGGGAGCTCCGCCCACTTCCTGTTTGGCTGTCGTGGTGAGAGGACCTGTTCTGGAGAGCTCCTGCTAGGGAGGATTTCCTGCTCACTACCTGTGTCTGGATGTCGGGCCCTGGGCCACCTCCAGCAGGAGAGGCCCAGGCCCAGAGGCCTACCAAGCCTGGTGGGCCTCCTATTCTACAACTGGATGGAGGAACCGGCAACCTGGAACAGCTGGAGCCCCGGGAGGGGGACTCCCCAGGTAGGACTGCACCTGGCCAGGACCGAGGGACCCACAGGTATGGAGGTATGGGCCCGCTACCCCAGGGAGGAGGCTCCTGTCTCCTCCCCAGGCAAGGTGTGGAGGCTGGGTGGCAGCGGGGAGAGGCCCTGGGGAGACCCTGGAGGACCGTGGAGTGTGGTACTGGAGGAGGCGGGTTCCCCCCTCCGCCTCGGGTCCTGGAGGAGGCCTCTACCTCCTCCAGTGAGGATGAGGATGGGGGGTCGGGCCTGCCTTCCTACCAGCAGCCAGCTAGGACTCCTGATGCAATTGTGGCGGCGGTACGGCGGCTTCGGGGTCTTGAGGAGGAGGCGGCCCAGCTGCAAGCCCAGCTCTCCCACCTGGAGAGCCTGCAGGCCACCATTCCCGGGGAGGAATGGGTGGCCTATTCCACCTATCGAAAGGGGGTGAAGCGGGCCTTGAAGGGCAAACACCAGGAACTGGTATACCTCAAACAACAGGGTTGTGGGTCCCTTGCAGAGATATATTCCAATTATGAGAGGTGGGATTATGGTATAGGTGCAGTCCGGGGGGGGTCCCCAGGGGTAGGACGGCCGGTAGATCGCCAAAGGTTCTATTCTCCCTCCTTGCCTTATCTGGGTGGAATGGATAGGGGAGTATCATCTTTGCCTGTCTTGTCTAGTGCCAAAAACCCCAGGATATCTTACCTGCAGGCTCCTGCTAGAGCTGAATCATCGGATAAGGCTTCTGTGAATGATGTGATGACCCTTCCCAGCACTGACCTGACGTGTTCTCCAAGATTCAGTGCCCTTGGGGAGCTTGAGGGCGGGGTCTTGACCCGCCGAAACCCACGGGATCATTTGATGGCTGCCGCATCGATGGATCGTGCAGAGCGGATGGTGGATGGCAGGAGACGTGTAAAACCGGGTTTTGGGGCTGCTTTTACATCGTTCCCGGCAGTTTCCATGTCCTTGACAGCTGCCGGCTGCATCCAAGATGGCCACCGGAGTCCGATAACTGCAGTTCCTACAGCTGCTGGAGGTTCCCTGCAGGAGGAGTCGGTTGCAGGGCTTTCCCCGGGTCCATCGAAGGTCCAAGATGGCCGCCATCAGCCGGCTGACGTCACTTCCGGGAAGACCCGGAAGTGTGAATACCATCGCGGGTCCGTGCAGCTGCAGCACCGTCGCAAGTCTACGGAGGATTCTGTGACTCCTTCCCAGTCAGCAGTACAGCAGGATCGTCCTAGGAGGATTGTTTCTTCCCCTCTGAGTCCCTTGTTTCGGCGCAGGGGATCTGCAGACTCTGTGTCTGCTGAACAGCAGGCTGCCTTTGTTGCAGCAGTGGCTCAGGTTCCGGGTCCCGTTTTTGGTGGGGGGAGGGTTGGGGGCCGGGAGTCCCCGATGGTAGCTGCCCTTCCGGCTCCCAGACAGCTGAATGACGACCGGTTTGCGTGTCCTGAAGTGGCTGTCTGGCGCTGGAAGGGTACAGAGAAGGGGACAGAGCAGGGTCAGGACTGCATGTCAGTCTCTGCAGCTCCTGGGGGGGAAGGGAGTAGGAAGGGCTCCCAGAGGCTGTTCCTGCAACCTGTGTCCATGGAGCGGGATGCACAGGTGTCTGTCTGTACGGTTGGTGTGGCCGAGGAGCGCCTGGCTCGCAGGGGGGCGTCCGCCCTCGCTGCTGGAGCCCTGGCTGCCGGCCATGAGATTTTGGACCCCTGTGCCACGTCTGGCACCGACAAGAAGGTAGGATCTGGGAGTGATGGGGGGCAGGGGGGTGGAGGTTTGGGGGATTTCGTTTTGGGGGAACCTGCCCTACTGTCCCGGGATGGTCCTGCCTTGTTGTCGGTAGCCGTACAGGGGGTAGCGGACAGTGGGCCGATGGAGGGTTTGGCGCCGATGGAGGGTCTGGCGGAGGGAAAGGGGGAGCGGATAACTGGTTCTGTAGGGGGGAAGGAGGGAGTGGTTGGTCCTGATAGGGGGAAGGGTCCCTTCCCGGTGGGGTTCGAGGATGAGGTGGTCCACCTGAATCCCGGGAAGGGAGGGGAGCGGGGTCCGTCCCCGGTAGTGGTGGCCGAGACCCAGGAGCCTTGCGCTGGGTCAGGAACACGGGACGGAGGGGTGAGGGGGCTTTCCGGTCGCCTGGGTGTCACTGAGAACCAGGTCCGTGATGCCCTTCAATTAGCCTTGGAAACCCCGACAGGCCCTCCCGGGGCCTTTTCTGCCTTTCAGCAGCTGGAGGTGGCAGCGGGGGGCGATCCGGGGGTTCTCGGTGGCACCCAGGGATCCGGGGAGGATAGCATCCCTGATTCAGTGTTGGCAGAACTGACCTGGCCCAGTTCTCAGGTCATCCCATGTGCGGAGATTGTGGATCCTGCAGACCAGCAGCAGGATCCCCCGCAGGTGGCAGCAGGGGAAGATCAAGGAGGGCAGGGGTTGGGAGCCGGGAGGTCGGCTCCCCCCCCTCGTACCTTTGCGGAGGCTCTAAGGGGGTCGGGCACCACTCCAGGGACATCGGGTGGGGCTGGGGGGAGGGGGGTTCCCAGGGGAATGGTCCCGTAGGAGGGGGAGGAGGTGGGGGAGGTTTCCGAGGGGTAGGGGGTGAGGTCAGACGGCGCAACGTGGTGCAGATCCGGTGGGCTGGGGAGGGGCCCCCTCCAGCCAGGGAACAGGTCTTGAGGATGGTCCTTGGGCTGGGGTTTCTCCCGGGAGATCTCTATGCCTTTATCCACATGAACAACACCATTGAATATGATGTTAGTTTCATGTTGAGACGGGGGCTGGAGATTTTCTGGGACCGATACCAGCAGCAGAGGGGGCAGGGAGGGTGGGCTGACTTTCGTGTTGTGCCTATCTCTCGCCAGGGGACGGTACCTGTGACCATCCTATCCCGGAATGAGTCGCTCCCAGGGCAGGACATCCAGTTTTGGTTGTCGCGCCATGCGGTGCTCCTAGCACCCCTGGTTAAGGGCGCTGGGCCCCTAGGGGTGTGGGACGGGTCGTGGAAGGGCAGGATCCGTTTGCGTGAGGTGGGAAACGTGGTGCAGCACGTACCCTCGGCCGGTTTCCTTGGTCGGGATCGCATCTTGTGCTATTACCCCGGGCAACCCCGCGAGTGTCACCGCTGCGGCTCCTTCCGCCATTTGAGCATGAACTGTCCCGAGCAGGTCTGCACCCGTTGTGGTGGACGGGGTCACGCCTCGGCTGGGTGTTTGCTTATTCGGTGTAACCTTTGTGGGGAATTGGGCCACCCCTTCGCTCGCTGCCCCTCCGCATCCCACAATGGACCGGGGGGGATGCCGTCACTCCACCTCGGGTTCCTGTGCGGGAGGAGGTCGTGGAAGCCCCTCTCCCTCAGGAGGAGTCCGGGGGCCCTGGGGTGGAGGAGTCCATCGAGCCGAGGGAGCCACCAGGGGGAGGGGATTCGGGTAGGAAGGAGGAGAAGGTTGATGTGGTGGAGGTTAATGTCTCACGACAGGATAGTAGGTTGCGGGTGGTGCCACCTGAGGAATGGACTACGGTCCCTTCCAAGGGTGGCAAGTCCAAAAGGAAGAAACGGGAGACATCCCCGTTGCCGGATGCAGAGCCCGTGTTGGACATCAACCATTTTGTCTTTTTGGCTGCTGATGCGGCTGAGGCAGATGAGGGCTTGCCTGTGGAGGCAGGGCTTCCTGTGCGGCGCTCGGAGCGGTTAGCGGCGGGGGCGGCCCCTCTTCCTCAGCGGCGACCTTCAAAGATGCCGAAGGCGCGCCGCAGTCAGGGTCCTCCAATCAAGGGGGATACTGGCGCCCGACGGGTGAGGGAGGATGGGTTTGTACCCCCGCAGTTGGGTTTGGGGCCTTCGCAGGAACCCCCTGCTGACCCGGCCGCCCTGGCCTCCCCCGCGGGGGTGGGCACTGTCGTATTGTCTCAGTCTTTGTCCAGGGAGGGGGGGGCTGCACAGGTGGTGGACCCCACGGAGGAGGTCATTCCTCCGACCCCTGACCCGTTTGTACCTCCTCCTCCGGTGGGGGCTGGACCTGCCCTCGCGACAGCTTTGCCTGGTGGTCCCGGGGGCGCCAGCACCTCCTGGGGTGACAGGGTCGAGCGGGAGGAGGAGGAGATCCTCGAGGTGGTCGACGTGGACCAGGAGGAGTTGTTCGAGCTCGCGGGCTTGTCCTGCAAGCGGGATTCTGGGGATCCCGGGGTTGGTGAGAAGAGGAGGAAAGGGTCACTGCACTCGAAATAGGCATGGCGTGCACTCCTGCGTTCTCGTGCGCCACCATCAACGTGGCCAGCATTTTCTCAGACCAGGCGCGGGCTACGGCCTATGATTTTCTTTCTACGAGTGGGCTGGATGTCATCTTCTTGCAGGAGACCAGGCTCACCTCGCTCGCTAGCCTTCATCGGGCGAAGCGAGAGTGGAGGTGGGGCCCTTTGTACTGGTCACTTGCGGCACAGCCCTATGCAGGAGTGGCGGTTTTGTTCACGTCTAACCGATTTCAGGTGCAGTACGTGTGGGAACTGGAGCAGGGCCGGTGTCTGCTCTTAGACGGCTACTGTGGGCCTCATCGGTTTCGTTTCGTGGTGGTCTACGGCCCCCAGTCTAAGTTGGCGCGGAAGACCCTGTTTGGGGTCATCCGCCCCTACCTACACACCTCCCGTTTGGTGGTCCTCGCCGGGGATTTCAACACCACCACCTTTTTGCAGGACCGAGGAGGGGAGCGTTGCCCACCCAGTTACGAGGGCCTCTTTTTGGCCGAGATGATCCGGACGGCTGACCTGGTGGATGTTTTCCACCGGGCCTTTCCACGGTCGCCGGGTTTCACCTACTACCATGGGACCTGCAGGAGTCGTATCGATCGGATATATGTGAGTGCCCGGGTGGAGTGTTCCCCTCCGCAGTTGCAGGCGGTTGACTTTTCGGACCACCGCATCCTCTCCGTGTCCTTCCTGGCTAACCACGAGGAGCTTAGCAGGGGTCCTGGCCTGTGGCGACTGAATGTGCAGTTGTTGGCAACATCAGAGGTGGTCCAGGAGTTCTTGGCCTTTCTCGCAGACCAGGAGACCCTGCTGAGTGTTTTTCCTTCCCGTGGCGCCTGGTGGGATGAGGTGAAGACGCGTGCCCGACAACTCTTCCGTTCCCGGGGTACCTCCATGGCTCGATCCCGCTACCTCACCTACACTGTCCTCCGGAGGTCGCTGGATCGTTTGGTATCCCGAGGGGCAGCGCGGGAGGAGGTTGAAGAGGTGCGCGTCCAGCTCCGTGGCCTGCTTTACGATCGCCATGCCTCCCTATGCTTCGAGGGGGCTGCCGGTGGGGGCGCCACTCCAGACCCTTTCCGGACTTGCAGGGAGAGGGTTCAGCGTCGGGAGGTCATGGCCCTGCGGGGCGCGGACGGTACCATTCATACCTCCCAGGAGGACCTTTTGCGGATGGTGGGGGAATACTTCTCGGACCTGTTTGGGGATCGCCCCATGGACCTCACCCATATCCGAGAGTATTTGGGCCTTCCCCCGGTGTATTCGGCTGTGGTTCAGGCACAGGTTGATGCACTTGCTGCTCCGATTCAGCAGGTGGAGGTGGAGAGGGCGATTCGTGCCATGCCGTTGGGGAAGGTGCCTGGGCGCGATGGGCTCCCTGTGGAGTTCTATCGCACGTTCATTGCCCAGCTGGCCCCCTTCCTGACCTCCCTATTTCAGGAGATCCTGGACACGGGGTATCTCCCGCGGTCATTTCGCGAGTCTGTCCTGCTGCTGCTCTCCAAGGGGAAGGACGATAGCTCCTTGGACTTCTGGCGGCCGCTCTCTCTTCTGAACGCGGACCGGAAGAACCTGGCCAAGTGTTTGGCCAACCGACTGGTGGAGGTGTCGGGCGATTTGCTGTCCCCTTCCCAGTATTGTTCCGTTCGAGGGAGAGGGGTTCTGGACGCTGTCGCCACAGTCCGGGAGGTGGTGGAGAGAGGCCGGTCGCTCCAACGGGACCACTGGTTGGTCTCCTTGGATCAGTCCAAAGCCTTCGATCGAGTCAGTCACCGGTACCTGTGGGTGGTGCTCCAGCACTTCGGCCTCCCCGCAGGTTTCCTCTTCGTCGTGCAGGCGCTGTACCGAGGGGGGGTGAGCTTCCCGTTTATTAACGGGTGGCTCGGACGGCCGTTTGGTGTCGCCTCGGGGGTGCGGCAGGGGTGCCCTTTGAGCCCCCTGCTGTATGTCTTCTCCCTCGACCCCTTCCTCCGGAGATTGTCCTCAGGTGGGTTGCGGGGCCTGGAGGCGCCTGGTGTGCCCCCGGTGTCCGTCGTTGCCTACGCTGACGACATCTCAGTTTACGTGGACGGCACTGAAGGGGTAGAGGCCCTGCGGGAGGCCATGGAGGAGTACTCGGAGGTAGCTCACTCTGTTGTCAACCACAGCAAGTGCCCGACGCTGTGGTTGGGCCCCTCGGAGGCCTCCCCGCCTTCCTGCGCCCCCTTTCCTCCTCCCGTGGGGGAGGTCCGCGTTTTGGGCCTCGTCTTCGGGTCGGAGGACTGTGCGGATTCCAATTGGGACCGTTGTCTCGAGACTGCACGGTGTCGGGTGCTGCGGTGGAGGGGGTGGAGGTGTACGTACGAGGAGAAGATCAAACTCCTCGGGACGTTTCTGCTTCCTCTCTTCCGTTGTCCCGTCAGGCGTCTGTCTGTGCTGTCTTTTTCTGTTTCCTGTGGGGTAACCGCCTGAACCCCGTCCAGCGCAACATCGTTTGCCTGGATCGGGCAGAGGGAGGTTTGGGTATGTTGCACCCCTTGTCTTCCTGTCAGTCTTGTCTATGGCGTTTCACTTGGGTAGGATGCGGGAAGGGGGTGGGGTCTGGTGGGTGGCCTCCTATCGGGAATGGTTCTCCCGCTTCTGGGAGCAGTGGGAGGGGGCGTCCTCGGTCCCACGTGTGCGTCGGAGAGGGGAACAGGCCCCATCGTACGTATTTGTGATGGTGGGGCTCATTCGGCGGTGGGGGGTGACCGACCCGCTCGCCCAGTCCTTGGGGCGGAAAGGCTTATACCGGATGGTTCTCACCTCTCACTATCAACCACGGTGGGCCCTGCGGGACTGTCCGGCGGATGTGATGCAGCGGGGCCTTCGGCTGTTGAACTCCCCTCAGCTACCGAAGAAGGTTCGGGATGTGGCCTGGTTGTCTTTCCACGGGCGTTTGTACGTGAGGGACAACCTCAAGTACAGGTCACAGGCCGAGCGGGTCTGTCCGAGGGCCGGGTGTGAGGGGCAGACGAAGACCATGGACCATTTCCTCCGGCAGTGTCCCTTCAACGTGGAGGCCTGCCGGTTGGTGTCCGCTGCTCTTCACCTGCGCGACCTTTCTCTCCTCACGTATGCGGAGTGGGTGTATGGGGCCTGGTCCTTTCCTCTAAGGCAGGACTCCGGGACCCTCTACCTCGTCATGGCCGTAGTGCGCTACCACCTGTGGCAAGCGCGCTGTCATGTCTCGACCCGGGGGTTGGTCCTGCCCCTCGACGAGGTGGTGCGGGACATTCTGGAGGAAGTGTCCAGCATGGCGCAACGTGAAAGGAGGGTGGTGGAGGCTCATCGTTGGGAGCGTCTGTGGCGTCACCTCACCCTTCGCCCCCCGTGAGGGGGAGGGGTTCCCTGGGGTTCTCATCCCTGTAGGACTGTGAGGTTTGTTTTGTTGTTCCCTGGGGGGAGGGGTGTGATAGGAGGGGTTAGTTTTCCCTTCCCTGGGGTTTCCTTCTCATTATGATTTTGGGATGTACGCCCCCCGGGCGGGGCGGGGGGGGGTGAGCTGGGGCTCCATAAGGGGTTTTGACCGGTTGTCCGCTTTCCCTTTCTCCTTAGAGGGTGGCCGTCCCAATATTTTTGTTTTCCGTGTTTGTTTGTCCTTTTTGTGTTCTGGGCATCCCGCTCCGTTGTCTGGAGTGCAGGGCAGTACAAGGGTTATGTATTTCTTTTGTATTTCGCTATTTGATTTGTATGATTACTTATGATTTGTTTTGATGGGATTGTGTTGGGGATGGGCTAAGGGGGCCCTTATGTTTTCATTTGGTTTGGGGGGAGGGGGTGGGGAGGTTTGTTTTTGAGGTGTTTGTTTGGATGGGATGGGTCTGAAGGGGGAGGGAGGGGGATAGGGGGCTTTGTTTATGGATGGGTGGGGAGAGGGAGTCTGAGAGTCAGACAGACTGGACATTTGGACATTTGGACTGGTGGGGGTGTTGTGCGGGGCAGGGGTTCAGGGATTGCAAGATGCAATGTGTGGACTATGCTGGGGTGTTCTCGCAGGGGGAGGTTGGGTCGGGCATGGACATTGGACTGAGGGGGGGGAGGGTACACGGACATTGACAAGGACTTTTTGGGGATTGTTGTTGGGAGGAGGGCACGTATGTTGATTACTGGGTTTGGTGGTGGGTTTGGGGAGGCGGGTCATGGGGGTTTTTGTGATACCTGTTTTGTGCTATGTCGGGGGGGGTGGGGGTTTTGGGGGGGTGTGGGACTTGGTTGGGGTGATTGTCTTTGCTTTTTGTTTGTTTTTCTGTTGCATGTGTTAATAAACAAAATTTCCATCCTTTGGTGGTTCAGAAGATTTTACTGAAATGGGGACTTCCCTCCATAGATCTGTTTGCCAGCCCTCTGAACAAGCAGCTTGCAAAGTTCTGCTCCAGGCAACCGCACCCTCTGCGGATAGCAGCAGATGCTTTTCTGATTCCCTGGTCTCAGGGCCTCCTGTATGCGTTTCCTCCCACGCCCTTGGTGGCCCGAACTCTGTTCAAGATTCTTCAGGACAAGGCCTCGGTCCTACTGGTAGCTCCCAGGTGGCCGAGGCAGCCTTGGTTTCCACTTCTTCTTCGGCAGGCAGTGGATCCCCCACTGCCTCTGGGGTTGTAACCCGACCTTCTCTCTCAGGATCAGGGTTCCCTTCTGCACCCCAATCTCAAAGCTCTCAATTTTATGGCATGGAGGCTGCAAGGGTAGTTTTGACTCCCTGGGGCCTACCTCCGGAAGTTGAGGAGTTTGTCCTAGCCTCTAGGAAACAGTCTACTAGGAAAACCTATGCTCTCAAATGGAAAAGGTTTTCTGTGTGGTGTCACCTATGTACTGAGGATCCTATCTCCTGTACTGTACAAGTAGTGCTTCAGTACTTACTGCACTTGTCAAATCAAGGGCTTAAATCCAATTCTGTTCGGGTCCACCTCTCAGCTCTAGCAGCTCACCACTCATTGGTGGAAGGATATTCTCTGTCGGTTCACCCCTTGGTGTCCTGGTTTCTCAGAGGCTTGCTCTTGCTCAAGCCTCCAAACCGTCCTCCTGCTCCTGAGTGGGAGTTGAATGTGGTCTTGCAGCAACTGACTCGCCCACCTTTTGAGCCGATGGCTACTTGTCCTCTCCACTTCCTGTCCTGGAAGACACTCTTCTTGGTAGCCCTTATCTCGGCTAGGCGAGTGAGTGAGCTTCAGGCTCTGGTCTGTGACAGGCCTTACACCCGCTTCTATAGGAACAGGGTAGTCCTTAGGACTCATCCAAAGTTCCTCCCCAAAGTTGTCTCCTCTTTCCACCTCAACCAGGAGGTGGTTCTTCCAACATTCTTCCCTAGGCCTCATGCAAGCCATGCTGAAGCAGTTCTGCACACCCTGGACTGTAGGAGGGCCTTATCCTTCTACCTTGACCATACGCAGGGGCACAGAAGGGCTACTCAGCTCTTCATCTCTTTTGACCCTAATAATTTGGGGTTGGCTGTGTCCAAGCATACCTTGTCCATCTGGGTGGCTGACTGTATCACCTGGGCTTACAGGGCGGCTGACCTTCCTTTGCAGGGTCGGGTCACGGCCCATCGTGTCAGGGCAATGGCTGCCTCAGTGGCTCATCTCCGCTCTGTACCATTGGTAGACATCTGCAGGGCTGCTACTTGGTCTTCAAGCCAGATTTTTGCGGCCCATTACTGTCTGAAAAGGGAGTCCCGTAGGGACAGTGCTTTTGGCCAGGCAGTACTCCGGAATCTCTTTGAGGTTTAGGCAACTCCTGCCCTCCTGCCCTCTGTTGGGCTACCGGTGGAGGTTCTGTCAGTGAAAAGCCTTTCTTTGATGCTGGGACTAGAGGGAGTTCTCTTGTTCAGCCTGGGTTCCCTGGAAGCCCAGAGCTAGGGAGTCACCCATATGTGAGGACTGACTTCCTGCTTGGTTCTGGAGAAAGAGTAGTTACTCACCTGTAACAGGTGTTCTCCAGGAACAGCAGTAATCAGTCCTCACAACCCTCCCTCCTCCCCTGGGAGTTGCAGTTGTACATAGTTTATTTTATATTTTTGTGTGCTGTTTTTTAGCTATGTTATTTGACTGAGGTAAGATGGCACCTTTAGGCGGGAAGGGAACCGCGCATGCGTGCCTGCATTCCCAAAGGCTTTCATGGAAAGCTGGGGAAATGCTCCGCAAGGGCTCCATCGACGTCGATGTCACCCATATGTGACGACTGATTCCTGTTGTTCCTGGAGAACACCTGTTACAGGTGATTAACTACTCTTTACAGGCTAGTCAAGACAGACAACGCAACTGGGGACTAGGATATCAAGGGGAATAGTAAGAAAATACATAGGAGGTGAACAGGAGCCTAAGGGGTCAGGATCCAAAAGGAGTCTCAAAGAGGTGAGCTTTTAAACTGAATTTGAATAGGAGAAGAAATGAGCTACTACTACTACTTATCATTTATATAGCAAGGTGTGAAAATTGGTGAAAGACTTATCAACAACCTTCGCTATACTAATAATACCACATTAGTGGCTGAAAATGAAGATAATCTGAAATATTTCCCTCTTAAGATTAAGAAACATAGTCTTAAAATTGACCTGTACCTTATCGTGAAGAAGACAAAAATCCTGACAACTAGCAAAATTAATATGTTCATCGTTGATGAAGAAGAAATAGAAATAGTGGACAACTT
Source organism: Ichthyophis bannanicus (assembly GCA_033557465.1). Lineage (NCBI taxonomy): Eukaryota > Metazoa > Chordata > Amphibia > Gymnophiona > Ichthyophiidae > Ichthyophis > Ichthyophis bannanicus. The sequence goes on from CM066034.1 coordinate 183,966,164, forward strand.
TAACCTGCTTGGATCAATAACACTGGTCAACATTGAAATCGTTACTGACTTTAAAAGGCCCTAATCTGTAGTATCTTGGTGAGCTGAACATGAATATAACATTAAAAATTTTTTATTGGCTCTCGTTTTGAAGATATTGCATGTAGTTCTTTTTTGACATTTCACCATGTAAATTTATACAGTAGGACATCAACAACATCCCAAATAAGCCTTGAATGATGTAATATTGCATCACATTGCATAATACCAGCATGCACACATCATCCAGAGTTGACTGCATCATTTTCTGATGCAATGCAATACTACTGCCAGATGGCTGCTGAAGCCATCTGACGTCAGCAGTGTACTATACACAGTCAGAAAGGAAAGTAATCTGGTATTCTGTTCCGATATTGAAAGCCTTATGAATGCCTTAAAAATCACTCATGACCCACAAGACTGGAGACTATTTATAGACTCTTTGAAACTGAGTCTGAAGGCTGTGCTTTTGAACAATGGAAACCGTCTTCCATCTATTCCAGTAGCACATGCCGTCCACATGAAAGAGACATACGATAACTTAAAGCATCTACTGACTTCCACTCCTTTCACACTCAGTTTAAGTTACTTACTGTAGTTCACAGGGCTCTTCACACTAGTACTCCACAATACCTGGCAGACCTTGTTACATTCCACACCCCCAGACACACTCCCCGCTCCTTCCACCTTAAACGCCTTAATCTCCCTTGCCCCTCCCTCGCTCACCTTCAATCCACCCACTCCTCTGCTTTCTTTTTCATCGGCCCCGCACTCTGGAATTCACTCTCCCCCCCCACCCCCCACCCCACCCCCGGTTAGAACCCCATCACGCCACCTTCAAGCGAGACCTAAAAACCCACCTCTTTTCCTTGGCCTATGACCTTCCCTCCCCTCTTATCTGATCCTGTCCCCATGTATAGTCCTGTATCCTTTCTCTCATTCTATTATATCAACAATTGTAACTTCCTTTCCTCCTTTCTGGCCCTGTGCCTGTTTCTAATTGATTGTGAATTGTAAACCACTCTGATTGATAAAATAGAGCAGTATATCAAATAAATAAACATAAACATACAGCTGGCACCTCTGTGGTGACTTGAAGGTAGTTGCCCTTTTAATGGGACTGCAGCAGGGATATATAAAATACATGTGTTTCTTATGTGAGTGGGATAGCCGAGCAAGGGATTGGCACTACTTGCGGAAGGAATGGAATCGCAGACAAAATGTAACAGTTGGAGAGAAGAATATCCAGCACCCAGCTCTGGTTGAGGCTCACAAAATCCTGCTACCACCCCTTCACATCAAACTAGGTTTGATGAAAAACTTCGTGAAAGCCATGGACCGCACTTCGCCAGCTTTCCAATACCTGCATGAAAAATTCCCTCGACTCAGTGAAGCAAAGATTAAAGAGGGAGTTTTTGTGGGTCCTCAGATTTGAGAGTTCTTCAAAGATGACCGGTTCAACAACTTGCTGCAGTGTGATGCGAAACAAGCATGGAATGCTTTTCGCCTAGTGTCAACAAACTTTCTTGGAATGTTAGGGCAGAAAACTACAAGGAACTAGTAGAACACATGCTGATGCAGTATCAGAAACTTGGCTGCAATATGTCTCTAAAGATCCATTTCCTTGAGTCCCATCTCGATTTCTTTTCTGACAACTGTGGTATGGTTAGTGATGAACAGGGCGAACGTTTTCACCAGGATATCGCAATGATGGAGCAAAGATACTAGGGAAAATGGTCCACTACAATGCTGGCTGACTACTGCTGGACACTCCTCAGAGAAGTTCCCGAACAGCTGTACAAGAGACAGGCAAAAAAACCTAAGAAGCAGTCTGACTTGTTTTTTTACAGGTATTAACCGAAGGTCTATTATATTTACTATTGACATGCATTTCGTGACTTAAACATTAATTCTTGTAGATTACAAAAAAAATAGAACCAACTTTGCAATTTCACTGTCATATTTGTGTTCAGCATATAAAAATTGATAAGAAATGACTATTTTTATTTCAGTAACATGACTTTTGTAAAACATTTTTGACCAGTGTAATCAATAAAGAAGCGAGAAGTAGTCAAGAAATCTGACGATGCATTTGCTCTTGGCAGAATGGCTATAAAGGGCCTAGGCAAGATTCTCAAGAACAGAGATGTCTCTCTCCATACAAATATTTGACTTTTCCAAGACCTGGTATCTTCAATAGCGTCATATGGAAGCGAAAGTTGGACAGTGAAAAGATAGACAGGAAGAAAATCAATGCCTTTGATTTATGCTGCTGGCAAAGAATACTGTGTATACCATGGACTGCCCAAAGAACAAACCAGTCAGTACTAGAGGAGATCAAACCTAAGCTTTCTTTAGAAGATCAGATGACAAAAGTTTGGCTTTCATACTTTGGACACATCATATGAAGAGAGAGATCATTAGAGAAAGACATCATGCTTGGCAAAGTTGAAGGTCTATGCAAAAGAGGAAGGCCAGCAATGAGATGGATCGATACAATAACAGCAGCTATGGGTACCACTCTATCAACAATAAGCCGCCTCACTGAAGACGGAACACAGTTTAGGACAACTATCCAGAAGGTCGCCATGAGTTGACATTGACTCGATGGCACTTAACAACAACATAACTGGCACTAACCATTTAAAAGGAGATATAGCCGTTTTGAAGCTAACCAAGCAGTTGCTGAATATCACCACTGCCCGGTTAGCTTACGCACTGTGTGGCTCACTGGGGCTCGTTGCGGTAGACCCAGATATTCAATTCCAGTGACAGGATATAGCCCCAGACTGAATATACAGGGTAAACATTCAGCAGCGACAGCTATGTGCCTTAAAGTCATAGCAAATCAATATCAGGCTCATAGACATAATAGGGCTCTCAGAGACTCAGTGGAAAGAGGACAATCAATGGGACTCTGATATTAGGGCACACAATATATATGTTGAAATGACAGGGCAGATCAAATAAGGCACTATGGGGTAATTTTATAAGGTGGTGCCTACATTAAGCATGAAACTAAGCCCCTGCTTAGCATGGTTTTATAAAGACACAGGCGCCTATGTGTCTTTATAAAATACTAGAGTAAGTGGCATAGTGCACACCTGTATCACAGGCGTGGATATTTATAGCTGCCCGGGAGCAAGTATAAATGTCCATGCCTATAATTCTTCAGTTCACTTGTAGATTACTGTATTTTATAATCTATATGCATACTTGTGTACTCTTCCCAAACTCTGCCCATACACATGCCTATTGGCAAAGTATGTACCATCATGCTAAAGCAAATACTTTTATGTCAGTCACTTGATATTTTATAAGAGGACATCAACGAACATATATGGCGACATATGTGTGGGAATGACTGTATAAAATTACCTTCTCTGTGTTGAGAATGAAATAGTCAAGTGGAATAATATTGCATTTTAGAAGCTCTATAGAGATAAATTCAGTGGGGGATAGGGAAGACTATAGCACTGACCAAAAATGAGGAAACTGACTGTGAAGTGGCAACAAAGAGTAGAAAGTATAGTAAAATTGACAACAAAATAATAATGAGAGATTTTAATTATCACCACGTATGACGTATAGAAACTTTACTTTCCTATTGTATCAGGACAAGAAAGAGAAATCTTATGCTGATGTTATAAACTGAGTAACTGGCTCATGTGTAAGCAGATGCTCCTGCAGGCTGCTGTCCCATGTCTACTTCACTCCAAAGAAGGCTGGACGAGTTGGCTGAGAAGGTAACTGCTTTATTTTGAGAGCACACGATGTATCTGCAATACGAAAACAGTAGAAAGAGTCATGGGAAATCCTGCTCTTGCAGCTCAGAAGTGATTAATCCCATGCCCTTTATGTTGTGTTACAGCTTTCTTTGGTTTCAATATTCTAAACTGAATAACACATTGTCATATCAAAACTAGCCCTCAAGCAGAGTTATCATCACAAAACTGCTAAGCAGCAAGGCCTGGATTATATCTGAAAAGTTCTCTTCATGCTACTGTATGTTACTTCCAGCTGCTGACCACATAAATGTTTTTGATTATCAACCTCATGGTGTATTTAGATGTTCAGGAGGCATTTGATAAAATCCCTCATGAGAAATTTCTAGGATAGGAAACAATGTCCTATTTTGGCTTGCTAACAGATTAAAAGATTGAAGAAAGAGAGCGGAATTAATCAGTCCTCCCTATGGAGAGAGAGGAATGGTGAAGTGTATGGATTTACTTTGTTTTACATATTTATAAATGATTTGGGAAAGGGAGTAATGAGTGAGATTCATTTTGTCGATATTATTCAAAGCAGTTAAAAAATACAAGTGGATTGTGAGCAATTTCATGAGGACCTTGCAAGACTGGGGAATTAGACATCTAAATAGCAGATGACATTTAATGTGGACAAAGAAAACTAATCCTAACTATAGGTACATATGCTGGTTCCATATTGGAGCTACCAACTATGAGACGGATCTTGGCGTCATTGCGGACAATAACTGGAATCATCAGTTTAGTGTGCTGCAGTAGCAAAAACAGAATATTAGAATTTATTCAGAAAAGAATAACAAATAAAACTGGAAATGTATAATTTTTCTGTATAAGTCCATGGTGGGAATATGCCTCACTTATTGTATTCAGTTCTGTTCATTACATCTGAAAGGACATAGCAGAACTGGAAAAAGTATTCAGAAGGGCAACAAAGTGATTAAGGAGATGGAACAATTCTCTTATGAAGAAAAGCAGAACAGGTAAGTGTTATTCAGCTTAGAGAAGGGAAGACTAAGGGGCTTGTTTACAGAGCCGCGGTAGCGGTTTCCGCCCGATATCGGAGCCGCGGCCCCATTGAATTCAATGGGGCTGCGGCTCCGATATCGAGCGGAAGCTGCTACCGCGGCTTTGTAAACAAGCCCCTAAGATTTTATTTATTTATTTATTTAACTGTATTTATATATCGCCTTATCATAAAATCAAGGCGGTGAAAGTACAAAACAAAGAAAACATCTGGTAAGAAGAAGAAAAATACAAACATTGTAACATATAGTCATACAACACAATAAGCATTACAATAAACGATGGAATATGATAGAGGTATTTAAAATTACAAGTTAATTTAGGGCAAATATAATTGGTGAAATAGTAGTGCTATATCTTAAAGAAGGTATAGTGTCAAACAGCATAAACATCCTGCAGAAAACAAAATGCACGGTGGACTTTTAATATATAGAAGTTCCCTATGTGATGAGGAAGACTACAGCAGTAGAGGGATACTACGTATCATCTGACTGGCCAGAATGAGGAAACAGAGGAACGAGGGAAAGCTAACAGAAATTAGGAAAACTAGAGAACTTGGTAACCCAATAGTAATGGAAGGTTTCAAATACCCCAGTATTGACTGTGTAAATGTCTCATTGTGATGCACTAGAGAGGTAGAATGTCTAGAAGCCATAAATGACTGCTTAATGAAATAGCTGCTCCTAGAAATGGCTAGAGGGGGGCATACTCTAAATCTAGTCCTCACTGCACCTCAGGAGTTGGTGCAAGTGATAACAGGACCACTTGGCAACAGTAATCTTTATGCAATCAAATCTGAGTTAATCACTGAAGAGAAGATATTAAGGAAAACTATTGCAGTTGCATTTAACTTGCAAAAGGAGGACTCCAATAAAATGAGGTAATTAGAAAGAAAATAAAATGATGGTTTGCAAAATTTAAACGTTTGCATGCAATGTGGATAGTGTTTAAAATTCTATCTTAAATGCAAAGAGAACAAAGTTGCTTATCTGTAGCCGGTGTTCTCTGTGGATGGCAGGATAAGTCCTCACTTACAGGTGGCATCACCAATGGAATCCTGCACAGAAAACCTCTCCCAGTTTCTTCTAGGAGCTTTTGGATTGTTCCAGGAAAACCTGAGTGACCAGTCCTGCCTACCACTGCCATGCATCATCTCATCTCATCTTTTTCATGGAGCTCTCAAGATATGCAAGTCCTTTCGAGAGCTAAACAATTTTGTTGCTGGTTTACTGCTAATATTTTTTGTCAAATCTTTCTGTTAGTACATTTGCTGTGTGTTTAAATGTAGCACTCAGTACAACAGGATCATGTCTGGTGAAGACATGCATAGATAGTGCCTGCAATACTTGGAGTCTAACCTTGAATCCTCTCATTATGTAGTGTTTATAGATGGCTGAGAGAGAATGAAACGTCACAAAGAACAGTGCAAAATGATTTTTGATGTAGATATTGCAAGCCCATCAACCTTGGTATTGGCTGTATTGGTCTTCATGGCCTCAGGAACATAAGAACATAAGAACATAAGATATGCCATACTGGGTCAGACCAAGGTCCATCAAGCCCAGTATTCTGTTTCCAACAGTGGCCAATCTAGGTCATACGTACCTAGCAGTTTCCCCAAGGGACACAGGTTCCACAATGCTTGTATTGGTTCAAGCATTGATATCCTGGGTCCCTTCTTAATAATGGTTTATGGACCTTTCCTCCAGGAACTTGTCCAAACCTTTTTTAAACCCAGCTACACTAACAGCCTTTACTACATCCTCCGGTAACAAATTCCAGAGTTTGATTACACGTTGAGTGAAAAATATTTTCTTTTATTAGTCTTAAATAGTTTACCCTGTAGCTTCATTGCATGTCCCCTAGTCTTTCTATATTCTGATAAGGTAAACAATCGATCTACGTTTACCCGTTCCACTCCGTTCATTAATTTATAGACTTCTATCATATCTCCCCTCAGCCGTCTCTTTTCCAGGTTAAAGAGCCCCAACCTTTTTAGCCTTTCTTCATAGGAGTAGCCTTCCATCCCCTTTACCATTTTGGTGGCTCTTCTCTGAACCTTTTCTAAAATTGCTATATCCTTTTTAAGATATGGCGACCAGAATTGCACACAATATTCAAGGTGCGGTCTCACCATGGAACGATATAGAGGCATTATAATATCTTTTGTTTTATTTTCCATTCCTTTCCTTATCATACCTAGCATTCTATTTGCTCTCTTGGCCGCCGCTGCACACTGGGCCGAGGGTTTTAACATGGTATCCACAAGGACGCCTAAATCTTTTTCTTGGGTGGTGGTTCCTAATGTGGAACCTTGCATCGTGTAACCATAGTTTGGGTTGTTCTTCCCTAGGTGCATAACCTTGCACTTCTCCACATTAAATTTCATCTGCCATTTTGATGCCCAGTCTTCCAATTTATCAAGATCCTCTTGCAATTTTCCACAATCCTCCTGGGTTTTAACAACTTTAAATAGTTTTGTGTCATCAGCAAATTTGATAACCTCACTCGTTATTCCACTTTCCAGGTCATTTATGAATATGTCAAAAAGCAGCGGACCCAGCACAGATCCCTGGGGTACACCACTATTCACCTTTCTCCATTGGGAAAATTGGCCATTTAACCCTACCCTCTGCTTTCTATCTTTTAACCAGTTCCTGATCCACAGTAGTACACTGCCTCCTATCCCATGACTCTTTAGTTTTGCCAAAAGTCTCTCATGAGGGACCTTGTCAAAGGCTTTCTGAAAGTCCAGATACACAATATCAACTGACTCACCTTTGTCCACCTGTTTATTCACTCCTTCAAAAAAACATAACAGATTAGTAAGACAAGATCTTCCTTGTCTAAAGCCATGTTGGCTGTCTCCCATTAGGTCATGACTATCTATATGCTGAGTAATTTTATTCTTTATGATGGTTTCTACCATTTTTCCCGGTACTGATGTCAGGCTCACCGGTCTGTAGTTTCCCGGATCACCCCTCGAACCCTTTTTAAAAATTGGTGTTACATTGGCGATCCTCCAATCCTCAGGTATTAGAGATGATTTTAATGATAGTTCACAGATTACTGATAGCAGGTCTGCAATCTCAAATTTCAGTTCTTTCAACACCCTTGGATGTATACCATCCGGCCCAGGTGATTTGCTACTCTTCAGTTTATCTAATAGTTGTAGGACATCTTCCCGATGTATCGATATTTCCTTCAATTCTTCCACACCTTTAAATACCACTTCAGTCGTGGGTAACATCCCTACATCTTCCTCAGTAAAGACCGAAGCAAAGAATTCATTCAGTCTCTCCGCTATCGCCTTGTCGCCTCTTAGTGCTCCTTTAACCCCTTTATCATCTAATGGACCAACTGACTCTCTCACGGGTTTTTTGCTACGAATGTACTTGAAAAGGTCTTTATTTCGCGTTTTTGCTTCCGCAGCAAGCTTCTTCTCAAATTCTCTCTTTGCCTGCCTTATCAATGCCTTGCATTTGACTTGCCAGTGCTTGTGCTGTTTCCAGGTTTCATCATTTGGCTCTTTTTTCCATTTCTTGAAAGATGCTTTTTTGGCAACAACAGCCTCTCTGACCTCAGCTTTAAACCATGCTGGCAATTTTTTGGACTTCCTTCCACTTTTCTTAAAGCGTGGAATACAGCTGGTCTGGGCTTCCAAGATAGTATTTTTCAACAACACCCAAGCTTGATGTACGTCTTTAACCTTTGCAACTGCTCCTTTTAGTTTTTTCTTAACTGTTTTCCTCATTCTATCATAGTCTCCCTTTCGAAAGTTAAAGGGTAGTACTGTGGATTTCCTTACTATCCCTCCTCCACTAATTAAATCAAAGGCGATCATGCTATGATCACTATTGCCAAGTGGCCCCAACACCCTTATCTCTTGCACTACATCTGGTGTTCCACTAAGGACTAGGTCTAATATTGCTTCCCCTCTGGTCGGTTCATGAACCAGCTGCTCCAAGAAGCAGTCATTTATTTCATCTAGGAACTTTATCTCCCTAGCATGTCCTGTTGTGACACTGACCCAGTCGATGCCGGGGTAATTGAAATCACCCATTATTATTACTGCACTGTAACTTTTGCTAGCTTCCTTGATTTCTTTGAGCATTTCATCATCCATTTGTTCATTCTGGCCAGGCGGTCGATAGTACACCCCCACTGCCATCGCCTTCCCCTTTTTACATGGAATTTCAATCCATAGAGATTCTACAGCAAATTTTGTTTCTTGCAAAACTTTAATCCTTTCTGACTCAATGCCCTCTCTAACATAGAGCGCAACCCCTCCACCAATTTGATCAGCTCTATCATTTCGATATAGTTTGTACCCAGGTATCACAGTGTCCCACTGGTTGTCCTCCTTCCACCATGTCTCTGATATTCCAATCATATCTAACCTCTCGTTTAGTGCTATATATTCTAACTCTCCCATCTTGTTTTGTAGACTTCTAGCATTTGCATACAAGCATTTTAGAGACTGTATTTTATTCATATTAATTTGGCTATTGCTAGACATGGGTAATTTGGGATCTTTAAGTTCTGTCTGCTCCATACTCGAGGGCATTTGGGCTACTTTACTCTTTTTTGGAACCTCTCTGCTTTTTGTAGTATCCTTCAAGGATACATTCTTCCGAACCATGCGCTCTTGGGCGACTGTCGGCTTTCCCCTATTATCTAGTTTAAAAGCTGCTCTATCTCCTTTTTAAAGGTTAATGCCAGCAGCCTGGTTCCATCCCGGTTAAGGTGAAGCCCATCCCTTCGGAAGAGCCCCTCCTTTCCCCAGAATGTTCCCCAGTTCCTAACAAATCCGAACCCCTCATCTCTGCACCATTGTCTCATCCACGCATTGAGAGTCCGGAGCTCTGCCTGCCTATTGGGTCCTGCGCGTGGAACGGGAAGCATTTCGGAGAACGCTACCCTGGAAGTTCTGGATTTCAACTTCCTACCTAAAAGCCTAAATTTAGCTTCCAGAACCTCCCTACCACATTTTCCTATGTCATTGGTACCAACATGTACCAAGACAGCAGACTCCTCCCCAGCACTATCTAAGACCTTATCTAGGTGGCGTGTGAGGTCCGCTACCTTCGCACCAGGCAGGCATGTTACCAGGCGATCCTCACGTCCACCAGCCACCCAGCTATCTACATGCCTAATGATCGAATCACCAACTATAACTGCTGTCCTAACCCTTCCCGCATGGGCACTTGGCCCTGGAGAAACCTCCTCGGTGCAAGAGGGGTTTACATCACCTGGAGGACAGGTCCTAGTTACAGGATCACTTCCTGCCACACCAGGGTGATGCTCTCCTGTCACGTGACCTCTCTCCTCCATGGCAACAGGGATGCTGCCAGACTGGAGGTGGGACTTCAGGACTATATCCCTGTAGGTCTCGTCTATGTACCTCTCTGTCTGTCTTATGTTTTCCAAGTCTGCTACTCTAGCCTCTAGAGAACGGACTTGTTCCCTGAGAGCAGAGAGCTCCTTGCACCTAGTGCACACGTAAGACCTCTCACCAGCTGGGAGAAAATCATACATGTGACACTCAATGCAAAAGACTGGAAAGCCCACATCCCGCTGCTGGACTGCTGTCTGCATCTTAGTTTTAAGTTTGTGTTTAGATCTTTAAGTTCTATATGTACTAAAGGGTGCAATGGATATTTATACCACTAAAACTGTACCTAAGAAGTTTAATATACCTTGTTCACCTGAAGCTTAATTAATCTCAGGTCCTTGGTGTATGACTGATTTGGGTAATGAGCTTCACCTGAGAGCACCTCCTGTCTTTTAAGTTGTGCAAGTACCTATAAAGCTGTGAAATTCCCAGGGGAGGGTGGGTGTGGGGAGGGAGGGAGGGATATAACACTTATTAAAAAAGGGCTGCTACACAGTACCTTGTCCTGTGCTGCTGAGGAAAACTATATTCTGATTTGATTTAAATTATAGCTCTTTGCTGCTACTAGGCTCTAACCTATTATGAAATTTAAACTACAAGCTCTCTGCTGGATTCTAAATTTAACCAGAAAGCTCTCTTCTGTGTTTTAATTTGAAACTAAAAGTACTTTGCTGATGCTAGGCCCTGAGTGACTATGAAATTTAAACTACAGCTGTCTACTGGGTATGAAAGGTAACCAGAAAGTTCTCTTCTGTGTTTTTAAATTGAATCTTAAACTGTTGCTACTAGGCCCTGACTGATTTAACAAAAAAAATAGTGGGTTCACAGATTAATTAGCTTTAAAAGAAAAACAATTCCTTTCAGAAAAATTCCCAGAAGTATATACTCACAATTTCAGATTTCTCTCCAGAAGTAACAGCCCCCCTTTCCAGTCCGGGGTGCTGGTGATGCATCGATATCAAGGGGTCCTTGAGTTCACTTGGAAATGAGCATCGATTGGGTCTCCCAGGAACAGTGATCCACTGATTTCCATCTGAAAAAGAGGAAGGATTCATCCTTGGCTTCACTGACATCGACAACTCAAGGCGCCGATTTGTTATACTGAGGTCTTTTTTCTTCAGTAGATTTAGTGTGGAATGATTGAAACATTTTGAAACATTTCCAGTACCTTATTGCATTTTATGTAAGCTCTGGTCTGTATATTTTGATTTGCTTTCTACCAGTAGCTTTGAGGTTTATTTTTGTATTAGGATTGCATCCATTTAAGTTAGAAACAGAGGAGGAGCCTATGGCCGAAGAGCTGGAAATCCTCCAGTTCTGTGATCCACTAAGGAAACCGTGACAGTGCCCTTTCACAAGATTCCTCAAAGGGTTCAGATGATAATATGGGAAACACCCCTCTCTCTTCAACCTATTAAAAAAAAGGTTGATTGCATGTATCAAATTCAAAAGGCTTCTGGATTCAGGAAGCTATAGCTGCCACATCACTCTACAGTCATCAAATCCACTCTCAAAAGAGCCAGAGGTTCCAAGACGAACTCTTCAGTGCATCTGGGCAGGGAGACTAGGACATTGGATTTTTTTGGAAGAAAATTTTCAGAACGCTATACTCACGTCCCATATAGCATCCTACCAGCTCCTCATGGGCATACACTTGTGGAACATCATGTGCAGCATGCAGAAGTTTGTAGATTCTCTCCCTCCAGACACAGCCATGCAGCTTCAGCTCCTAGTGAGACAAGGGAAAGAATGCAGAAACTGCATTGTCCAAGTGATTTATAATACTTTTGAAATGGCATCGAGAGCCTTCGTTATGAGTATGACACCCGGAGACTCTCATGGCTCCAGTTCTCAGACTTCCAATGTGGTGTATAGGAGATGCTTGCTGATATGCTGTGCCATAGAGGCTGTTGCCCTCATCAAGCAGCATCCTCGTTTCCTATCTCCAAAGGAGGATTGACTATGGTCTCTGGACTTAAAAGATGCTTATACCCACATTCAGATAAATCCCAGTCACCGGAATTATCTGCAATTCATCAGAGAGAAATATCATTATCAGTACTACGTACTGCCTTTTGGCCTTGGGTCTGCTCTTTGCGTATTTATGAAATGTCTTGCAGTAGTCACAACCTGTCTATGCAGACTGGGTGTGCAGATCTATCTGAACGATTGGCTGATCAAGAGCACAACTCAGGTGCACACAATAATCTGGGTGCTAGAGTTTGTAGGGTTCATCATAAACTATTCTAAGTCAAATTTAAGTCTCCTGCCAATTGAAATTCATCAGAGTTCTACTAGACATGACTCAGGCAAAAGCCTTTCTTAAACAAAACAGGCTCACCTAACTGGTGGCAATTGTGGAAGATAGACAAAAGAATCAGCAGATGTCAGTGAGAAACATGTTGAGAATGTTGGACCATATGGCCTCAATGGTTCATGGCTCTCCCTTGGCATACCTCAAGATGAGGCAAGTTCAATGGACCCTGAGCACACAGTGGATGTAGTCCAGTGACAGACTCTAGGATGTAATTTCTGTCACAGCTCCTCTCTAGGACTCCCTATTTCTGGTGGATGGATCATTCTAATCTAACCAATACTATCCCTTTCTAAATTCCTTCTTATCAAAAGGTACTCACGACAAAAGTAGCCAAGCTGAGACAGAGAGCCCATGTAGATGGGTTCCACACTCTGGGAATTTGGTCCTACCAGAAGAGTATTCATCAAATAATTTTCCTGGAACTGAGAGAAATTTTGAATGCTCTAAAGGCCTTCAGAGATCGGTTGTCTAATCAAATTATCCAGATTCATACAATCAAGTAGCCATGTATTGCATCAACAAGCAGGGGAGAAAAAAGATCATGCCTCTTGTGTTGAGAGATGGTCAGGATGTGGAACTATGCCATCTCCCATGGGATGGTTCTCAAGCTCACATACCTGGTTAGTGAGAACAATGCCCTGACAGACAGGCTGAATCATGTCCTTTAACCTAACCAATGGATCATGGGCACTAACTATCTTTCAGGAGTGGAGTATTCCTCCCCTCCCCCCGATAGATCTGTTTACCATTCCTCAGAATAGGCAAGTGCCTCAGTTCTGCTCCAGGATAGGAGTGCATGGCAAACTAGCCTTGGATTCCTTCCTCCTCAATTTGGCAAAAGGTCTTGCCAAATTGATGGCATTTGAGTCTTGAAGGACTAGAAAAGGGACTGTTACTTCTGGAGAGAGATCTGCAATTGTGAGTATATACTTCTGGGAATTTTCTGAAAGGAATTCTTTCTATTAAAGCTATTTAATCTGTGAACCCACTATTTTTTGTTATTCAGGGCCTAGTAGCAGCAGTCTAAATTTAAATTTAAAACACAGAAGAGAACTTTCTCATTACATTTCATACCCAGCAGAGAGCTTGTAGTTTTCATTTAATAGTCACTCAGGGCCTAGTATCAGCAAAGTACTTTTAGTTTAAATTTAAAACACAGAAGAGAGCTTTCTGGTTAAATTTGGAACCCAGCAGAGAGCTGTAGTTTAAATTTCATAATAGGTTAGAGCCTAGCAGCAGCAAAGAGCTATAATTTAAATCAAATAAGAATATAGCTTACCTCAGCAGCACAGCACAGGGTACTGTGTAGCAGCCCTCTTTTAATAAGTGTTATTTCCCTCCCTCCCTCCCCACACTCACCCACCGCTGGGATACTCATAGCTTTATAGGTACACATCTTAAAAGACAGGAGGTGCTCTCAGGTGAAGCTCGTTACCCAAATCAGTCATACACTAAGGACCTGAGATTAATTAAGCTTCAGGTGAACAAGGTATATTAAACGTATTAGGTACAGTTTTATTGGTATAAATATCCATAGCAGCCCTTAGTAAGTAAAGAACTTAAAGATCTAAACAAAAACTTAAAACTAAGATGCAGACAGCAGTCCAGCAGCGAGATGGGGGCTTTCCAGTCTTTTGCATTGAGTGTCACATGTATGATTTTCTCCCAGTTGGTGAGAGGTCTTACGTGTGCACTAGGTGCAAGGAGCTCTTTGCTCTCAGGGAACGAGTCCATTCTCTAGAGGCTAGAGTAGCAGACTTGGAAAACATAAGAAAGACAGAGAGGTACATAGACAAGACCTACAGGGATATAGTCCTGAAGTCCCACCTCCAGTCTGGCAGCATCCCTGTGCCATGGAGGAGAGAGGTCACGTGACAGGAGAGCATCACCCTGGTGTGGCAGGAAGTGATCCTGTAACTAGGACCTGTCCTCCAGGTGATGTAAAACCCTCTCGCACTGAGGAAGTTTCTCCAGGGCCATGTGCCTATGAGGGAAGGGTTAGGACAGCCGTTATAGTTGGTGATTCGATCATTAGGCATGTAGATAGCTGGGTGGCTGGTGGATGTGAGGATCGCCTGGTAACATGCCTGCCTGGTGCGAAGGTAGCGGACCTCACGCTCCACCTAGATAAGGTCTTAGATAGTGCTGGGGAGGAGTCTGCTGTCTTGGTACATGTCGGTACCAATAACAAAGGAAAATGTGGTAGGGAGGTTCTGGAGGCTAAATTTAGGCTTTTAGGTAGGAAGTTGAAATCGAGAACTTCCAGGGTAGCGTTCTCACGGAGTCAATTCAGCTGGAAATGTCAGCAAACCTGATTTCACAGGATCAGGGGATATTGTTACATCCTAACATCAAGTCCCTAGTCTTCCCAAATTGGATGTTGATGAGTTAACTTTGTCCTCTCTGAACCTGCTAGTTGGCATGGCCAAGTTTCAAATGAAAGAGGTTTTCCATCTGGTATTAAGGTTAAGCCCTTCCTTGATCCATTCTCATGTTCCACACAAAAACTGTTTTAATACCTACTGTACATGTATCAGGGTATAATCTGAAGACCAACTCAGTAAGGGTTCATCTCAATGCAATTTGTGTTACCACTATCATGTAAAAGATAAACCCATCTCTCTACAACCTAAGTTGTTTGCTTCATGCAATGAAGGGAGAAGTGATCATATTGGATGATTTTAATCTGCTAGACATGGATTGGAGTATTCTTTCTGCAAATCTGGAAAGAAGTAAAAAGATCACAGATATCTTCAAAGGAGTACTGAAGAGACAAATGGTGCTGGAATTAACCAGGGAAAGATTGATGCTGGATCAAGTACTCACTAAGGGAGATAGCATGTCTAATATCCAGTTGGGTGCCCCCGTGAGCAGCAGTGATATTCATCATGTGGTTTGAGGTAAAAGCCAAGGCAGAGTCTAGCCCAGGGGTGGGGAACCTGCGGCCTTAAGTTTGCATGCGGCTTTTTGGAGCGTGATGTGCGGCCTTCTGTGGCCTTCTTAAACAAGTTTTCATATTGTTATATATATGACATTATTAGCATATGTGAACTAATTTTGGCAATATGGCAATTCCGCTAAGAAATGATTCTCAGTAAAAGCCATTATCTGGCCGCAATAAGGTAGTATCACTTATCTAATTGTAGTTCTTGGAGGCAATAAAGAGGTCACCCAAAATGTCTGCTGCTGGCAACGTTGGTAGGGGAAACTGGCGATAGAGACTACACTCGATAACAGATGCTGACAGACGCAGAACTGGCATGGCGTAACATCATGCCTTCGGATAAATATATCACAATGAGACTCGGAGGAGAATGCGGAGGAAGAGTAAGGGTTGGAGTTTGAATGAGAGAACGCATTAGCGAATCAGTTTGGAGTTGACGGTGAAGCATAGTGGCCACGCGTGCGAGTCGAAGTGTGTCGCGTAGAGGAGAGTGTGCCTCAGCCTTGGCGCGTGTAGGACATAAAACCATGGTATGAGGAGGTACCCGGTGTGTGACGTTGAATAAATTCTCAACATTTTTGTTCAAATTTATATGTGAAGAAACAAATTCATGATTGCAACAAAAAAAAATTGGCGCTAGTTTTGAAACCAAAATTTCTTCTCCACCTTCTGGCAACACTGTGGTGACTGGCTGGCATAGAGAGTGCAGCGTTTGTGGTTCCTTTCTTCAGAGTGTGTTTGTCACTTGATTACATTTTTTTTTTGCTTTCCATCATGTCGAAAAAAACAAAAAGGTCGCTGAAAGAAGAACACAGAGTGTTTAACAATGAGTGGGAATTGCAATACTATGTTGTTTCTGAGAAGGATAAAATGAGTTGCTTGCTCTGTGACTCTGTGATTTCAACAGTAAAAAAAATACAATGCACATCAACACTACTCTACTCATAAGGACAATAAATATGTTAAGATAGAAGGTGAATCCCGAAAGATTGCTTTACAAAAATTGAAAGAAGGGAAGCAAAAGCTGAGGCAATTATTCCAATCAGTGCAGAGTATCGGAAACGCAACTACAGAAGGTACTTATAAAATGGCGTATATACTTGGGAAAAAAGGTAAGCCATTTAGTGATGCGTAAATTATAAAAGATTGCATCATAGAGGTTGTAGGATGCTTAGATCCTGATAAGGTTAACAAATACAAACAACTGCCTCTTTCAAGAAGAACTAATGCTGATCGGCAGCATGAATTAGCACTCAATGTAGTAGATCAACTGCAAAAAATAATCCAAAAAGAAAATGTGTACTATTCAATAGCGCTGGATGAATCAACTGATTGCACTGACTCAGCACAGGTCTTGTATTTTGTTTCCGCCATAACTAAGGATTGTCATGTTTACAAAGAGTTGCTTACTCTGTGCACTCTAAAGAGAAGAATGCGAGGAATCGATGTGTTTAATGATTTTAAAGACAAATGTTGTGAATTCGGACTGAATCTGGCTAATTTAGTAAGTGTTTGCACAAATGGTGCACCTTCTATGACAGGGAAGAACAAAGGCTTTATCGCACAACTTAAGAAAGAGGTTTCAAGCCAAAATGATCTTATCTCTTTTCATTGCATTTTGCATCAACAAAATCTCTCTGCCAAATCCACTGTTTTAAATGACACTTTGCAGAAAGTTGTAGGAATTGTGAACTATATTCGAGCAAATGTAACGAGACATCGACAATTTCGTGAGATGCAAATGATTGATAATGAGGTAATTAGTGTTGATTTGCCCTACCATTCGAAAGTGCGCTGGTTATCACAAGGACAGGTTTTAGTCAAAATTTTGTATTTGCGTGAACAAATAATCCAATTTTTAGAGGAAAGGAATGAACACTGTGAATTATGCAAGGAGTTTCATAGCAATGTTGCTTTTCTGTGTAATATAATGACAAAGCAAAATAACTTGAACGTTTCATTGCAAGGTAACACCAAATCTATATATAATATGTGGCGAGAAATAAAAATATTCAAAATAATTTGCATTTCTTAAATCACTTCTTGGCCGAAATGAGCTTCCTGAAGAGCACTTCTCTCACCTAGTAAAAGTGATTAATGAAGAAAAATATTCTTCTGAACGTTTCAAACAATATGAATCGGTTATAGACTCGCTAATCAATGAATACAATGAAAGGTTCAGAGATTTTGAGAAGCATGACATGACCCTCAAAATGACTTTTCAACCTCACTTAGTTGATGTATCTGAGGCCCCAGAGAAGCTGCAGATGGAGTTAATTGAGCTCTCGGAAGATTATATTCTGAAGTCGCTGTTTGACAGCAAAAAAGATCCCATTCAAATATGGAAAAATGCCATCGAATATCCTCACCTCAGGGAACACGCATGACGCTTGCTCTCCTACTTCTCAACAACATATCGCTGCGAATCTACATGTTCCTACTTAACACAAATTAAGACATCCTTAAAATCACAAATTGCAGATGAACACATAGAAGACCAGTTAAGACTACATACATCCATGTTGCAGCCTGATATATCACTGCTTTCTCACAAAAAACAATCTCAGAAGAGTCACTGAAAGGTAAACAGCTAGCTTAGTTGTTTAAAATAAGATATATATTGTTAGTATGCACTCTGCCGTATGGCAGTATAAGATACTTGAAAGGGTTAATTTTGTATAAAAGCTAAATTAGTATTAAATTATTAGCATTTTGCAGTAAATTTGGGTTTTTTTTAGAATGTGGCCTTCTTGGAAGGATGTTAGCTCTCATGCAGCCTTCAAATAAGAAAAGGTTCCCCACCCCTGTCTAGTCAAAGCAAACTCAAAGTCCTAGATTTCAAAAATGCTGATTTTAGTAAAATGGGTAGGAGGAGATAAGGGAAATGGAAGGGCAGTAAGCTAAACTGAAGGAGGCAATAAAATGGGTAATGGATTTATATGTAAGGAAATTAAATAAAAACAAGCGGAAAAGAAAATCTATATGGTTCTCCATTCAAGCAGTTTTTGTCTCTCTTCTTATAAAGATTCGACTTGTTCAAGCCATGGTATATTCAATAACATCATATGGATGTGAAAGCTGGACAGTGAAAAAGATAGACAGGAAGAAAATTGACGCCTTTGAATTATGGTGCTGCAGGCGAATACTGTGTATACCATGGACTGCCCAAAGAACAAACCAATCGGTACTAGAGGAGATCAAACCTAAGCTTTCTTTAGAAGCTCACATGACAAGACTTCGACTTTCATACTTCGGACACATCATGCGAAGAGAGAGATCATTAGAGAAAGACATCATGCTTGGCAAGATAGAAGGTCAACGCAAAAGAGGAAGGCCAGCAATGAGATGGATTGAGACAATAACAGCAGCTACGGGTACCAGCCTGTCAACAATGAGCCGCCTGGCTCAAGACCGAACACAATTTAGGATAGCTATCCAGAGGGTCGCCATGAGTCGTCTCCGACTCAACGGCACTTAACAACAACAACAAGAGAGGACAAGGCCATAGTGGAGAGACTGAATTAATTCTTTGCTTCAGTCTTTACTGAAGAAGATGTAGGGAAGTTACCCATGCCTGAAATAGTATTTAAAGGTGATGTATCGGAAGAATTTAAACAAATCTCGATAAACTGGGAAGATGTAATACAGTTATTTGATAAACTAAAGCATAGTAAATCACCTGGGCCAGATGGTGTACATCCCACAGGGTGCTGAAAGAACTGAAATATGAGATTGTGACCTACTATTAATAATCTGTGAACTGTCATTAAATCAAAAGTATACCTGAAGATTGGAGAATGGCCAATGTAACACCGATTTTTGAAAAGTGTTCCAGGAAGCTACAGACTGGTGAACCTGACATCAGTTCTGGGCAAAATGGTAGAAACCATTATAAAAATGAAATTATTATCTAGATAGTCATGGTTTAATGGGAGAAAGCCACATGGATTTAGCCCAGGAAAGTCTTAATTTACTAATCTGTTATATTTTTTTGAAGGTGAAAATAAACAGGTAGATAAAGGTGAGCCGATTGAATCTGGATTTTCAGAAGCCTTTGACGAGGTCCCTCATGAGAGACTCTTGTGGAAATTAAAAGCTATGGGATAGGAGACAGTGTACTATTGTGTATCAGGAAATGGTTACAAGATAGAAAACAAAGAGTAGGGCTAAACAGCTAATTTTCTCAGTAGAGAAAGGTGAATAGTGGCGTACCACATTTATCTATGCTGGGCCCGCTGCTTTTTAATATATACATAAATGACCTGGAAATGGAAATAATGAGAGAGGAAATCTAATTTGCAGATGACACAAAATTATTCAAAGTTGTTAAAACCCAAGAGGATTGTGAAAAATTGCAAGAGGACCTTGATAAATTGGGAGACTGGGTGACCAAATAGTAGATGAAATTTAATGTGGACAAGAGCAAAGTTATGCACTTAGGAAAGAGCAACCCAAATTATGGTTATACATGTACAATGCAAGGTTCCACATTAGGAACCATCATCCAGGAAAAAGATTTAGGCACCATCATGGATAAGATGTTGAAACCCTCTAGTCAAAGTTCAGCAGCAGCCAAGAAAGCAAATAGAAGGAATAACAAGGAAAGGAATGGAGAATAAAACAAGGGATATTATAATGCCTTTGTATTGTTCCATGGTGCGACTGCACCTTGAATATTTATTTAACAGGTTTTTTATATCGCTTTATCATTTCAATCAAAGTGGTTTACATTATAACTTAAACTTGGTAATGTACATTAAACAGGGACATTATTGTGTGCAATTCTAGTCATCATATCTTTGAAGGGATATAGCAGAATTAGAAAAGATACAGAAAAGAGCCACCAAAATGGTAAAGAGGAAGAAAGGATACCTCTATGAGGAAAGGCTTCAAAGCTTAGGGTTCTTGAACTTGGAAATGAGATGGCTGAGGGGAGATATGATAGAAGTCTATAAGATAATGTGGAATGGGTAAACGTAGATCGGTTGTTTACTCCTTCAAAAAGTAGAAAGAGTAGGTGTACACTGTAGCACATTGAAGGCTAATTGGTGAAAATATTCTTTCACTCATCTTGTAATCAAACTCTGGAATTCATTACCAGAGGATGTGGTAAAAGCTGTTAGTGCAGTTGGGTTTAAAAAAGGTTTGAACAAGTTCCTGGAGGAAAACATAGAAACATAGAAATATGATGACAGAAAAAGACCACATGGCCTATCTAGTCTGTCCTTCCATAACAACTACAACAGTCCACTTTTTATCTTTAGAGATCCTCTGTGTTGGTCCCATGCCTTTTTGAATTCAGTTACTGTCTTCATCTCTACCACCTCCACTGGGAGACTATTCCACGGATCCACTACTCTTTCTGTAAAGAAATATTTCCGCATATCACTCCTGAATCTATCTCCCTTCACCCTCATCCCATGTCCCCTCGTAGCAGAACTTGCTTTCAGCCTGTAAACCATTATTAAAGAGGACCAGGGAAATCTACTGCTTACCTTGGGATAAGTAACATGGAATCTGTACTGTATACCTTTCTGGGAACCTGACAGATACGTGTGACCTGGATTGGCCATTGTTGGAAACAGAATACTAGGTCTTGGTCTGACCCAATATGGCATATCTTGTTCTTGTGTTTTTATGGCAGAGCGAGGAATGATTGAAATGTGTGCCCCTTTTGACTTTGCAGCTGTAGATGCCGCGGAAGAGGGCCCTCCTGGAGCAGGCAGAGGAGGAGTGGCCAGAGGAACCCGTGGGTGCAGAGGCGGAGTGTGCAGCACCCAGCAGCACCCCCAGAGCTGCAACAGCAGACTCGTAATAGACCCCCCACCTGAGGTTGAAAAAGAGATGCCTGCAGCCCCTGCCATACCCCTGGTGATATCCCTACACTACTTTGGGTGCATGCCTGAATATGCGGGCCTCACAGCCCCTAAGCAAGGTAACTGAGAAGCAATGGACTTTTCAGGATGTAGGGGTTGAGAGGGAGAGGGAGGTTTAGGTGGCTGGGAGGACTGGGAGGAGGAGGGGAATGGGAAGAGGAGGAGGAGTGAGAGAGAGAGGTAGGAAGGGAGGGAGTAGACATAGAAGAGTTGGGTGTGGGGATGCTTTTCACTGATAATACTGCTGTACCATAGCTTCGCAGGGCTGTGGCACAGCAAGGGAACCCTTTGGCTGGACACCAGATGCTCCATCATGAGGCTTCCCTAGACACCAATGATCCTCCCATCCTGTTGAACCTTCAAGCTCTCAGGCATGAGGTGCATCAGGGCTTCGCTGCCATTGCCTGGGCCCAGGACCTTATGGTGGGCTATCTGGAGGGCCTCAGGACAGAGATGCAAACCCTGACACAGGCAGTCTTCAGGGCTGCATTTCTGCCCTGATGCCACCTGCATCTCGGGGTAGGGACTCAGGTAGAGGAAGAGGGACGATTGTAGTTGGGGAGATGTTTTGTCTTGTTGCCTTAATAAATGTGCACTATGGTTCTGTCCAACCACTGTGTCCCTGTCTTCTGTCATGCCCTCCTACACCTGAATGCCCTTTGTCCCTGCAGTCTGCAGCCCTATGGATGCCTCCACATAGGGGACATCTGTGCCAGATCACCTGCAAGCATCCACAACCATCCGAGTCCCAAGAAGCAGACCTCAAAAGGACAGGCTGCAAGTCATAGTAATCCCTGCCACTAGGGAATGACTGAACAAGTACTCTGGGCACAAATATACCAATATGAGAGTCCTACAGTTCCCAATCAGCCAGTCTTTGATGGCAAGATAAAAAGGTCATGAAGGAGCACAGCACAAGAGCCAGGGGGCTCACAGTTTGCAGAAGGGACAATACAAATATCCTAATAGCTATGTGAACCACCTCCTCATTACCACCCCCCACATGTACAGATGTGGAGCTGGCCCATGTAGCCACACTCCCCCATTTCCCGCTTCCCCATCACTCAAATGCTTTTGCAGATAATTGCATACACACACAAAATGCCATTTTGAGAAGCAGCCTAGAAATAGCCACCAAAGGAAGACACAGGCAATAGCAACCGCATCCTAAGGGTGCATGACCTACAGTAACCTTTCATATGGAACCCTTACAAGACCTAATGGGCAGAGATCAGAGATAAAGATATGTAGGACCATCAGGTGCCATCCTGGGTTTTCATTCACAAATTGCAGCATGCCATGGTCCTTTTGCTCATGGCTGTGTTAATGCACCATTGCCCCCAATATATCCTGCAAAGTGAACATCCCTATATAGCAACAGTGAAATACCATGGCTGTGCACACCACAATGAAGCCATTGAATAGCTACAGCAATACATGGAAGTACTGGGGGTCCAAGTCTGCTTTGCTGCTCTACCACTGACAATCACGACAGGTCCATGTGTTCATGCACAAACATACCATGTCATAGAATGTGTCTCCAATACCCACAGTGTAGGCCATGTGTCATGATCTCCAGATGTGACACCTGTGCCAGGAGCTGTCCCACCTCCCCTTTTCCCAGGCCAGTGTGGAGTCAAGCACTGTACTGCATACACCCATTGCCAATATGATCTGTTAGCCACTCAACAGATGTGTGCCACTGCCCGTTAGTGATGGACAAAGGGCACGTAGATGGCGTATCCTTCTCAAAGGGCCATCTGTTACAAAGGAATCTAGTGGTCGATAGTCCAGGCCAACATCAAAGTGCCATGATCTTGAAAGACTAGCAAACGGGACTGCTACTTCTGGAGCGAGATCTGCAATTGTGAGTATATATGTCTGGGAATTTTCTGAAAGGAATTATTTTTATTAAAGCTAATTAATCTGGGGGCGGAGTCTGCCGCGTGCGAAGATGGCCGCTTGAATCGGAGCTCCCGTACAGCATTACAAATCCGGAGCCATTGGGAAGACAGGGATCCACTAAAATACTCACGAGAGCAAACTGAGCTATCCGAGATATGTCCGCGTTAAAACCTGCCCGACTGGACTTTCCACCAGCAGCCGGGCAATCAAACAAACGGGCCAAACAAGACCCTGCGTCCCCTCAGAAAATCGCGTCGGAAGGGGTGCGGGAGATATTGCAGGAACTGAGATCTGTGAAAGACATTGTCACCACCAACTCTGGGACACTAAAGAAGGTACAGGAGGACCTGCATGAGGTGAGAGAACGCATGGGAGACCTCACTAGCCGCCTAGAAGAAGTAGAGGCCGAGGTGGACAGGCAATCGTCTGTGCTTGCGCAGATTGGCCCCCTGGCACAGCGGGTCTCAGCCCTCGAAGTCCACGTTGAGGATCAATCGAATAGAATGCGGAGAAATAATATCCGTATACTAGGTATCCCAGAAGGTCGAGAAGGATCAAACTCTGTAACTTTCTTAGAGAAACTAATTCCTACTCTTTTAAACATTACCTTGGAGCGGGCACTGGAATTAGAGCGTGCACATCGGGTACCTTCCCACCCATCAGCACACACGCCCAGGCCTCGACCATTCGTAGTAAAGGTGATGCGATATCAACATGTATTACAAATAATGCAAGCGGCGAAACAGAGCCATAATTTACAATTTGATGGACACAAAATATCCTTTTTCCCGGATCTAAGCAAACAAACGGCTCAGCGCCGGAAAGATCTTCTGGCCTGCAGACCAGCCCTGCAACAAATGCAGGCCCGTTTTGGTCTTTTCTATCCCGCCACGATGAAAGTCACTTTGGATAATCGTACCCATACCTTCACGGAGGGTCGTGCCCTCCGAGCGTTCCTACAAGATCGCGCCCAGATGGAAGTGGGACCGGAAAGGCAATAGAGACTCAGGGA
This sequence comes from Ichthyophis bannanicus, assembly GCA_033557465.1. Classification (NCBI taxonomy): domain Eukaryota; kingdom Metazoa; phylum Chordata; class Amphibia; order Gymnophiona; family Ichthyophiidae; genus Ichthyophis; species Ichthyophis bannanicus. Next base: position 183,990,421 of record CM066034.1, read on the forward strand.
CCTAATTCTGGCGCTACAATTGACATTTACACTTTGGCTGTAGGTCTTGCTTAGCCTCTGCCAGCTCATTGTAGAAATGGGTGGTGGTGACTGAGTGAGGGAGAACCTCAGGAGACAAGTGTGAGTGCCAAGTAAGGATTATACTATGTATTATGCAATTGCTGTGCTGTTGCTGTTCTTTCAGTTTGGCTCAAAACTAGTCATTCTTTTTTCTTCCTTTTTTTTTTTTTTTTTTATATAATCATAATGCTGGCGGGGGTTTAAATTCTGTAGGCGGCACTGGCTCTACCGGACAAGTTTAGTTAGTTAGGTTGTGACTTATTTCAGACAGGTTGTTATATTGTCCTAATGAGTGAAATCGATAATTTAATCATGGGATTGTTGACCTTGAATGTCATCCTTCTTTATCACAGTAAGACACACTATGGCTAGTTCACGGATACGGGTGCTGTCCCTCAATGTCAAAGGCATCACTAACCCAGTAAAGAGGAAGAAAATCCTCACTTATTGTAAACATCAAAAGGCAGACATAGTCTACTTGCAGGAGACTCATTTGACCCTCTCAGAATCCTACAAGGTGAAGGACAAGGTATATCAAAATATTCTTTCAGCGCCAGCCCTTCAGAAGAAAGGAGGGGTCATCATTCTAGCTAAGCAAAGTCTGCATATGACGGTGCAAGAAACAAAGATAGATCCGATTGGATGCTGGGCTAGGGTGCTAGCGCAAATTAATAGCAGCTTGTATACATTTATGACTGTGTATGGTCCCACGAAGGATGACCCTCAATGGCTCGCTCAGATAACTCAAGAACTCCTGAGTATAGGTTCTTCACGTATTGTGCTAGGGGGTGATTTTAATCTTATACCAGACCCTCTCCTAGACAGAACGCCTTACAAGCCACAACATAAACCTCAGTCAGCTCAGGAACTGCATAATATGCTAGACTTGCTTGGGATTTTGGATCCTTGGAGACTCATTCACCCCCAAGAGCGAGAGTATTCCTTTCATTCTCTGCCTCACAATACACAAACTCGTATTGACTATTTCTTAATCTCCAAAACACTCGTTCCCGAAGTCGTTGATGTGGGTCTGTTACCCCGAACAGTATCAGATCATTCGGCGACCTACATGGATCTTAACGTGGGTCATGCAACAATATCCCAAAGTAGATTTTTTTTTGAGAAATCCTGGTTGGCAGATGAGAAGTTTTGTGCGGATATGAAAACAGCTATCACTGAATATTTTATCACAAACAAATATGGAGATACTTCCACATGGGCCTGGTGGGAGGCCTTCAAAGCTACTGTTCGTGGACATATGCTGACTTACAAGATACACAAACGGAAAGTTGCGGCAAAGAGAAGGGCGGAATTGGAAGTTGAGATTCACACGGGCGAGCGACTCCTCGTACGTCAAACAGATCAGAGGGTGCTGCAGCGTCTACAGAAGCTACGTGCTCAGTACAACGCACTCCTGCACGACGAAGTCACTGAATCACTTAAGCAACAGCAGGGGAGATATTATCACGACAGCAATCGGGCTAGTTCGCTCTTAGCAAATGCCTTAAAGACAAAACGAGCGGTCACACACGGATTGTCGGCTTAAAAGACTCGGCAGGAGTCCTAAAAGTGACCGACAAAGAGATACTAGCGATCTGCGAGAGCTTCTATTCTAAGCTTTATCAATCAGAAACAACACATGATGAATCGCTGTTTTCCGCCTTTACCTCCGCCATTGTAGGCCCCCAACTGACACAGCAGCAGCAAAGACTTCTTTCCACGCCGATCGCCGGTAAGGAGATTCAAGCCGCTCTACAACAATTGGCTAAAGGTAAAGCTAGTGGACCAGATGGCTTACCAGCAGAATTCTATGGTGCCTTCTCAGATTTGCTTGTCCCAGAGTTACTGCTATACTATGAAGGGCTAGCGGAAGACCTCCCAGCAATAGGAGCGTTGGCAGCAGCAACAATCGTGATACATCCTAAGCCTGGTAGAGACCCGGAGAGAATCGAGAATTACCGACCTATTTCGCTGCTGAATGCAGACTACAAAATTTATGCTAAGGTCCTAGCCAACCGACTATCCCAGGTCTTGGGGACACTTATACATCCCGACCAATGTGGCTTTATGCCAGGCAGATCTGCGGTGGACAATGGGCGTATGTTGGCACATGTGCTCCGCAAAGCACAGGAGATAGATCTGCCTATAGTGGGACTGGCATTAGATGCAGAGAAAGCCTTTGACAGAGTAGAGCTGCCCTATTTATATCAGACCATGCGTTGGATGGGAATCCCGGAGGCTTTTCTGAAGAGTGTGCAACTCCTGTACGCCAGACCGGTGGCTCGTGTGACAGCGAATGGTACCGCGTCGCAAGAATTCCCCCTCACTAGAGGAACGCGCCAGGGATGACCATTGTCGCCCCTGTTATTTAATATTGCCCTGGAACCACTGCTACTTAAAATTCGTCAGATGTCCAATATACAAGGGATGCCACTGGAAGGTTACCACTGCAAAGTGTCAGCCTATGCGGATGATCTTCTTCTGTTCCTCAATGAGAATTCCTTGGAGACCACCCTGAACGTTATTACGGAATATTCGGGTATCTCAGGATATAAACTGAATCTAGAAAAGACCGTCAGTATACCATTTACGGCAACAGTTTCAGCAGAGGTTCTCTATCGATATCCCTTCCAGGTGGAGAAAACGTCCTTTAAATATCTAGGGGTCACCTATAGTACTACCGTAGCAGATACTCTGTCATTGGTCGCTGACCGATGTAAGGAGCTTCTACAAAACTATACTCAAAAATGGTCGCCTTTACACTTGACCTGGTGGGGACGTCTAGAAACTATTAAAATGGTAATGGTTCCTAAGCTGACTTACATCCTCAGTATGATTCCGGTATTATTCCCAATAAAATTCTATCAAGATTTGGAAAAAAAACTGTTGCTCTTCCTCTGGAACAAAAAAGTACCACGGATAGCGGCGTGGAAGCTGAAACTTCCGAAAGAGCGAGGAGGCGTGCACTTTCCGGATTTCCATAGATATCATGTAGCGGCCATATTGAAGCAAGGATCATGGTGGGCGGAGGATATGGATGACCCGGGCATCCGACATGGCTATTAGTGGAATCAGCTGCTAGTGACCCACTTCCGTTGAAGTATTATATTGGCGCAACGGTGTTGCAACTAACTCAGATGAGCAATGAGATATTGCTAGCCACCCAGCAAGCCTTTAACCTTCTCCTACCCCTCTTGGGTGATACTCAGAATATCACGGATGCCACCCCACTTTGGTTTAACCCGCGCTTTAAAGTCGGCGGCGAAAGTATAGCTTGGAGCTCATGGATACGTCGTGGAATCCTCAATCTGGGTCAACTCCTTGTCGGGCGAAACTACAAAACCTTCGCAGAACTCCAATCAGAATTTCAGTTACCCTACAAATGCATGTTCCAGTGGGCTCAATTACGGCATTGCCTGAGCAAAGCGGGAGTGACGCCGCTACATAGGGTGGGGGGTCAACCGGCATATCAGCTGATTCAAGAATTTCGGATGGGCACTGGTCTAATATCCAAATGCGTAGAACTCCTCAGAGCCGCTGACACTCGTAGCCCTAGTGGTGCCCAGTTGGTTTGGGAAGAAGAAGCAGGCCGCCTGCCAACCTCTGAGGCATGGACACTCTTTTGGGGGCCCCAAATTCGGTTGTCGAGATCAGCCTCACTTACACAGATGCTATACTTTTTGGCGCATCGTGCCTATTTGACTCCGGTCAAGATGTCTAAATGGCAAGCACATGATGATGGTCACTGCTGGTCTTGTGGCTCCGAGCTGGGCACCATGGCGCATATGCTTTATTATTGTCCATTACTGACGCCCTATTGGAAAGGAGTATGGCAGAAAGTACAGAAGTTATGCCGGATAGACACACCCATTACCTTCCAAATTGTAATATATAAATCTTTAGCGGAAGTGCCCAGTTTACGGTGCAACCACATGGCGCTGTTCAATCTACTCCTTAGTCTGGCACAGAAGGCCATTATGAGCCACTGGAAGAATTTTAGCGCACTGAGCGTCCCGTACTGGTGGAATTTAGTGTGCTATCACCGCTCATGTGAAATAGCGTATGTAGCACAAAACCCATCCTATCGGAACCTCATGAGTAAATGGGACACCCCTCACTGGGAAGTTAGTTGACATGATTCTTTAACATGAAGGTATGACATTTGAGGTCCTCACCCCCTCCCACTTTAATTACATACTCATGAGCATGTATCCTTCAGATAACAGGGAATAGATAATACACCTGTCTGTATTTGTCCTGGTATTTGTATGCATAATATGTTTGTAGTTGTGTTAATATATTGTCTGTTTTGTTGTTTATTGTTTAAAACTGGTAAATAAAGTTGTCAAAAAAAAAAAAAAAGCTAATTAATCTGTGAACCCACTATTTCTTGTTAAATCAATCAGGGCCTAGTAGCAGCAGTTTAAGTTTACATTTAAAACACAGAAGAGAGCTTTCTGGTTAAATTTCATACCCAGAAGAGAGCTTGTAGTTTAAATTTAATAGTCACTCAGGGCCTAGCATCAGCAAAGTACTTTTAGTTTAAATTGAAAACACAGAAGAGAGCTTTCTGGTTAAATTTAGAACCCAGCGGAGAGCTTGAAGTTTAAATTTCTTAATAAGTTAGAGCCTAGCAGCAGCAAAGAGCTATAATTTAAATCAAATAAGAATACAGCTTACTTCAGCAGCACAGGACAGGGTATTGTGTAGCAGCCCTCTTTTGATAAGTGTTGTTTCCCTCCCTCTCTCCCCACACCCACCCACCCCTGGGATAATCATAGCTTTATAGGTACTTACACATTTTATCAGACAGGAGGTGCTCTCAGGTGAAGCTCGTTACCCAAATCAGTCCTACACTAAGGACCTGAGATTAATTAAGCTTCAGGTGAACAAGTTATATTAAACGTATTAGGTACAGTTTTATTGGCAACCTTTAGTAAGTAAAGAACTTAAAGATCTAAACAAAATCTTAAAACTAAGATGCAGACAGCAGTCCAGCAGCGAGATGGGGGCTTTCCAGTCTTTTGCATTGAGTGTCACATGTATGATTTTCTCCCAGTTGGTGAGAGGTCTTACGTTTGCACTAGGTGCAAGGAGCTCTTTGCTCTCAGGGAACGAGTCCGCTCTCTAGAGGCTAGAGTAGCAGACTTGGAAAACATAAGAAAGACAGAGAGGTACATAGACGAGACCTACAGGGATATAGTCCTGAAGTCCCACCTCCAGTCTCGCAGCATCCCTATTGCCATGGAGGAGAGAGGTCACGTGACAGGAGAGCATCACCCTGGTGTGGCAGGAAGTGATCCTGTAACTAAGACCTGTCCTCCAGGTCACCCTCTTGCACTGAGGAAGTTTCTCCAGGGCCATGTGCCCATGAGGGAAGGGTTAGGACAGCCGTTATAGTTGGTGATTCGATCATTAGGCATGTAGATAGCTGGGTGGCTGGTGAACGTGAGGATCGCCTGGTAACATGCCTGCCTGGTGCGAAGGTAGCGGACCTCACGCACCACCTAGATAAGGTCTTAGATAGTGCTGGGGAGGAGTCTGCTGTCTTGGTACATGTCGGTACCAGTGACATAGGAAAATGTGGTAGGGAGATTCTGGAGGCTAAATTTAGGCTTTTAGGTAGGAAGTTGAAATCCAGAATTTCTAGGTTAGGGTTCTCCGAAATGCTTCCCGTTCCACGTGCAGGACCCAAAAGGCAGGCAGAGCTCCGGAGTCTCAATGCGTGGATGAGACAATGGTGCAGAGATGAGGGGTTTGGATTTGTTAGGAACTGGGGAACATTCTGGGGAAAGGAGGGGCTCTTCCGAAGGGATGGGCTTCACCTTAACCGGGATGGAACCAGGCTGCTGGCATTAACCTTTAAAAAGGAGATAGAGCAGCTTTTAAACTAGATAATAGGGGAAAGCCGACAGTCGCCCAAGAGCGGATGGTCCGGAAGAATGTATGCTTGAAGGATACTACCAAAAGCAGAGAGGTTCCAAAAAAGAGTAAAGTAGCCCAAATGCCCTTGAGTATGGCGCAGACAGAGCTTAAAGATCCCAAATTACCCATGTCTAACAATAGCCAGATTAATATGAATAAAATATAGTCTCTAAAATGCTTGTATGCAAATGCTAGAAGTCTAAAAAAATAAGATGGGAGAGTTAGAATATATAGCACTAAATGAGAGGTTAGATATGATTGGAATATCAGAGACATGGTGGAAGGAGGACAACCAGTGGGACACTGTGATACCTGGGTACAAACTATATCGTAATAATAGAGCTGATCAAATTGGTGGAAGGGTTGCGCTCTATGTTAGAGAGGGCATTGAGTCAGAAAGGATTAAAGTTTTTCAGGAAACAAAATTTGCTGTAGAATCTCTATGGATTGAAATTCCATGTAAAAAGGGGAAGGCGATGGCAGTGGGGGTGTACTATCGACCACCGGGCCAGAATGAACAAATGGATGATGAAATGCTCAAAGAAATCAAGGAAGCTAACAAAAGTTACAGCGCAGTAATAGCAAGGCCGCGGGCCCCCCCCCCGGGCATGCGCGCGGCCGGCGTTAACCGGGGGGGCGGCGGGCGCGGGCGGCGTCGGCGTCTGGGGAACGCGGGGGCGGGCTAGCGGGTCGCGGCACGCTCAATGGCTCCCGGGGCACTGAAAGGTGCGGGAGCCAATGAGTGGTTAGCACGGCGGTTTGGGCAGGGAGGTGGTGGGGGCTGCGTGGCTCCTCCGGCCTTTCCCTTGTGGCGGCCGGAGGGGTCAGACGTCCGTTTTGGTGCTGCGGGGAGGCCCGGCCACGTGGCAGCCAAAAGGTGCCCAGCGGGGTTTCTGTGTGACTCGTGGCCCCCTCTTCTTCCTGCGGGAAGGGTAAGCGATGGGCAATTGCCTAAAAACAACAACAACAAAAAAAAAGATAAAGAATTTAAAACAACTAAAGGTACCCCTTTAATTGCGGTGGCAAGGGTTTGGAAGGAAGGGGACATGGGTAGGCGGACCAGGACCGGGTCCAGGGGGGTGGGAGGACGGGGGGCCCCTACAGGGCGCCGGGCAGCGCAGGGGGGAAGGGGGGGCAGCAGGCTTCGGTCCGAGGCAAGGAGGGTGGGCCAGGGAGGGGGCGCGGGGCTGGTCAGCGCAGTGACCAGGCACCCAGCGCATCTCGGCGCAAAGGTGCGCCGGGAGCTTCTGATGGTCAGCGTGGGAGTCACAGGGGGCTCCGAGGGCAGAGGGAGGGTCCCCTGCCTCCGAGGGGGGGGGCAGCTGCGGTGGGGGGATCTGCCACAAGGGGCGGGGACACGGAGGGGAGGCTTATAGAGCCGCCTAGTCTGGCTGCAGCCCCTGCACCGTTGGTTCCTGAGGGCACGGGGCAAGGGCAGCCCCACGTCCCATTTGGGGGAGGGGGGTGGGGGAGGGTCCCTTCAGGGGCGAGGCACAGCTGGGGGGAGGGGCAGGGGCGAGTAATTGGGGGGCCTGGCCGGGTTACACGGGGGGGCCAGGGTTTGTTGGGGGGGCCTTCGCGCCCACATGGGAGCAATGGCAGCGGGGAGGGCAAGGGTCTTCCAGGACGGACTGGGTGGGGGCATGGCAACAGCCTTGCGCCGGGGCGGGTGTTCCGGCGCCTTTTTCTTTCTTCTCTCCACAGGTACCACTCGGTTGGCCAGGCGCAGGAGCAACTTGGCCGGGTATGTCGCAGAGACGGGAAGAGCCGACGCATCCCGCACCAGCCCATGAGGTGATGCCGAGCTCGACGACCGCCACATCGGAAGGACAGGGCTCTATGTCAGCGTCGACGGAGGCAGCGGGTGCGGCAGGTGAGCATATGGGTCAGGTCACTGCGGTGTCGGCAGCGAGTACCGGGCCGGGGACGGGGGCGGCTAAGAAAAAAAGGCGGCGTTCTCATCGGCGGCAGCGGGCGTCAGGCTCGGGGTCGTCCACCTCGTCCGGGTCTTCGACACCGTCATCAGCCTCTCGGGATAGCGCGGGGGAAGGCGAGGGCGTGATGGGGCCGGTGCCCACGGTGGCCACTTTCGCGGAGCTTTGGCAAGGCGTCCCGCGGAAATTGCGGCGGAGGATTCAAGAGCGTCGGTACGTGGACATTTTTAGATTACTGGAAGGCCGTAAGCGTTCCGGGGACAGTAGGAGAAAAAGGAAAGCCGATGAAAAGGCGGGGAGGGTACGCCGCGTGGCGCATAATGTGACGAACTGGACTCGTGCTTTTTTGCGGCTAGCCAGTGTTTGGGGGCGGGTGCACCCGGAGCAATATGGTATGTTATTGGCGCATGCAGACTCCATATTGGAGGCCTCTCAGTCTCACGATGGTTGGGCTTGGCTCAACTACGACGAGAAATTTCGGGACAAGATGGAGGAGAATCGGTCGCTGTCGTGGGGTACGCAGGACATCAATTTATGGCTGACGCAGATGTCGGTCAGATCCTCCAGGGGGCCGGGGCAAGGGGTTCGGGGCGGGTTAGTGGTGGCGTCCGGGGCTCCGCGGCCCTTTCGGGTTGGGGAGTCCGCGTCGGGACCGAAAGCGGGCGGTAGTCTGGGCGTCGGGGATTTATGTTGGCGCTTTAACAAGTCCTCCTGCCCGTTTACAGACTGCAAAATTCCGGCACGCGTGTTCAGTCTGTAATGGGAGGCACTCCGCCCTTAAATGTGTTAAACGGGGACTGGGCGGATCGGGTTTGCCCCCCCCCCCAAGCAGTGAGAATTGGCGGGGTTTGGCGCCGACTCCAGTCAAACTCGATGTGTTTCTGGACGTTTTGAGGCGTTATCCCAAGAAAAAAGATAGGGTTATATTGGAGGGGGGGTTTCGTGAGGGGTTTCAGATTCCGACGGGTGGGGCTGAGCGTAGTGCGGAATGCGCCGTCAGTAAGGCGCTTTGCCAGTGTGGTGCGGAAGAAGTTAGCGGAGGAGAGGGCGTTGGGGAGGGTAGCGGGTCCTTTTGACCAGCCCCCTTTTGCAGATTTGACGGTGTCCCCGCTGGGGTAATACCCAAAAAGGAGCCCGGCAAGTTTCGGCTCATACACAATCTCTCGTATCCCAGCGGGGCTTCGGTGAACGACCGGATTCCTAGAGAACTGTGTGAGGTACGGTATGCATCGTTTGATGTAGCGGTTGAGCTCGTCCGCAGCTGCGGGCGGGCCTGTTTGATGGCAAAGGCGGATATTGAAGCGGCTTTCCGATTGTTGCCGGTCCACCCGTCGGCTTTTCCGTTGTTAGGATTTTGTTTCGAGGGCAGTTACTACTTCGATTGGTGTATGCCGATGGGGTGTTCGATCTCCTGTGCGCACTTTGAGCGGTTCAGCTCCTTTTTGCACTGGGCGCTGGTGGACAGGGTGGGGTTGGATCAGCTGGTTCACTATCTGGATGACTTTTTGATAGTGGGGGCGGCGGGGACCCAGCAGTGTCAGGTACTGCTAGATGGTTTCGTCAGTATGGCGTGGGAATGGGGTGTGCCGTTGGCGTCTGATAAGACGGAGGGCCCAACGACGCGGCTCACCTTTTTGGGAATCGAGTTGGATTCCGTAGAGATGGTAGCGCGTCTGCCGATGGTCAAATTATACAAGCTCCGGGTTTTGGTCGCAAATGCGTTGTCATCCGCGAGGCTGGCGCTACGGGAAATGCAGTCGTTGATCGGGTCTTTAAACTTCGCCTGTAGGGTGATTCCCATGGGTCGGGTTTTCATGAGGCGCCTTGCAGCGGCTACTGCGGGAGTTCGCAAGCCACATCATCGGCTGAGGGTGTCACGTAGCATTCGGGACGACTTGGCGATTTGGGACGAATTCCTTAAGGATTTCAATGGGATTATGGTGTTCAGGGACAGGGAGATTGCAACTCCAGAGTTGCAATTGTTTACGGATGCGGCTGGTGGTTTAGGCCTGGGGATTTATTTCGGGGGCTCCTGGTGCTCGGCGGCATGGCCAGTGGCATGGACTGCGTTGGGTCTCACGGCTAACATAACTTTTTTGGAGTTATTCCCGATCCTGGTCGTCTTGGAATTGTGGCCAGACAAAGTGCGTAATCGGAGAATTGTGTGGTGGTGTGACAACGAGGCAGTAGTGTCGGTCGTGAATCATTACTCGCCGCGCTGCCGGCTGGTTGCCGAATTGATGCGACAGGTTGTGTTGGCTTGTCTGAGATTGAATACTGTGATACGGGCGAGGCATATTCCTGGGAGTTCTAATCTTGTTGCTGATGCTCTTTCCCGTTTCAAGTGGGAGCGGTTCCGTGCATTGGCACCGGAGGCCGAAGAGGAAGGGAGGTCGGTCCCTGAGCGGTTATGGCAGGTTGGCCTCCAGAGATGCTAGAACTACTGAAGGCGTCGGTTGCAGCGACTACTTGGAGGGCGTACCAGCGGGACTGTGATACCATGGTGGAGTTCCTTGAGGAGCGCGGATGGCGTGGGGGTCCGCCTACGGATCAGCTTACGGGTTTGTATGTGTCGTCAGCAAAGGCGGCGGGTTTCTCTCGTGCCACGGTGAGTAGGAATTTGGCAGGGTTTGCCTTCTTTGCCAAGGCGGTGGGTTGGGGGGCGGGCGGCGGGGGTTTCCTCATGCGTAGACTCCTGCAAGGATGGGAGCGGGTCTGCCCGTCCCCAATGGATGGGCGTCGGCCCATTACTTATGAGTTGCTATATCATTTGTGCTGGGCGGTGCCGCAGGTGGCTTCCTCGGTGTTCAAGGGCGTTCTTTTTCGTGCTGTTTTTGCCTTGGCCTTCTTTGGGGCCTTCCGCGTGGGTGTGTTGGTGGCGGACTCGCGGGGGGCAGCCGGGGTGGGGGGCCTACAAGCGCACCATGTGAAGTTGGAGCCGTGCGGGGTTGGGCTTTATTTAGCGCGTTCTAAGACGGACCAAGTAGGGCGTGGCGCGTGGGTCCAGTTGCGCGCGATCGAAGGGGCGGCCGTTTGCCCGGTGGGGCTATTGCAGGCATATTTTCAGCGGCGGCCCCGGGGGGCTGGGAATTTCTTCATTCATGCGGATCGCAGTGTTCTTACGTGTTTCCAGTTTACGGCGGTACTGCGGCTAATGTTGCGCTGGCTGGGGGAGGATGCGGGGCTGTTCGCGCCTCATTCTTTTCGGATCGGGGCGGCGATGAGTGCTGCCGCGGCAGGGTTGCCTGAGGATGCTATACGGCGCATAGGGAGATGGAAGTCCGGGGCGTGTCGCAGATATGTGCGTCTGTAAGGGCGGGGGGTGTTGGCTAACTATGGCTCTTTTTGTTTTGCAGAAGTTTTGCCAGAGGCGTGTCAATGCTGGGTGATTGGCCACTCGTTTGTGTATTGGGCCAGTCGTCGAGCAGCTCTGCGCCCGATTGGGCAGAATCTGGGATTGAAGGACTGCGAGGTGACCGTCTCATGGCTGGGTGAGCGGGGACTGCGATGGATGCAGCTGTTGCCTTTGCTGCGGCACCACGCTCGGCTGAGAGGGACGCCGGATGCCTTGTTAATTCATCTCGGTGGCAATGATTTGGCATCATGGACCTGTCGACAGTTGATTCGCACTGTCATTAAGGACTTGGGGGCAATACTGTCAATTTTCCAGGGGGTATTCTTGCTGTGGTCGGACATTATTCCAAGGCCAGCGTGCAAAGCTCAGCGGCGATGGTCGCGTAGATTGACGAAAATTAATCGTCAAATAGGCCGATGGGTGGGGGAGCGGGGAGGGTGTCAAATATTACATTCCTGGGTAGATGTGGAATGTGGTGGCTTATATAGGGAAGATGGGGTACATCTGTCTCCGGTCGGGATGGATTTACTCCTTAACGATTGGCAGGAGGCCTTGGAAGATATGCTCAGACACAGGGTGACTGGTCGCAGCTTGGCCGGGGGGGGCGGCTCAGGGCAGGTGTCCTGAGCCGGTGGCGGGATCCCGGAGGTTTCCGGGGTCCGGAGCCGGAGCTAAGCAGTAGGGTGGGGTCGGGTACCCCCGACCCGGACAGTCCCTCAGGCTTTTGCTAATAATATGGCGAAGTCAGAAGAGGGAGGCTAGGCAATTTGCCAGGGCCTGGACACGGCAGAAGCGGCCTCACTTTGCTACCCACATGGCTGGTGAGAATTCGCTCTGCTGGAGGTGGGTGGGGGGGGCAACAAAATGTTTGACTTTGTTGATGTTTATTGTTAAATGTTATCAATTGGCCAATAAAGCTGCGACCAGTTGAATTCCCAAACAGGTCTTGTATATTTATTTGTGGTGGGGTATTGTGTGGTGCATGGGGGAAAAGGGGGGATTGCTAAGTGGAGCCGCGGAACTGTCCGCCTTACCCGGTTATAATAATGGGTGATTTCAATTACCCCGGTATTGACTGGGTCAGTGTCATGGCAGGACATACTAGGGAGATAAAGTTCCTAGATGACATAAATGACTGCTTCTTGGAGCAGCTGGTTGATGAACCGACCAGAGGGGAAGCCATATTAGACCTAGTCCTTAGTGGAACACCAGATCTAGTGCAAGAGATAAGGGTGTTGGGGCCACTTGGCAATAGTGATCATAGCATGATCGCCTTTGATTTAATTAGTGGAGGAGGGATAGTACGGAAATCCACAGTACTACCTTTTAACTATCGAAGGGGAGACTATGATAAAATGAGGAAAATAGTTAAGAAAAAACTAAAAGGAGCAGTTGCAAAGGTTAAAGACTTACATCAAGCTTGGGTATTGTTGAAAAATACTATCTTGGAAGCCCAGACCAGCTGTATTCCACGCTTTAAGAAAAGTGGAAGGAAGTCCAAAAAACTGCCAGCATGGTTTAAAGGTGAGGTCAGAGAGGCTGTTGTTGCCAAAAAAGTATCTTTCAGGAAATGGAAAAAAGAGCCAAACGACGAAACCTGGAAACAGTACAAGTACTGGCAAATCAAATGCAAGGCATTGATAAAGCAGGCAAAGGGAGAATCTGAGAAGAAGCTTGCTGTAGAAGCAAAAACGCGAAATAAAGATTTTTTCAAGTACATTCGTAGTAAAAAACCTGTGAGAGAGTCAGTTGGTCCATTAGATGATAGAGGAGTTAAAGGGGCACTAAGAGGCGACAAGGCGATAGCAGAGAGACTGAATGAATTCTCTGCTTCGGTCTTTACTGAGGAAGATGTAGGGATGTTACCCATGACTGAAGTGGTATTTAAAGCTGTGGAAGAATTGAAGAACAACCCAAACTATGGTTACACAATGCAAGGTTCCACATTAGGAACCACCACACAGGAAAAAGATTTAGACGTCATTGTGGATAACATGTTATAACCCTTGGCCCAATGTGCAGCAGCAGCCAAGAGAGCAAATAGAATGCTAGGTATCATAAGGAAAGGAATGGAAAATAAAACAAAAGATATTATAATGCCTCTATATCGTTCCATGGTGACACTGCACCTTGAATATTGTGTGCAATTCTGGTCACCGTATCTTAAAAAGGATATAGAGTTATTAGAAAAGGTTCAGAGAAGAGCCACCAAAATGGTAAAGGGGATGGAAGAATACTCCTATGAAGAAAGGCTAAAAAGGTTAGGGCTCTTTAACCTGGAAAAGAGACGGCTGAGGGGAGATATGATAGAAGTCTATAAATTAATGAACTTAGTGGAACGGGTAAACGTAGATTGATTGTTTACGTTATCAGAATATAGAAAGACTAGGGGACATGCAATGAAGCTACAGGGTAAATATTTAAGACTAATAAAAGAAAATATTTTTTCACTCAACGTGTAATCAAACTCTGGAATTTGTTACCGGAGGATGTAGTAAAGGCTGTTAGTGTAGCTGGGTTTAAAAAAGGTTTGGACAAGTTCCTGGAGGAAAGGTCCATAAACCATTATTAAGAAGGGACCCAGGATATCAATGCTTGACCCAGTACAAGCATTGCAGAACCTGTGTCTTTTGGGGAAGCTGCTAGGTACGTATGACCTAGATTGGCCACTGTTGGAAACAGGATACTGGGCTTGATGGACCTTGGTCTGACCCAGTATGGCATATCTTATGTTCTTATGTTCTTATGATCGCCTTTTAATCCAAAGCATCTCTACAGGAATCCATGTAGGTGATTCTAGAGGCAGTCCAAGGACATTCATCTTCTGGGGACATCTGATCAAATGGTAAATTTTGAATGTGGGGACATACATATTTGGGACATGCCGACATATATCTCCAGGACATATGAAAAAGTGGCAGCATACCTGTAAATGGCCAATTTTGCAACACGAGCTTGAGCTTGATGCCATAGTTCCTTCACCATAGCACTTAAGGGCTAGGCATCCAGCAGGAAGGAAAACCTCTGTCCTGGAGAGGTCGAGTTGCTGATCCATGAGGTCCTCGGCAAACACCACATACTCTTTGGAAATGCAGGCACTAACTATAGTGTCCACCAGAAAGCACAGCTCTGGTGTGATTCTGTATGAGGCTGAATGCCATCACTACAACCAAGACATGGAGGATGTCAAATACAAGTGGAAAGAGATGAAGTGCAGAATGAAGGATAAAGCAGCTGAACATGTTCCTGAGGGGAGGCCACCAGTGCTGACTGAACAGAAGTAGTGGGTCTTGGGCAGAGGAGTACAGCACAGCTGTGGACAGGCCAGCAAATGTGGCAATGCTGCAAGACCTAGATGAGAAAGATGGTGAAGAGCTGTTGCCAGATCTGCAGAAGATGCACATATCCCAGACCTGCAGAAGATGCACATATGCCCACTACAAGCACTTGATGTTGCCATGCACCCACCTGGCAAGGAGACACCACAAGATACACCTGGGAATGGATGACAAATAACCCATCACAGGCAACAGCTGATACAGTGTCGAGATCACCTTCTCCAGCAGAATGAGAATTTCCTGGTGATAGAGAGGGAATGCAATGAGGTACTGCAAATCATTCTGCATATGCAGAGAGAGAGAAAAGAGACAGCTGATAGGTGTCTGTAGAAGCTGGAACACTTCTGCCAGGCAATAGATACATTCCTGTCACATATGGGTATTCCTGTATCCCAGGAACCCCAACCTCAGACAATCCCTAGCAGTGTGCACCCTGCCTCTGCCCCTGCTTCCTTGGGCCACACACCTAACAGTAGAGATGGCCGAGGTGCTAGGGTAAGGCAATCAGAGCCCCAGGAGACACTAATCAGGGGCATTGGAACATCTTTTTGGTTGAAGGGGCCAAGAAACCAATGTCAAACTCCACCCCCAAGTTCTCTAATTGCAGATGTTGTGGTGGGTAAAATATTGGAAGGGCCTTGGCCCCTGTGGCACACCTCATTCTGCTGCCTCTGACACTAAGGGTGCTCCACTGTGAGGCAGTCTCACCCTCCACATTTCCCATGCTTTCATGATGGTGAGAAACAGGGTGTTGAGGGAATGGGGTATGATGAAGATAGCTCATTGGAGTCTATGGAGAGCAGTGATGAAACCTCAGCTATATCTGCATAGTCCCAATCCATCCCTCTGGGACATGGTGACAGAGGACATGGGGCAAGGGGACAGGGCAAGGGCAAGAAGTAGCTAGCATCATAGGGGTGGCTGCGGTGATGTGCAGAGATGAATCTTGAGGTGATTACGGAAAAGTGTTTTGAATGCTGCATGTTGCTATGGCAGGGCTTTCTGTGTTATGTTCTGCAGTGTCCATGGGATTTTGTTCAGGGAAGGGGGGTAAGCTGAGGAGGAAAGGATGGAGGAAGGGGGCCTGAGTGCAGGTTTACCACAGGAGCTATGTGATGATACAGCCGTGTTCAGCAGAGCGATTAGACAATGGCTATGGTATCCGGGTGACACAGAGTGGTGGTGGATGGTTGGTGGCACTAGGTTGTGGCCATTCTCTGTGTGGCAGTTAATGGGCGGGCAGGTGGGCAGGTGGATGCGCAGGCAGGCAACAGGCAGAATATGTCTGCCATGTATATAAGAAGATAAGAACATAAGATATGCCATACTGGGTCAGACCAAGGTCCATCAAGCCCAGTATCCTGTTTCCAACAGTGGCCAATCTAGGTCATACGTACCTAGCAGTTTCCCCAAAAGACACAGGTTCCACAATGCTTGTACTGGGTCAAGCATTGATATCCTGGGTCCCTTCTTAATAATCGTTTATGGACCTTTCCTCCAAGAACTTGTCCAAACCTTTTTTAAACCCAGCTACACTAACAGCCTTTACTACATCCTCCAGTAACAAATTCCCGAGTTTGATTACATGTTGAGTGAAAAAATATTTTCTTTTATTAGTCTTAAATAGTTTACCCTGTAGCTTCATTGCATGCCCCCTAGTCTTTCTATATTCTGATAATATAAACAATCGATCTACATTTACCCGTTCCACTCCATTCATTAATTTATAGATTTCTATCATATCTTCCCTCAGCCGTCTCTTTTCCGGGGTAAAGAGCCCTAACCTTTTAAGCCTTTCTTCACAGGAGTATCCTTCCATCCCCTTTACCATTTTGGTGGCTCTTCTCTGAACCTTTTCTAATAACGCTATATCCTTTTTAAGATACGGCGACCAGAATTGCACACAATATTCAAGGTGCGGTCTCACCATGGAACGATATAGAGGCATTATGATATCTTTAGTTTTATTCTCCATTCCTTTCCTTATGATACCTAGCATTCTATTTGCTCTCTTGGCCGCTGCTGCACACTGGGCCGAGGGTTTTAACATGTTATCCACAATGACGCCTAAATCTTTTTCCTGTGTGGTTGTTCCTAATGTGGAACCTTGCATCGTGTAACCATAGTTTTGGTTGTTCTTCCCTAGGTGCATAACTTTGCACTTGTCCACATTAAATTTCATCTGCCATTTTGATGCCCAGTCTTCCAATTTATCAAGATCCTCTTGCATTTTTCCACAATCCTCTTGGGTTTTAACAACTTTAAATAGTTTTGTGTCATCTGCAAATTTGATAACCTCACTCGTTATTCCCTTTTCCAGGTCATTTATGAATATGTCAAAAAGCAGCGGACCCAGCACAGATCCCTGGGGTACACCATTATTCACCTTTCTCCATTGGGAAAATTGGCCATTTAGCCCTACCCTCTGCTTTCTATCTTTTAACCAGTTCCTGATCCACAATAGTACACTGCCTCCTATCCCATGACTCTTTAGTTTTGCCAAAAGTCTCTGATGAGGGACCTTGTCAAAGGCTTTCTGAAAGTCCAGATACACTATATCAACCGACTCACCTTTGTCCACCTGTTTATTCACACCTTCAAAAAAACATAACAGATTAGTAAGACAAGATCTTCCTTGTCTAAAGCCATGTTGGCTGTCTCCCATTAGGCCATGACTATCTACATGCTGAGTAATTTTGTTCTTTATGATGGTTTCTACCATTTTTCCCGGTACTGACGTGAGGCTCACCGGTCTGTAGTTTCCCGGATCACCCCTGGAATCCTTTTTAAAAATTGGCGCTACATTGGCGATCCTCCAGTCTTCAGGTATTACAGATGATTTTAATGAAAATGCACAGATTACTAATAGCAGATCTGCAAACTCATGTTTCAGTTCTTTCAACACCCTTGGATGTATACCATCCGGCCCAGGTGATTTGCTACTCTTCAGTTTATCTAATAGTTGTAATACATCTTCCCGAAGTATCGATATTTCCTTCAATTCTTCCGCATCTTTAAATACCACTTCAGTCATGGGTAACATCCCTACATCTTCCTCAGTAAAGACTGAAGCAAAGAATTCATTCAGTCTCTCCGCTATTGCCTTGTCGCCTCTTAGTGCCCCTTTAACCCCTCTATAATCTAATGGACCAACTGACTCTCTCACAGGTTTTTTTGCTATGAATGTACTTAAAAAAGTCTTTATTTCGCGTTTTTGCTTCCGCAGCAAGCTTCTTCTCAAATTCTCCCTTTGCCTGCCTTATCAATGCCTTGCATTTGACTTGCTAGTTCTTGTGTCGTTTCCAGGTTTCGTCATTTCGCTCTTTTTTCCATTTCCTGAAAGATGCTTTTTTGGCAACAACAGCCTCTCTGACCTCAGCTTTAAACCATGCTGGCAGTTTTTTGGACTTCCTTCCACTTTTCTTAAAGTGTGGAATACATCTGGTCTGGGCTTCCAAGATAGTATTTTTCAACAACACCCACGCTTGATGTGTAAGTCTTTAACCTTTGCAACTGCTCCTTTTAGATTTTTCTTAACTATTTTCCTCATTTTATCATAGTCTCCCTTTCGAAAGTTAAAAGGTAGTACTGTGGATTTCCTTACTGTCCCTCCTCCACTAATTAAATCAAATGCGATCATGCTATGATCACTATTGCCAAGTGGCCCCCAACACCCTTATCTCTTGCACTAGATCTGGTGTTCCACTAAGGACTAGGTCCAATATGGCTTCCACTCTGGTCAGTTCATGAACTAGCTGCTCCAAGAAGCAGTCATTTATTTCATCTAGGAACTTAATCTCCCTAGCATGTCCTGCCGTGACACTGACCCAGTCAATACCGGGGTAATTGAAATCACCCATTATTATTACTGCGCTGTAACTTTTGTTAGCTTCCTTGATTTCTTTGAGCATTTCATCATCCATTTGTTCATTCTGGCCAGGCGGTCGATAGTACACCCCCAATGCCATTGCCTTCCCCTTTTTACATGGAATTTCAATCCATAGAGATTCTACAGCAAATTTTGTTTCCTGCAAAACTTTAATCCTTTCTGACTCAATGCCCTCTCTAACATAGAGCGCAACCCCTCCACCAATTTGATCAGCTCTATCATTACGACATAGTTTGTACCAAAGTATCACAGTGTCCCACTGGTTGTCCTCCTTCCACCATGTCTCTGATATATATTCCAATCATATCTAACCTATCATTTAGTGCTATATATTCTAACTCTCCCATCTTATCTTTTAGACTTCTAGCATTTGCATACAAGCATTTTAGAGACTGTATTTTATTTATATTAATCTGGCTATTGGTAGGCATGGGTAATTTGGTATCTTTAAGCTCTGTCTGCGCCATACTCAAGGGCATTTGGGCTACTTTACTCTTTTTTGGAACCTCTCTGCTTTTGGTAGTATCCTTCATGGATACATTCTTCTGAACCATGCGCTCTTGGGCGACTGTTGGCTTTCCCCTATTATCTAGTTTAAAAGCTGCTCTATCTCCCTTTTAAAGGTTAATGTCAGCAGCCTGGTTCCATCCCGGTTAAGGTGAAGCCCATCCCTTCAGAAGAGCCCCTCCTTTTCCCAGAATGTTCCCCAGTTCCTGACCAATCCAAAACCCTCATCTCTGCACCATTGTCTCAACCACGCATTAAGACTCCAGAGCTCTGCCTGCCTTTTGAATCCTGCGCGTGGAACGGGAAGCATTTTGGAGAACGCTACCCTGGAAGTTCTGGATTTCAACTTCCTAACTTAAAGCCTAAATTTAGCCTCCAGAACCTCCCTACCACATTTTCCTATGTCATTGGTACCGACATGTACCAAGACAGCAGACTCCTCCCCAGCACTATCTAAGACCTTATCTAAGTGGCGCTTGAGGTCCGCTACCTTCGCACCAGGCAGGCATGTTACCAGGCGATCCTCACATCCACCAGCCACCCAGCTATCTACATGCCTAATGATTGAATCACCAACTAGAACGGCTGTCCTAACCCTTCCCTCATGGGCACATGGCCCTGAAGAAACTTCCTCAGTGCAAGAAGGTTTTGCATCACCTGGAGGACAGGTCCTAGTTACAGGATCACTTCCTGCCACACCAGGGTGATCCTCTCCTGTCACGTGACCTCTCTCCTCCATGGCAACAGGGATGCTGCGAGACTGGAGGTGGGACTTCAGGACTATATCCCTGTAGGTCTCGTCTATGTACCTCTCTGTCTGTCTTATGTTTTCCAAGTCTGCTACTCTAGCCTCTAGAGAACAGACTCGTTCCCTGAGAGCAAAGAGCTCCTTGCACCTAGTGCACACGTAAGACCTCTCACCAACTGGGAGAAAATCATATGGGATGCTTGCAAAGAAAAACAAAGTAAAGTGATTCTGGATCAGTTTATATCTTGCTCCCTCTCCCTACCCCTATAGCTGGCTGTAGGCATCTGCAGCACTATCTGCGCCCTCCTCCTTATCGGTCTCCTCTGGTGCATTCTCCAGGAGCAGGGGCAGGCGCCTCCTTTTTGCCAGGTTGTGCATCATGCCATAAAAACATGACAGATCTTCTTCAGGTTGTATAGTAGCTAACCCCCTGACCGTTCTAGACAACAAAAGGCCGAATGTTCTCTATATCACTGAATGAGTGGTCCAGCAAACTCAGTTGTTGCGCTCTTCTGCCTCATTGTGGGATGCAATGATGAGGGTCATGAGCTAGCTGCTCATAGGGTAACTGCAGTCTCCTACAGAACAGGATAGATGGGGGAGGGGACAGAGGGTAGCCTTTTGAATAGGTCATGTCATTGACTGAGCTGTCACTGTCATAGCTACAATTCTCATTTCCCTCCCTCATTCCACGGACGTTGGCCAGCTGATGGTCGGCTGAGGTTTGCAAGTTCATTCCACTGTGCCTTCAGATCCAAGGTGCTGAAGTTGGGTGTTCAGCCCTGGACCCTGTTCTGCCCTGATACTCCATGGGAAGTGCCCTGCCATTCCTTCTGTCCTCCATTCTCCTACCTCTGTTGGAACTGGGTCTTCATTTCTCTGTGTGACCCCCAGGGGCCTTGCAGGGTTCAGGACTGTGGCTCCTGCCATGCACATTCCCATCCCCTTGCTTCTTTGCATGGCATGCCTTCTGTGGCACACCCTCCATTCATTGTGATTGGACATTGCACTGCTGGCCATCCTATTCACGCTGCACACTCCTAGCAGCTGCAGAGATCTACTTTGCATTGGGGCTGGAGTCGAGGGTGTGATTTGCACTCCAAGCCCTTGCATATTAATCTCTGCATACATATCCCCACATAGCCATTTCCAGCAGCATTGCCTGATGTGCTGGCAGTATTGGGTGCTCCATGTAGTCACCATTCTGGACGAAGTGTGATTTGATTTAGCGGCACATGCAGAAATGAGGAATTGTTTGTCACTTACCAAGAAGTGGTAAGTGCTGGTCACCAGAAATGCTAGAGGTGTGGTGACCTTGAGATGAACAGTGATGGGATTTGCCTCTTTGTGTGGTGGTACTCCTGGCACAGATGGTATATGGCGGTCTCATCAAATCAGTAACATATCAGGCACTGGTCACCAGAGAACCCCATGTATTGGGCCCTCGGCTAGTATACCCTCTGCATGCCTCACTGTAGTCCCTGTCCAGCTCCTCCTCACGGACTGCAGCAAATTAGTGGTTCCCCCTGCATAGCTCCTATCCTCCACCTACAACCATTGGGACCACCACCTACATGCCATGCTTTGTGCTGTGCAAGATGGGGAAGAGGACAGATATGGACACTTGCTCGCAGCAGCACAAACACAGAAACCTGCAGCCATACAGACAGTCATACACTCTCCTCAGCTCCTTCACTCCTACACATAGAGGAAAGGGGTTGGTGGGGGTGCCTATTGAAGATGGGGCAGCTATGACGGATGCACAAGGGGCACATTTACACTAGGACACAGGGGATTGCACAAAATGATATGCAGCAGATAGGGATGACAGGCAGGCTCTTCTCTCTCTTTTCTCTCTCCACTTCACACTCCTTCTAGCACAATCATATTCGCAGTCAGCATGGACAGCAAAGTCCCCTACCTTTTCATGTTTTATAGCAGGCCTAGGCCGGGATATCTGGCTGCTGCGCCCGGCATGTTCGGGCCACTATACAAATTACATCTTGGATATCTGTGTCCTTACCTGCGGTGCCCTAGAATGCCCCCAAACCTGTCCATATTGGGATGCTTGGACTTAAACATGCCATCCTCAGGGACATGCAAATCTGAATGGTTCTTTAATTGAACTTTATATGTCCCAGCCGTTTGCAGGTCCACATCACTCATTTCAGACATCCAAGCTATGTCCATTAATTTTTTAAGGATCCACATAAAGTTACCAGTCATCTTGTGTATAAAGCACAGTATTGTAGTGATTTGTGCAGGTCAATGGACATATATGAGCATACTTTAGCAGGCTGCAATTTTATAAGTAGGCGTATCAGTCCAATAGTGCGTGATTTCCCTGTGGGCGTGTGTATGGGTGGAGTGTAGCTGTACACGTGTAAATTATAAAATACTTTACAAATTTTTGCATGTGCCCTAGGGCTGGTGTAAGTGATCATGCCTTATATTAGCGTGCAGTTTCAACCATTTACACTCATACTGTGGTGCAGTGTTTCTCAGCCTAGACCTTAAGTATCCCCATTCAGTTGGTTTTTCAGACTATCCACAATGGATATGCACAAGATAGATGTGCATGCACTGCCTTCAATATATATCAATTTATCTCATGCGTAATTGCAGATATCCCAAACATCCAGAATCTTCAAAGACTGGCATGAGAAACATTGTTTTAGTGCATGTCATCACAGAACAGAAATCATATCCTTTATCACTAGCTTTCAATTGGCAAAGTCAGAACAGCACTTGCTGTGTTCCTCTGTGTTTTCTTCGTACCATAAACAACAAAAATCCAAAGTCAAAATCACGTCTGTAGCAGGACTCCATATAACATGTGAAACCAGCCTGCTTTTTAATGCCATTTATAATTTTATTCTGAGAAATAGCAGTTTTCCTATAGTGAATGAGTGAGAATCAGATGTCTTTGAAGGTCCTGACTCATCCAGATACCACTTTACAACCCCAACCATCAAATCAGCAGAACCACAACAAGCTCTGGCATAAGCCAAAGGGGAGAGTGCCATTGTCCAACTGGAAGCAGCTGCTTCTATTATAAGACTAATTGCATACTGCATCACAGAACTAAATTAGCAGTGAACACTGTTATAAAATCAAGACAGTGAAGCATGACTCATTGAGGAATGGTTGCCAGAGCACACTCTTACCGGCCACGCTATAGCAGCCCACACCTGCATTTTCTGAACAGTGCAGATAAAGCAGGGCATAATTATTAGAGAAAAAAAACATGCAGCTCTCCAAATGTGGCAAGATAATGCTGTGCCTTTTGTGACAGTGGTATATGAGGCTGTGCCTGCAGTGTCTCTCTTGTCAGGGTCAGGGCAGACCGACAGCATGACAGCAGCATATTTAGTGGCAGGAAAGCAACATGAAGTGTTTTAATTCTGAACAGAAATGACGATTGTTTAAAATTAATGAGGAAGGGAGGTAGATAGTACAATCTCAAGGTAAATAGGACAGTGGAGGATACACTGCAGTACTGATCTCAGTGAGGGTCGGATGTGCATGAATTTGACCCACAGTCACATGGTGGTTTAAAACTAATCAAAAGATCAGTTTTTGCAGTAAGGTAATACTTTAATCTCACTATAAATTAATACTTTTTCTAGGAGATTTATAAGGTAGAATTGACGAGGCTATTGTAGAGTGTCAGATACCAACAGCAACCATTTTATTCTATTATCATCTTCACACTGCTTGGCTCAATAGTTTTGCTAAGTAGCAATATTTATTTTTTCAGTTTAATTAGTTTTATTGAGTTTTTTGTACAACATCAATACAGGTAACAGAATTCACAAAAGCGAATAATAAAAAAAAAAAAAAAAAAGAAGAAAGTCTGAAGGTGAACAGTATCAATCTTCTCAATTAACTTCTGCTGTATTTTCTCTGCATGTGTCATAAGAACATAAGATATGCCATATTGGGTCAGACCAAGGTCCATCAAACCCAATATCCTGTTTCCAACAGCAGCCAATCCATCTGTGTGCATTCATTGGTTTCCACATTTAGTTTAGCACTGTCCTTCCAATTCAGTAAAATTTACTGCATGGCAATTGCCATTAATAAATCAAACAGCGTATATTGCTCTCCAAGGAGAGTCTCTTGCATTACTACAAATTTAAATATAACTATTTCATAAGAGAATTCCCTATCCAATTGGAATAGTCTTTGCCATATGGTCCAGATACTCAATCATAAGGTTTTGGTGAAAGAGGCAGCAAAAACACCTCACAGTAAGTCCATCTGAACCCAACATGTCTGCAACCATATATCAGCCTATATGCCTCCTCCTCACCCAACTCCTTCCACAGCACACAGCTACCCACTACCCACCCACAAACACCCTATGGCCAACAACAACCCTACCGATCTACACTCCTCTCCCGCACACAACCTGGAACACACACAAGAAAGCCAAGCACAATAAACAATCCAACCCCAAGACCAACACCCACGCAAACCTAAAAAGAGCCACCAGAGTAGTAAACATGCCAACTGCTATCTCCATAGAGCTCATCAACACCAGATCCATACGAAACAAAATTAACACGCTAGCAGACCACATAGAAGCTCAGCAACCCAATATCCTCTGCATCACTGAAACGTGGCTCACCCCACTGACAATGTACTCCTAAATCAATTAGTGCCCTTCATGTATGATGCATTCAACTGCCCACACACACACAGGAGAGGAGGAGGGGTTTTGATCATCGCAAAGAACAGCCTAAAGCTCAGGTACCGAATCTCTTCAAATACAGACCAATGCAACACAATCATTGTGGAAAACAAACAGATGGCCCTGTGCCTCATTTACAGAGCCCCCCATGCTCCACCAGATGAGCTAGCCACCACGCTAGAAGCTGTCTGTGCAGTCAACACCAACCACAAACCACTGCTACTATTGGGAGACTTCAATCTCAAATCTGCCACCATCAAGGATACAGAAACCTTCCTACAAGCAATGGCCGCCTTACAATACACACAACTAATCAACACTCCAACACACAGACATGGATCATCACCAGACCTCATATTAGCCCCCAACTACCTACTCGACAGAGGTTGCATATCAATGCTCTCTGTGACACCTGTACCTTGGTCAGACCATCACAGAATTACAATAAAAGTCGTGCCACAAGGGGGAAAACACAACGAGTCTCAAGACAACCCACCCATGCAAAGAAGATTCAAAAGCTTCGACAAGGACCAATTTCTACAGGACACTCTACCCCACCTGAGCCCTGAAGCAGAGGATTTAGACAAGCAAGTCAACAATTGGAACAGTATCATCAACGCTGCCGCCAAAGCCAATGAACACAAAGCCAAGAAAACTCCCTGCACCAAAAGCCATCACACACCCTGGTACTCAAAGGACATACATAACGCAAAAAGAGATCTAAGGAAACTAGAACGCCGATGGAGACACACCAAATCTCCCACCACAGGCACTCTACCTAACGAAGCAAAGGGAATACAACAAACTCATCAACCAGACAAAAAGAGAATACCACACAAACATCATACTCAAAGCCTGCAACAAACCGAGAGAACTATTCGAGATAGTAAAAAACCTAACCAAGAAACCCAATACTGAAAGAGATGTGCAGATAGACCCACAATCCTTCGCAGACCACCTACAGGAAAAACTGGATACCTCACCGCAACCAACGACAAGTATAACAGCTAGACCAACCAAACCCTCCAAAACATGGGACAAATTCAGCACTCCATCTACAAAGCAGATCTCAGACATCATCACCGCGCTCAACACGAGCACCGCACCAACAGATCCATGTCCGGTGACACGGATTAAAGCAACGAAGGAAAGCTTCATCCACACCATATACAACATGGTGCACAGCTCACTGTCCCAAGGAGCCATGCCAAACCAACTAAAGCTAGCCACAATAAGACCAATCCCAAAGAAATCCCCACTAGACAAGAGTAACCCAGCAGCCTACAAACCCATCTCAAGCATACCTCTACTGGCAAAGATTATAGAAAAAGTGGTACAGTATCAACCCCAGGACCACATTGACACACATGCCCCACTGGACATCCACCAACACGATTTCCGCCCGAACCATGGAGTTGAAACACTCCTGTTATACCTCTTCAATGACATAATCCAAATCATAGACAACACCAAAAGAGGAACACTTATTATCTTCCTAGACATCTCTTCAGCGTTTGACACAGTGGACCACAGTATTCTGCTAGCAAGACTACAGAGCATTGGACTACACAGCACCACCCTGAGATGGTTTAACTCATACCTAATGGACAGACAGTTCCAGGTCAAGATTGGCCCCAATACCTCCCGACCCTCAAAAATCAAGCAAGGCGTCCCACAAGGCTCCACCTTATCCACACTCCTATTTAACCTCTATATTCAACCGATCTGCAACATCATGAAAGAACACAAAATACAATACACAATCTACGTCGACGACATCATCATATACACCCCAGTGAACCTCGACAACCCTGACTACACCAGAATAACAGACTGTCTCAAACATATGTCACCTGGTTTCAAGACAACAACCTGACCATCAACTACAACAAGACTGAGGCACTACTCATCACCCGAAACACCAGTTTCATACCTCCACCCTCCATCAAGGTTAACAACACAACAATACCATTAAAGACGGAAGTGAAATACCTCGGAGTGACGCTCGATAAAGAACTAAACCTACAGTCACACATCAACAGAACCACCAAAAACGCATGCCTCAAGATGAGACTAATCAGATGCCTCAAACCCCTCCTCGCTCAAGATCATTTCTGCACAATCTGTCAAGCACTAATAACTCCCACCCTAGACTTCTGCAACTCAATCTATATTGGCCTAACCAAACAGTCACTCAGGCCACTGCAAATGGCTCAAAACATGGCTGCACGCATTATATCAGGCTCAGCAAGACAAGGCCACATCATTCCCATTCTAAAACACCTCCACTGGCTCCCAATCAGCTCCCGCATCAGGTATAAGACAGTCCTAAACATATTCAAAATCAAACAACGGACCTTAGCACTCAGCCTACAACCACTCATACAACCCGACATCAGCACAAGACCCAGGAGGAGAGGCACCTCTGACACCATCAACACACCAAAAGACTTCACCAAGGTTCGCAAGAACACCGAAAGAAGAGCACTATCGATGACGGCACCTGCAATATGGAACGCCCTCCCTGACGAACTATGATTGACAGAAGACATTAAGGACTTCCGAAAACAACTCAAGACAATGCTCTTTATTGAGCACTATGGCGAGAGCACAAAATGGTGCCCGACAGCTCCTGGACGAACACTACCCCCCCCCCCCCCTTTTGCCTTGTACAGAACATTGTATAAAAGCTCATGCTATAAATAGCCCACCTCGAATCAACGCCAACTTACACACACACACGCACACATTCACTGTATAACACTGCATGATAACACAAATGTCAATATAATTCGATTGGTTGCTGTGTACACCACCCTGATTGAAGGATGAGGCAGGATATAAATACTTTTAAATAAAAAAATAAAATAGAAGATGTGAGTATGTTCCTACATGCATTCTGCAACTCTAGAATGCGTTAGAAGATGCATGAAGCTTGACTCGGTATAGCTTGATCAGCATCCAATAAGCTCGGTGCGCAACAAAATAAAGGGATTGATAGTGACAAACCAATAAGGACACCTGCTGAGTCTTGGACCAGAACCATGTCTAATTAATTTATGCTTGACTGACATATTTTTCCCATACTTCTCTGCAAATATTTATAACTCCAAGAGGCTGATCTTCCTGAGCTCTATGTTACTGAGCATATTCCAATCAACTCCAGCTCTTCCGTCATCAAAATAGGGCACATGCTAGCAGTGGCACACCAAGGGCAGGGCAGTGGGTGCAGCATGCCAACTGGGAGGGAAGTGCACCCACTGCTGGGTCCACAGGACAGTGTGGCAAACTAACTTATCTTAAAGTTGGCTTGCCACACTGTCTGCGCTCCATGGGCCCACCACTCTCCTCTTCCGGCCAAAGTCTCACGATTCATAAGACTTCAGTCAGGAGAGGAGAGCGGAGGGCCCATAGAGCAGAGACAGCGCAGCAAGCCAATCTTAAGGTGTGTTTGTTTGCCACATTGTCTTTTATCAATAGCACTCGGGCAAAGTCACCTGGATTGAGTAGTTCCTCTCCTTTGAGGATCCCAAAAAGATGAAGATTAGTCCTTCAATCTTGGTTCTCCCTGTCCTCAGCTGACTGCCATTACATCCATTCACCTCTGCAAGCTCACAATCTCCGCTGTTGCCTCAGCTCCCTCCTCCTCCTAAATTTTGCTTACCCAAAATTTCACCTTGGGCAGCTACTGCTAGTTCCACTCACTATGCTCAGTCAAGCCAATGTTACTTAAAATGTTGCAATGAGATGCTCCAGTTTCCTATAAACTTAATTGATATTCACTTCCTCACCACTACCAACTGCGGCCACTGCTGTGCTATCCTTAGATGAGTTAGATCCCAGGGCTGAAGCTGTGCAAACTTAGCTTTCTTTGTTGCTCTCCCTCAAAATGTCACCCAACTTGCCCTTCTGGGGTTTTGCCACTCATCCCGCAAATTTGCGGGATGTCAGGCAGTTTTGTTCATTAAATTCTCAAAAATACTAAGGAATGTAGGAACCCAAGACAAGAGCCTCTGACTACATTCTGCTCTTCACCAGAAGTCTCTCCTACCCACATTCATATCACTGTGCTTCACACTTCTAAGATGTTGACAAGTTCCACCTTCTCTTTTATACCTCCTACTAATGCCACTAAGCCCTAGTCCCTACCCACCTATTTTCTTATGCCTCATACTTCTTCTCCCACTGATAAGAACATAAGATATGCCATACTGGGTCAGACCAAGGTCCATCAAGCCCAGTATGGCCAATCCCGGTTACAAGTACCTAGCAGTTTCCCCAAAAGACACAGGTTCCAGAATGCTTGTATTGGGTCAAGCAGTGATATCCTGGGTCTCTTTTAATAATGGTTTATGGACCTTTCCTCCAGGAACTTGTCCAAACCTTTTTTAAACCCAGCTACACAAACAGCTTTTACTACATCCTCTGGTAACAAATTCCAGAGTTTGATTACACGTTGAGTGAAAAAATATTTTCTCTTATTAGTCTTAAATAGTTTATCCTATAGCTTCATTGCATGTCCCCTAGTCTTTCTGATGTCACCAAGTTCCACTCCTTCCCTCCTATCTTGCTGATACTGCCCCCTCTTCCATTTTTCTGAAATCACTGCTGACCCTTTCCTTTTTTCTCTCTCTCAGCCTTGCAGAAGGTACCATGCCCCATTTTCATGCTATTTCTTTCTCACAGCCACTGATGCCACCAAACTACACCCT
The DNA here is from genome assembly GCA_033557465.1 of Ichthyophis bannanicus. Lineage (NCBI taxonomy): Eukaryota > Metazoa > Chordata > Amphibia > Gymnophiona > Ichthyophiidae > Ichthyophis > Ichthyophis bannanicus. The sequence continues at coordinate 184,019,585 of CM066034.1, forward strand.
TTTCTAGCCTTGATTCCTACCTCCCATCACCAATGCCAACAAACTCTAAACCTCCTCTCCATCCTTACTATCACACGCAGCCTTGCTTCTCCTCCTACCCCATTGACTCATCCATATCCTCCCCCTCTTCTTTGATGCTTCCATGTCTCACCACCCTAGCAACATCTCCAGCTGTATGGCCCTCCCCCTTTGATGTCTAATCTCCTCACTCTAACCCTTCCCCTGGGTGATGTGCCCACCTCCTTATAGCCCCAATGATTGTTTCAACCTTATCACCTTTCCCTACTGACTTTCTATTACCTTATCTTTCTCTGGCACCCCATGAAATTATTCTATTATATTTTCCTACACTATCATTCTCAATGAAACTTCCACCTCCTCCACCTGCTTCCCTCCCCAGTGATACTCTACCACCCTAGCCTTCCTCCAATGATATTTAAAACTCTTTACCGTATACGCCATATTTTTCTTCATTCCATCCCTCTGGTGATATTTCTCCTCTGTCCTAATCTTCATGATAGTTTTTTTCTACTGTCCCTCTCACAGCCTCTCACAAATACACACTGATGATACTCGTACTCACTCCTCCTAGCTTTCTCCCCCTCCCATCCCATCAGCAATGATGATGGCTCCCTTTCTACTCTTTCTATGCCCACCCCCTCATTGAGAAGATGAAATGTTTCTTCACCTTACCTTAGGTATGGAATATTTTAGGGTCTTGAAAAGATGAATATGGAGAAGCAACACTGGTAGGGATGGGTATGAGAACAATTACCACTGGTACACAAAGGGTAAGGAGGAGCATCATGAAAAGGGATGTATGGGCAAGAGGAAAAGGAGGGTGACTAGCAAATAAGGCTGAGGCAATCTGATCATAGTCCTAGGGGGAATTCAAGGGAAAAAAAGAATATAAATTCACTTTTGCAGGAATATGTCCCACCTAGGAGGCAATGGAAAAAGTCAGGTTTTATGGTTTACCTGCAATTGTATTTACAGGGTCTGCACTACTGTATGCACATTTCAAAAAATTTAAATATCAAGGAATGGATAGGAGGAACATTCAGTGAAGAAGCTTATTTCTGAACAAAAGGAAAGCGGTTTACAAGACAGAAATTAGAATATCACAAGATTATGGATTAGTGAAGGTCCCCCAATGTTAGGAAGTCCACCAGTCCTATAATAAATGCTCTCATGCACAACGGAAACACAATTCTAAAGCATGACATGAAAATGAGAACATAAAGTCTGTTTTCTGTGTTAATGATAACTTTTTATGAAAAATGAATTCAATTAAAGTGCAATGTAATTTAGTTTTGGTAGGTTGCTGTGCAAATTCTGGGAGTTAGCTGTCTTTGCAAACCAGATGCATTCAACAGACATGGAGAAAACATGCAGAATGCTACAGATCAAAACAGGTGCAAGAACTGTTCAGACTAATATGTATATGTAACTTTGTTTGGCTTAATTGGTGACAATAGAAATACTTCTGCTTTTTCTTTAAATTACATCATAAGCATTTGTTTGACATTTAAACCAAATGAAGAATATCTCTCTGCACTAAGTTTGAGTAGATTATTAATAAAAATATGAATAATTTAGATTTGTATAGCGCCTGTTATTCAAATGTGATCCAAAATGAGTTTCATAATTTAAAATTTTATAAGAATGAGAATGGCTATAGCTACCTTGGGGGAAGATGATTTGCCAGCCCATTTCTGGAAGCTGCATTACCTAAAACCTTCCATAAGGGATAGACATATGTCAATTCTATAAAAAAGACCTGGAAAACAGTAACTCACCTAATAGCTAGCTGTGAAGTTCTGATGGCAGAAAATTTCTATACAGCAAGGCATAATTAAGTAGCATGGCTCATCCATTGGAAACTCTGTAAACACTACAACATCACCGTGAAAAGCACTGAGATCATGACCCTAAGAGAATAACAGAGAATGAAGAAGTTATGTCACCTGGGACATTCCCAATTGGATGGATAAGAAACTGGATGCAAGGAAACCAGCCATAGTGCTAAAGGAGAAAACCACCAGGACAGCATTGATAATACAGTAGAGATGTTGGTTACAAGTGATTATTCTGTGAATCGAATGGAGATTGGCAGGATCCTGAAGTACCAAGAAATGCAGTCAGAGACCAAAAAAATGTGGCAAGAAGATACATACAGTAAATATTTCCCATCATATTGGGAGCCACAGGCCTGATAAAGAACTTCCAAGAACATCTTGACAAACTATCTATACACAGTATGTTACATCTTATCAACTTCAGAAGGAAACTCTCTTTGGCAAGATGCAAGTACTACAGCGAGCATTAGCATGTAATTTGAGAGACTGAGATCATTCTCCACATACCCTGGCTTAAGAGTGAGGATCATGACTGTCATGGTATGTGCAGCACTAACCTATTTAGAGAAATTGCCTTGGGTTAGGAAACTACAAACAGTATTACAGCTGGTTAAGCAAGGGCCACAGAGAAATGGTCACCCAAAGAGTCCATAGTAGATTGCATATCCTCAGATTTCTCCTGGAACTAATGGTGGTCATTTTAGAAGCCTTATCCGTGATTTGGATTTCAAAAAACATGCATGTGGATGCCCAAATTATAGAGACATCTCTGGAACCATTTTAATAGATGGGTCTAGAAACGTCCTCAGTATTGGCATGTAGAAATACAGCAGTGGGCATGGTGGAGGTGTGTCCAGGGCGGTTCACTGAATTTAGATGTGGGTGTTCTATTTCAGAAATGGCCAACACATCTAGGCCCATGTCCAAATCTGCACCTGCTCCAGGGCACAGTATAGAGGAGACAGTACTCTGGTATTTTTAATACTGTCAACATCCACAACAACCTTTTAAAGGAATTAGAGGCATCTGTGTTGAGGTTCTCTCTTTGCCACTTACACAATGGCTGTCTGGAACATGTACCCTGTCTGGAATAATGCTGTGGGGACATTTATGTAGACATCCCCAATGGCGTTCATATCAGGGACATCCACGTTTTTTAAATCATGCCCGAACTTGGACATGGCCAACTTTTGGGCATGTTTTCTTATGGACATCCCCAATTGCACCTGGATATGATTTCTAAAATGTGCTTTTACATTTCTAAACAGGTCAGTTTTGCATATACCAGGGGTGATTTTATAAGGAGCCGCATAAAGTTACATGTCATTACCATGCATAAATCATGTATGTTTAATAACGTTTGTGCATGAATGGGCCTTTGCTTGCCTACTTTAACCAGCCACTATTCTATAAGAATGTGCATAAGACCGATCGCATACTTTCACTGAGAGCATGCACATGAATGGAGCTTGGGCGGAGCACAAATTTATGCACGTATATTATAAGCTACTGTAATTTACTCACATTATTGAGTAATTTAGGCACAAGCATTTACACTTGCTATAGGGCTGGTGTAAGTGCTTGCACCTAGATTTAAAACTTGTTTATGAACACTTACATCACATTTGAAGGTGAGAGGGGACAGACTCAGGAGTAATTTGAGAAAATGCATGGAATAGTCTCCCAGTGGAAGTGGTAGACATGAGGATTCTATCTCAATTCAAGAAAGCATGGGACAAACACAAAGGGGTATGGTTATTAAGGGCAGTAGGGAAGCCATGGATAACGAGCTAATGGCAGCAAAAAGAGTGTTTCCATGCAGTAAAAGGCCGGGACTTGGAGTAGACATTCCAGTGGTAAGAGCACTAGGCACCACTTATCATGTGCTACCAGGGCATCGGGCATTAAGGTGACAAGCGTGCACCTTAATGCCCAAAAACGTATGTCACCTTAACACAGGATAAGGGAGCCCCAGAGAAAAACACATTACTGAAGTGTCACAGTTAGAACAGTTTTTGGTAGTGTGGTAAGGAAGCTCATCTTGAGTTAGGAGAAAGTGAAAAAACCAAAGAATTCACATTAATAAAAGGACCTATTTTACAAGGTCAGAGAAATAAAACCACAACCACACCTAGAAACCAGAAAATCCCCACCTGGAACAGGTTTCAGAGTTCCCCTAGTGGAGTAAGGGAGAGTGAATACAGACCCAAGGTAAAAGACCCTTACCTCAGTAAGCTCCCTGATTACCCAGGTGCCAGAGGCCAAGCTGATCTCCATCACCTGGGAAGAGAAGAGGTGGGGCTGGAACCCTGGAGATTTAAGCCTAGCTTAGATTATACAGAGGTTAGCAAGGAGAGCAAGGAGAGCTGGAGGAGCAACGGGAACAGGAGCAGGAACAGCAGGAGAGGAGAAGCTGCTACAAGCCAAGGCACAGGTACAAACCTTAGAAGCCTGTCCCATACTGAGCAGTGCAGAGCTGCAGGAGACACTCTCAGCTCTGATGAGAGGCTGTCAGCTCAGCCCAGTGAGCTAGAACGAGAGATAGAACCAATGCAACTAGGAGAGCCTGATGCAGTTTTGAATGAGGAAGATATATTCATGGATTGCTCTTTGTGCCAAGCCTTAGCTACAGAGGGGTTGAAGGAAAGTCAACCTTAAGAGAAAACTCTCCAAAGCAAGGTAAGCTTGAAAAGCAAGGAAGTTGTTTTGTGAATTCCCTGTGTTAAAGAGGGGAGACTTTTGCTGAGAAGTAAGAACAAGCTGAAGCTGTATAATTGTGCTTGTTAAACACCTGCTATCCTGAGCAATGAGACGGCAAGAAGCCAAGCTAACGGTGAGAGGAAAAAAGCTTTTGTTTTGCTTTTGAATGTTCCTAAAAAACCTGAGTAGAGCTTTGTTTGCTTATTGGAAGTTTGTTCCTGTTGGAAGTTTTGCTTTGCTTATAAAGAGGAGAACAACCTGGAAATGTTTGGAACTGAAAAGAAAGAAAACTGCCATTGAAGTGAGCTGTTTGTGGTTATGCTTTAACCAGCAAGGCTAGAGAAAGCTGGAAGCCTTGTTATTAAAGGGTTTTTTTGCTTTTGAGCTGAAGAATACTGTAAGCTGATATTTTGTTTTGACCTTTTGCTTATGTCCTGTTGTGTTTTTGAAAGAAACCTGGAGAAATAATCCTGAAAGAGGTAATTTATGAACCTTGCATTTGAGTTTAATAAATTTCTGTCATTGCCTTACCAAAAGAGCCAAACTACAAGTTTTTTTTCTACCTGAAGCCATATGTGTAGCAGTTAAACTACATTTCCCAAGAAGCATTGCGGGGGAACCAGTCAGAGAAGGCTGAAAAGGGAAGTTTCTATTATAACCACGACCCTCCATTCTGAATGCAAGGAGCAAGGGCATGACAGTGGCGTAGTTTTTAGTATATTTTTACCTCAAGGATATAGCAGGAGTTTACTTCAGGATATACAGCTGCAAGGATTTACAGTCCGAAGGTCGGTGAAAGTGGCTGCAGGATTTCCCTGACAGTGTTGATGTGCAGAGGGATTATTCCAGTTGGAGTTCCAGAGGAAAAGATACCCTTTTTAAGCGAGAGTCAACGCCTGAATAAGGTAAAAGATACCTAGGCGTGGCCTGGACCGGATTGTGGGAAAAAGTGAATGCTTGTGCATTAAAGGCATTAAAAAAAGCTGTTGAGTGGTGCCGTCCTTGGTGATTCTCTCTCTTTTTCTTACAGGTAATCCAAGGCATGAATCCTAAAGAGCTGCTGAACTGGATGGCAAACCAGTTCCAACCCCAGCAGGAGATGGCACAGCTGGCACAGGAGAGTGCAATTGCCGCCATAAAGGAGCAACAAAAGCCTGTCCTGGACTTGGTGGAAGCTTTGATCACGCTCCAGAGAGAAGCAAGCAGAGGATTATCAGCACCAGTAGGAGCAGCTATACCTCATGTGGACAATCTGGTAGACTTACATAACACTGGGGCATTTAATTTTGTGAAGCTTACCCCAGAGGACAATATAGATGACTTTCTGGAGTCTTTTGAGAGGGTGGCTCAAGCTATAGGATGGCCAGATAGCCAGTGGGCAGTGCGTTTAGCAACATCCTTAGCAGGAGATGCACTAGCTGCTTATAGAGCTATGGCAGCGGCGCAGGCTATGGATTATCAGGCAGTGAAAAGTGCCATTAAAGACCGCTTAGGATTAACAGCAATGGTATATCATCGCATGTTTAGAGCGACAACCCTGAGAGCCGGTGAGACGCCCAAGGCCCTAAGCCAAAGGATTCATGGCTTAGCACTAAAGTGGCTGGCTCCAGAGGGGAAAACTATAGAGATGGTAATTGATATGGTTATGTTGGAACAGTTTATGGCAGATGTGCCAAAAGACATACAGTCCTTTTTAATTCAGCAGAACTGCCAGAGCATGGAAGAGGCAACCCTTTTGACTGAATGTTACATGGAGGCTGAGTTAGCTCGTCAGCAAAAGGGGGGCACTCCAAAAACAGGTGCTGAGATTGGTTTTGTTGCATTAAAAAAGAAGAATGGAAATAATGCTGAGTTTGGAAAGTTTTGTGTACCTGCTCAAGAAGGGAAGTGGGTTGAGAAAAAATGTTTCCAATGTGGGAAATTGGGACACTTGCAGAAGGGTTGCAAAGCCCGCACTAACCTAATGGATACAAGTATGAAACAGCTGGGAGAAGGTTTTCTCTTAATGGTTAGCATACAGAGGATCACTACCAATGCTCTCCTGGACTCTGGTGCAGACCAAAGCATGGTATCACAAAGGCTTTGGCGAGCAATAGAGGCCCAGAGTAAGTCTGAGCAGAGGAGACCAGAAGGTAGGGTTCAAATCAGATGCATTCATGGTGCTTCTTCTTTTTACCCCACGTACAAGTTAATGATAGAAGGATTAGGAGTGCAGAAAGAGATTCAAATGGCAGTGGTTCCAGAACTCCCCCACGACCTAGTTTTGGGAAAGGACTGGCCACAGTTCAGGGAGGGATTGGAGAAAGGCTTATGGCAAAAGGTTGGCCTTGTATCTACCCGGTCCCAGTCTATGGCCAAGGACCAAAAGGACGAGTCCCTAGAGGATTCATTAGGCGTTTTACCCTCACACGATGACTTGGTGGCTTCCCCATCTTCTAGGGTTAAGAAGGGGAAAGCGCTGAAACATCACGAGAGGCAGTGTAGGGCACAGGGAAGGGCTAAGATGGAGGTTAGCCAAGGTTTACCCTGGGTGCCAGCGGAATTAGTTGAAAAGTTCCCAACTTTTCCCCAAGAGCAGCGAGCATACCCTGCTCTCACCCAAGCGTTTGAGTATGCCCGGGTTGTACGAGATGTCCTTCCAAGATTCCTTCTAGACAATGAGATATTATACAGGGAAAGTCAGGATCCCTGGACAGGGACGATCAGGAAACAGCTGGTGGTGCCCACAACTTTTAAGGGGTTGGTTTTAAGACTTGCCCATGATCATCCAGTAGGTGGTCACACAGGGGTACAGGGGACCTTAGATCAAATTCTTATACGTTTTTACTGGCCCGGCATTTTTAAGGAAACCGCCCGGTTCTGTGCCGCATGCCCTGCGTGTCCGCGGGTCACGGCTGCCCGACCTCCAGTCGTGCCCCTAAATCCAACACCCATCATATCGGATCCCATCGGGCGAATCGCCATGTATATAGTGGGATCCCTGGTTAAAACACCCAGAGGATTCCAGTACATTTTAGTCATGGTGGATCAGGCTACTAGGTTTCCTTGGGCAGTACCCTTATGTAATATCTCGGCCAAAACAGTAGCCTTAGAGGTGGTAAAGCTGTTTTGTGAAGTAGGTTTCCCCAGAGAAGTGTTAACAGACCGTGGGACCAATTTTGTGTCAAAGTATCTCGCCCAGGTTTGGGATGCTTTTGGCATTCATCATGTGAAAATGGCCGCTTATCATCCCCAGTCTAATGGCCTGGTGGAAAGGCTGAATCAAACCTTGAAACAAATGTTAAGAAGAGGTTTAGCCGGGAACGTGTCGGAATGGGACACGTTACTTCCTTTCGTATTATGCGCATGCCGGGAACGGATACAAGTTTCCCTGGGTGTATCTCCCTATGAGTTGATGTATGGTCGAGCCCCTCGTGGTCTCTTAGACATATTAAGGGAGCAGTGGTTAGAACCGGAAAAGGAGGCTAAGGGAGTCCCTCACTTTTTACGTGATTTAAGAGCGCAGTTAAATAGGACCTCTCAAGTGGCCAAGAAGGATTTACAGGACAGTCAAGCTCGCCAGAAGGAGCGATATGACCAGAGGGCCAAGCCTCGCCAGTTAGCACTGGGAGAGAAAGTCCTAGTACAGGTAGCAGGCGCCACTCCCAAGTTTGAGGTTCAGTGGAAAGGGCCATGGAAAGTGACCAAAAAGTAGGCCTGGTGTAATATGAAGTAGAAAGTAATACGGGTCGCAGGCAGATTTATCACATAAACGTGCTTAGGCCCTGGCAAGAAAGATCTGCAGTGGATAGTCTACTTAGCGCAGAACATAGGGCAGGAAAACTGCATCAAAACAATGATGCCTCAGCAAGGATTATGGACTGTTCGGAGGAACTCTCACAACCTCCGCCAGCCCGTAATATCTTGGGTAGGGGGGTATGTGGTAAGGAAGCTCATCCTGAGTTAGGAGAAAGTGAAAAAACCAAAGAATTCACATTAATAAAAGGACCTATTTTACAAGGTCAGAGAAATAAAACCACAACCACACCTAGAAACCAGAAAATCCCCACCTGGAACAGGTTTCAGAGTTCCCCTAGTGGAGTAAGGGAGAGTGAATACAGACCCAAGGTAAAAGACCCTTACGTCAGTAAGCTCTCTGATTACCCAGGTGCCAGAGGCCAAGCTGATCTCCGTCACCTGGGAAGAGAAGAGGTGGGGCTGGAACCCTGGAGATTTAAGCCTAGCTTAGATTATACAGAGGTTAGCAAGGAGAGCAAGGAGAGCTGGAGGAGCAACGGGAACAGGAGCAGGAACAGCAGGAGAGGAGAAGCTGCTACAAGCCAAGGCACAGGTACAAGCCTTAGAAGCCTGTCCCATACTGAGCAGTGCAGAGTTGCAGGAGACACTCTCAGCTCTGATGAGAGGCTTTCAGCTAAGCCCAGTGAGCTAGAACGAGAGATAGAACCAATGCAACTAGGAGAGCCTGATGCAGTTTTGAATGAGGAAGATATATTCATGGATTGCCCTTTGTGCCAAGCCTTAGCTACAGAGGGGTTGAAGGAAAGCCAACCTTAAGAGAAAACTCTCCAAAGCAAGGTAAGCTTGAAAAGCAAGGAAGATGTTTTGTGAATTCCCTGTGTTAAAGAGGGGAGACTTTTGCTGAGAAGTAAGAACAAGCTGAAGCTGTATAATTGTGCTTGTTAAACACCTGCTATCCTGTGCAGTGAGACGGCAAGAAGCCAAGCTAACGGTGAGAGGAAAAAAGCTTTTGTTTTGCTTTTGAATGTTCCTAAGAAAACCTGAGTAGAGCTTTGTTTGCTTATTGGAAGTTTGTTCCTGTAGGAAGTTTTGCTTTGCTTATAAAGAGGAGAACAGCCTGGAAATGTTTGGAACTGAAAAGAAAGAAAACTGCTATTGAAGTAAGCTGTTTGTGCTTATGCTTTAACCAGCAAGGCTAGAGAAAGCTGGAAGCCTTGCTGTTAAAGGGTTTTTTTGCTTTTGAGCTGAAGAATACTGTAAGCTGATATTTTGTTTTGACCTTTTGCTTATGTCCTGTTGTGTTTTTGAAAGAAACTTGGAGAAATAATCCTGAAAGAGGTAATTTATGAACCTTGCACTTGAGTTTAATAAATTTCTGTCATTGCCTTTCCAAAAGAGCCAAACTACAAGGTTTTTTTATACCTGAAGCCATATGTGTAGCAGTTAAACTACATTTCCCAAGAAGCATTGCGGGGGAACCAGTCAGAGAAGGCTAAAAAGGGAAGTTTCTATTATAACCACGACCCTCCATGCTGAATGCAAGGAGCAAGGGCGTGACAGTAGATAAGAACTCGCAATAAGATTATTATTTTGTTCTTTGAGTGGTTTAGTTGGGAAGTAAATTGGGGTCTTGATATTTGGTATGCTTAGCTAGCTGTACCTCATTTAATGTGGTTTTTGAAATTGCTCCCTCTGAAAAATATTTGAATTTGTAATTTTCTTTTGTGTTTTATGCAAAGGGAATGTTCTTTTCTAAATGTTTACTTTGTATTCATGACAAATTCAATAAAAATATAAATATAAACAGGAGAGGTGTGAGCGATTCATCCTACAGTAATGATTAAAATCTTCCTGTGTGGGCCATGGTGTAGCAGCCGCCTGTAGAATACATGACTGTACATGATGGGCCATATGCCGATGGAGGGGCTGAAAGATGGATGGCGGTAGATGAGAGCGCGGTAGGGTCTTGCTGCCCTGATGTACCAGATGCAGTTGTAGTGTGTGTGAAAAAATAGTAGCTGTGCCATGGGGGAGTCCCAATACCAGCTTGTGGGGGATGAAAGCTGTCTCAGCTTTTCTAACCACCATATAAGCAGGTTGGAATCGCTGCAGAGCGTGGCTACTAAAATGGTTAGTGGTCTTTGCTATGAAGTATATCAGGACAGACTTAAAGATCTTAATATGTTAACTTCAGAGGAAAGGTGGGATGGGGCGATATTGCAGAGACATTTAAATACCTCCATGGTATAAATGCACAGGAGAGTCTCTTTCAATTGAATGCAAGCTCTGCTACGAGAGGTTAGAGGATGAGAGTGAAAGGGGACAGATTCAGAAGTAATATGCGGAAATATTTCTTTATGGAAAGAGTGGTAGATGCGTGGAATAGTCTCCCAGTGGAGGTGGTGGAGAAGAGGACAGTATCTGAATTCAAATAAGCATGGGACAAACACAGAGGATCTCAAAAGGTATAAAGGAAACTACAGAGAGGATCTTGAAAGGTAAAAATGGGACTATTGTCGATATAGAAGGACAGACTAGATAGGCCATGTGCTCTTTTTCTGCTGTCATGTTTCTATGTTACTATTTTTCTATGCAATCTTCCTGACACATGTGCATAGAACAACTGGACAAGTGTCTCTTATATTGGCCATATGGAGTAAGGACATGTAATGATCCCTGCAGGTGGCTATTCCAGGAACATGATGTGCTTGTATAATTACATATATGTGATGGAGCAGAAGATGTGCAGTCACAATTATGATGAAATATACCAATCGTGTACAACCCGTGTGTCATACATCTACAGGGGCTACAGCAAGGGGCTACAGCAGAGCCAATACGGTCATTCTGTCAACCCAATGTGATATCAGAACACATTAAAAACAACAATGATATGTGTCCCCCAGGCAATGCAGACCCCGGACTGTTTCTGGCAGTATAATCAATTCGTAACAAAAATGAATGTGTTGCCAACAACCAGGGAGAGCACAAGGGGACTTCAAATCCTGGTCTGCTATGCACAAAGCCAGTGCTCTAACCATTAGGCTACACCTCCATACATTGCTCTACAGGAATGTGTTACAATCCAAGAGACATCAGGACCCTTCCTGCAATGACAGAACCAAGGACATGAAACCATATGGCTGGCACAATCTGATACAGTAGTACAGCACAACTTGAGCCTGCCCACAGCAGTACACTTGCAGTATGTACTGCACTGAACAGGCAGTACTGTAGCTGCATAACAGATGCAGCTGCAGCATACATCTCTGCTCTAAAGGCTATGCTACATGAGAGGGCCACATGCCCGTCCCTCCTCTGTACCCCCAACGCCAGCCAACAGTCGCATACAGAGGTCCGCTGTGCTGCAGTGTGGCACCAACCCCTGAGGCAGCACATATGCAGGACATGCAGTCGGATGTGTCCTGCTATACACTGCGAGAAAGGTACACTTGCACATACAACTAATGGAGGGGGGGGTGAAGAGGGGTGGATGGGGTGCTGACACCAAACAGACCGGCCTGCCAAAACCATAGAGCAGCTACTAGGAATTCTAATCAACTACAACAAGCAGTGTCAGTCTGTATGTGTTGGGCACCACAGAGCTGCATCAGCCAGTCACACACCAACTGTGCCCAGTCTGCTAATCACCACACTGCATGCACACAGAGCAACCATGTACACCCTGGCTTGGTACAAACAGCATGGATACCCAAAATTCAGTACAATGATTAGACTACCAAGCAAGGAACAGCACCCACATCGCTGCAGCTTAATATTATACGGTATAATGTGTATGTCATGGTCACAGCTCAGTCAGAGAGAGTGTGACCTCCCAGCATGAACAGATGTGTGCATCCAGGCCATGCCCATGGCAGACCCACAGTAGGATGGCTCAGCCATGTTCCTAACCTCCAACCCATATTCATCCTGTGAATACCGCTCTGTTTTAGCCAATATCCAGAATCCTCTGCTCCTCATTTTGTATGCCCTTTGATCTGTCCATTCAAAGGGGCAGACCATGATACATGAAAATATACTTTCCAGACCCTGGGAGTCCTAGCAGAATGACTAACATACCCATTTTCTGGTGTGTGCTTGTTGGCCAGTGATGATCTACTCTCATATTTTGCAGACCACAAGTGCTGAGTTAGACTCACATGTGGCTCAGATGGCTGTGACCAACTATGTACTAACTTATGGAGGGGTCACCAGTTCACACATGGATTATGGTCATTGTTTAGCAGGTGAGAGAGCAGGGTGTCATTTTTTCCTCTGTTTTCATTTTGCATCGTATTCCTGGCTCAGTGGAATTTTTAAGCACCACATGCACATAGCCACTCAATATGCACAAGTGGGGAGCATCCTGACCACAGGCCCAGCGCATCCAGTAGGCACACTAGCCATGTGCCAGGGTCCTCAGATGGTGGAAGGCAGCATGCCAGCCAATCCCTCCCTCCCTGCAAACGTGGCCCAGCTGGCACCTCAGTGCTGCCGGTGGTCTTATTGAGGTAGCACACATGCAGTTAGTCACACCATGCCACTTCTGCCCACCTCCACCGGAGGGTGTAGGCACAGGCTGTATGGTCTTTATCTGCCATCATTTTTCTCTTTTTTTATGTTTGTAGTTTGAAAAGTAAAGTAAGCATGTTCTTTTAATCAGGCCTGTGGCACTCAATATCACGAGAAATATTTCTGCATCTTTCTGCTATATTTTCTTGGTTTCTGACTGTATTTCTTGATACTTGAGGATCTTTTCCCTCTTCACACAATTCATAGAATAATCACTTAGCACTGACACCTCTATTATCAATGTCATTCTCATCTTTCTCTCCTTTACCAGTATGCCCAGTTTCCTTGCATCAAGCTTTTTATCAGTAGGAGTGGGAATGTCCAGGTTATCATAGCCTCTTCACTCTCCATAATTGTCTTAGGGTCATGATCCCAGTGCTTTTCTGGTACAATGATATTGTAGTGTTTGCAAGGTTTCCAAAGAATGAGGCAAGCTCTCTTATGCCTTTCTGTGAGACATTTTCTCCTATCAGAACTTGGCAGCCAGCTATTAGATGGATAACCATTTTCAGCTTTTATCTTACAAAATCTACATATGTCTGTTTTACCATTTCTTTCTCTTCTTCCTGCCTTGTGACTGATGCATGAGTTACTAAACCAGAGATCAAAATTACAATATACCTTTCCAAATCCATCTTTTTTCAGAACATCAAGAAGAGTGTTGTAAACAACTGTGTGCCCTGAATGACCCTTTGCAACTACATGTTCTATCCCATGTCTGTGAACACTTTTTTCATCTCTACTTTTTTGAGATAAGTATATTATGCAAGTTCCTTTAAGATGGTAATCAAGGCACTGGAGTGATAAATAGTAGGCATCAAAAGAAAATATGCATTAACAGCAATTTTTTATTTTGTTCAATCATTTTTATTAGATTCTGTCCAATTTACAGTATATGTAACTGATAATCCAAAACCACAAAACATTTCAAATAACCTAACAAAGACAAAGGGGTATGTTTACTAAATTGTGCTGAGGAAGCATGTGTGCCATTAACACCCGTTATCGGCACCCTAGAACCCTTAATGCTCAGTGCCAGCGGCTTTAAGGGCTCAGGGGGTGGAGAGTGAGCTCAGGGGGTTGGGATGTGCTCCCTTACTGCCAGTTGCGAAATGACCTGAAAAATCCTTTAATGCCGGGAACCCGATCACCAAGTAAAACCTCACGGAAATGGTGTAAGAGGGGGGAAAGAGACCATTTAAGCGTCGGCAATGTGATGCACTGACTAGGGAGCCCAAGAATGTGATAGTAGTGCTCCATTAGCAACAACAGCATGGTGCTCAAGTAGGAAAGGGCACCATGCTGATGGTGCACATGGGGCACGTGGATAGCACTGTGGGCATGCATTGGGGGGTTCTGGTGGACAGGGCAGACTAGACAGCTGCCCAGGTGGCACAGAAGAGCATAAGAATGTAAGTTCTGATTATATGCTATACTGTGGCCGAGGTCCTTCAAGCCCACTATCCTCTGTCCAATAGTGGTCAATCTAGGGTACAAGTACCTAGCTGGGTCCCTAAAAACACATATGCTCAAAGAGGCCTGTACTGTATTTGGCCAAGTAACTGATCCTCAGTGTCCCCCAAATAAAGGTATAATGACCTTTCCTCCAGGACTCTCACCAAACCCTCTCTAAGCCAAGCTTTCATGACATACACCACCACTGCATGCCAGAGTTTGCCAATGCATTGAATGATAAACTATATGCTCCAATCTGTCTAAAATGTGTTACATGGTAGTGGCAGTGAATGTCCCCTGGTCTTCCCATATTGTGATGGCATTAACAACCGTTAACTGTTCCATGCCATTCAGTAATATATAGACCCCTATCATATCTCCCTCCAGCCATCTCACCACCAGGTTGAGGAGGCCTAACCTTAGTAACACCCTCACATAGGGGAATCCTTTCATCCGCAGCACCATCTGTGATCTCCGTCATGATTACACAGTGACAGCGGTGGAACACAGACATACTGCTGCTGTGGAAAGGTGATGTGCCACATGGGCGGTCCAAGAGACATGGCACTCTAGACAGAGATCCTGGCAGGACCCCCCGCTGCCACTGAACCCAGCTGTGGAGGAAGAGGCCAATAGTACCTACAGCTGTAGCCCTCCAGGTAGCTGGAAAATACAGATGCCTGGGGAAATACCACAGCAGTGGCTGCCATCCTCCTCCTGAAACTTATCGGTGGCAAGTGGTGATGGGGCCCCTGCATAGGCAGCTGTTGAGGGGGTTGCATGGCTATCCTTGTGTGCCTCTGCCCCCCTATCCAGCCCTTGCGCCCAAGGTGCCCGCCTAACCCACATGTTTAACATGCTGGGACTGCGCATCACCACCAACACAGTACAAGACGTAGGCAGGTGAAGGTTCTCACCAAACTTTATTGATCCAAATATATAAAAAAAGGGGGAGACCTGACCCGACACTGGCCGTGTTTCGATACAATCTTCTTCAGGGGTTGGCTCACCTTGATGTTAAAAATACATTATAAATGAATAAAACAACAATGATAAAACCAATAAATAACAATTACAATAGATAAAACAACATGGAGGAACACAATAAGAATAAGAATATAAATAATAAATCAATAACAAGTATAAAATCATATCATATAAAAAACTTATTATTCATAAACTCTTATCAATGTATGTGATCCCTGAACATATATAAGCATAAATAGAAATTAATAGCATATATTGAAGCTAAAATACTGTTAAAACTTAAAACATAAATATAGGAAAAACCATTAATACCGGCAAATACATAACATCCAAACTATTAAAAGGTATTAATAATAATAATACTACATAAAAAAATGAATAAATTACTAAAAGAGAACTCATAAATTACCAAAAGGTTTCTGATTTATATTATATAATAGAGTTCACACCCAAGTAGCATGATTAGTCATCATTTGTGATAGGTTTTTGTCATCTTTGGTGGTTCAGGCCTTGGTCACTCCTGCCTTATAGTTCTCCTCTTTTATGAGTTCTCTTTTAGTAATTAAAAGGTGATGGTCAGATAAGAGAAGAACTGAGCTACAGAGGTTCGAGAGTAAGCAACTAGAGAAAAATATCAGGTCAAGGCAGTGGCCATGCTAGTGCGTGGGGGCAGTAGAACAAAGTTGGAGGTCAAATGAGGAGGTAAGGGAGAGGAGCTTTAAAGCATAAGGATCAGAGGGGTTATCAACATGAATGTTAAAATCCCCAAGAATAAGAGTGGGGGAAGAGGAATACAGAAAGAAGGAAAGCCACGAGTCAAAGTCAGTGAGAAAGGTAGAAGCAGACTTGTCAGGAGGTTGATAAATAACAGTTACCCAGAGAGGAAGTGGAGTGAAAAGGCAGATGGAGTGGACTTCAAAAGAGAGAAAGGAGTGAGACTGAGGCAGCAGGAGGGGTTGGAATTGGCAAGAGGGAGAAAGTAGAAGCCCAACACCACCACCACGGCCAGTGGGACGAGGCATGTGGGAGAACTGATAGCCCCCATGACAGAGAGCAGAAGTAGATGCGGTATCATCTGGGAGGATCCAGGTCTCAGTTAGAGCAAGGAGATGTAGAGCATTAGAGATAAAGAGATCATGAGTAAAAGCAAGTTTATTAGAGACAGAGTGTGCGTTCCACAAGGCACATGAGAAAGGGAGAGTGGAAGGGGAAAGGAGAGGAATATGGATAAGATTAGACATGTTGCGTGAAGATCTCTTCTCAGAGTGAGACAGAAGTCTAGGGGGGCCAGGTATGATGTTGATATCTCCGGATGAGAGAAGGAGAAGGAGTAGCAAAGTTCGGGGTAGAGAGGAGACAGTACGGCAGAAATGAGGGTGAGGTTGCCTTAGAGAAAGAGGAGATAGTTGAATGAGAGGGAGGAAGCGATGAAGCTGAAGAGCTGATGATAGGGTAGAAGACAGAATGGAGAGGGAAGTGAGGACAGTAAAGGGGAGATAAGGAGGGGAGGAGTGAAGGTGCTGGTAAGAGGGGAAACAGTTAGGGAGTATGAAGAAGAGGAAGACAATGTGATGAGGAGCCATAGAAGAGAAATAGAGAGGAGAACAAAGGCCAGAGAATATAGAAGGTAGAAGAGTCAAGGGATTAGGTGCACCTGTGCATAAATTAGATAATGAGCAGATGACAGCTATACAATACCTCAGCAGGGGGAGGGGTTGGTGACTCAGGTAGACTAAGAGCAGAGAGAAGAAAATCGTTTAAAACTCTACAGCAATGGAGACAGAGCAAGGATAGATATGGAGTTAAATGTTAACATGGCCAACACAGACAGGCCAGATAGTTGGAGGAGGAAGAAAGGAGAGTTGCAGTTAGTTATGGAAAAGGATAAGTTAATCAGCTGAGAAAAGCTGAACAAAAATGCAAAATTAAAGGGAATACACGAATAATAACAAATAAATAAATAAATATGTGGAGACAAACAGACAGAACTCAAAGCAAAGCAGCAAATTCAGCAAAAATCACCTTTAGGAGAGCTCAGGAGAGCACTGCTCTTCTCAAAGGACAGAAAGGCAATCAGAGCAACCCTTTCTTTCAGTGCACAAACCCATGGAGACATATCCTCCATATGAGATGATACTGATCACACAGAGTGCAGGTCCTGACTACAGGATCACGTCCTGCTACACTCAACGTGTAATCAAACTCTGGAATTTCTTACCAGAGGATGTAGTAAAAGCTATTAGTATAGCTGGGTTTAAAAAAAGTTTGGACAAGTTCCAGTAGGAAAGGACCATAAACCATTATTAAAGAGGAAGGCATTTCTTATATTCTACTATCTGGTTTCTCTATTGTAAGAGGCCAAATTCAAATTCTAGCTCAGGTCCAGCCTGTTTTGAGTTTTTGAATTGCTTGTGCCATTCCTGCTGAATCTACCTGTTCCTAATTTACCTGCGTATGTGCAGAAGGTGGAGTAGACTACCTCTGCCCCACGTCAGAGGCATTGTTGGGTCTTTTTCCTCTGTGTGCACATTTACTGAGCCCTCTGTTGCTTTCTGCCTTGCTGGGAGCGACTTCATTGCAAGCCTTTGCCCTAGCACCCTGTTTGGTCTGACTTTTTTGCCTGTGCTGGTCTTGAGTTTGAGCCCGTCTGTCTGTGTGCACAGTTCTTACCAGCCTTCTGACCAGTCTTTTGCCACTTGGACCTACGGGCCATCTTTAATGTCATTAGGAGAGGTCTGTAATTTTCAGACTTTATCATCAAGTACTGCAGTTAGGAGTATGTTTACTAGACCACCCTACCAGGGTGGCACAGGGTTAATGTGTGGTTTGGATGCCATGCTAAAAAGCAGCATGGGGCTCCTGCACTTAAAATCTCCTGCTACCCTGGTAGTGTGAGTTGTGGCAGTGACTGGATGGAACATGGTCGATGCATGGATGTTTCCCATGCATCATGGCTAGCATAGGTATTAGTCACCTGCACTAACTACACTTGATGCCCATAGCACAGGTACAACTAATGTCACCTCAAAGGAGTGGAAGAGTGTCCTAGTAATAAGGACAGCCACCTAGGACCAGAAAGACTAGGGTTCAAATCCCACTGGTACTCCTTGTGACCTTGGACAAATCACTTAACCCTCCATTGCCTCAGGTACAAGCTTAGATTATAAGTCCTCTGGGCACAGGAAAATGCCTACTGTACCTGGTTGTAACTCACCTTGAGCTATTATTGGAAAGGTGTGAGCTAAATAATAGTAATTGTTGCACCTGCATGTTGGGTAGCACACGGAGTTTGCAGGGGGACAAAGCACTCCCTCCTCACCAATGTTCCCTCTAATTTTCGGTAGGCTGTGTGCGCATAAAATATCAGCTGTGCAGTTTTTGAAGGAAGGTTACATTTTTGTGCACCACATAACAACACTCGGAGTTATATACTTTAAAATTTGACTACACGTCAGAATACAGTATGTACACCACATTGATTTTAATAAAATTAAATGAAAATAGACGATTACTAAATGAAGCAGAAAATTTCTAGTAATTACAATAACAACTTTTAAATTTTAAGACGTCTGTGTTGTTTTCTATCAGAATAAGAATCGTAATTTTTGTGTGCTCTGTTGTAAAGTATGTGCGCTCGCTCGGTGAGGTGTGTGCATGCACACACGCGCACAGCTTAGAGGGAACAGTGCTCCCCATACTGGTAATGCAGCCCATGTGAGCATTAGCACAGGGGTTAGTAAACATGCTCCTTAGGCGCCAAGGAAGTTTGCTGACTCCTTCTTGAAAGATAAATATCAGCTGTTGCTCTATTTGAGGCATATTCTCAGTCATTTTGGTCTTTTCTCATCTCACTTTCTGAGTTTTAACCAACATGCATGCCATGTAGTGCCACCAGACACCTTAGCCCTCCACGATAAATTGCTAGGGCGGTTCTCATATCCAGTTGTCTTAAGTTCACTGCTTAGATTTGCAGGAAAAGGTATTATCTGGGTTAGATGTGGAGCTGAGTTCTAGAATGTCCACTCATGCTGCTATTATCATGTGACCCTTTATTTGTGTTTTATATGTAATAATTTTATCCCTTATGCAGTATTGTGCCAAAACATAGCCATGTTGGGATTTAGTTGACTGTGGATCATGTTTTTATGCTTATTTTTGTGACATTTTATAATTATAACAAATTTTACTATTTTGATTGATCATTTTTTATGTATTTATTTTTGCTGTGGTATCAATTCATGCATTTCTAACACCAGGCCATTCTGATAGCATGGTTTTTCGAATTCCACCCTGTGCCATGGCCTACATTCACTGCTCCTCTGCTCCATGGGGGGGGGGGATCCACATGTGTCAGCCCAAACATCCCCCACCTCCTTATGCAGCCGTGTGAACCCCCCTTCTCACCCTAACGCTTTGTTTACTGCCTCTCCCACTGATGGACCCCCAACCAGACCCTCTGATGAGAACCCAGGTCATTCTGGAGTGCACACGCAGCTGTGTCCTGGTATCCCTGTCATGCTCATTGCACCTGCCATGCTCCTCAGCCCTCAGGAAGACTCTACTGCTGCAATAACAACTCAGCCTCCTCAGCCACAAGATCATCCCCAGGATCTGCTGGAGATGGAGTTTTCCATGCCTGAGCAAACCATCGACACCTGTTCTGATGCTGCTGAACAGCAGATACTGAAATATGGAGCGGAGAAGGTCAACCTGACTAAGGGCATCCTCACAAGCCTCAACAGGATAAGCCAGGAGTTATGTAACTCAACCCAGTTATTTATTTATTTAATGTCTCTTCTATACCGCGCTATTCATATTTATTTATTTATTTATTTATTTTTCTTATATACCGCGCTATTAAGATCAGTGCGGTTTACATTACAACTGAACAATGCAGCAATGCTTTTACATAACACAATGTGCTTACATAGAACAGGGGTACAGTCATAATGGGAGAATAACGGGGAAACTATTTATAAGATATATACACATAAAATTTACACAGAGTTATATACAACTGAATATTTAAGCTATATCAGTGCAATATCAGTGCGGTGTACATTCAACAGAACCTTATACAATGCAATCGGGCTGCATTGTATTTATAGTAAACAGGAGCTGAAACTTGGACATAATGGGGGTAATTTTCTACAAATTATTTACACTCATGACTATCCTTAAAACTGCATTCTACTCGGGAATGGACAAGTGGGGCTGGCTGTCCCTTTGCGTGCTGGGTGTGTTACTGGGGGAGTTGAGGTGATTGGTGAGAGTGTTTGCAGTCTAATCTTTGCGGCCTATCCTTGGGTAGTGTCTTATGAACAAGTGATGTTTCAGTGCCTTCCTGAATTGAGTCAGGTTAGTGACGACTCGCATGGATGTGGGGAGGGCATTCCAAACTCTAGGAGCATAGATCATGAAGGCCCTGTTAGATGTAGCCTGTGTGCATTTCGTTATTTCTTTTGGTATTATCAGGGTGTTCACCGCTGTGGATCTTCTGAGTCTGTTGGGAGGTGTAAGGTGGATTAACTCAGTGATGGATGTGGGAGGTTGATTGTTTAAGGCCTTGAAGGTCATTACTAGGATCTTGTATTGAAGTCTGGCATGTATAGGTAACCAGTGGAGTTTCTTCAGAATTGGTGTGATGTGGTCCATCCTTGATACTCCATATAGAACTCTTGCGGCTGCATTCATTGCAAGCTGGAGTGAGTTTATCGTTGCTTGCGGGAGTCCATATAGGATTACATTAGCGTAATCAAAGTGGGGGATTGCTAGGGCTTGATAGATTGTTCGAAAGTCAATGGGGTCAAGTAGCAGTCGTAGGTGATGCAGTGTCCGTATTTTTTGGTATATTGTCTTGACCGTGTTTCTTATGTGAGTTTTCATGTCCAGCCATTGGTCCAAGGTGATACCAAGTTGGTCCTAGTTGATGCGTGAAATGGCAGAGTGGCAGGAGAGGCACCAGGAGGTAGTGTACCGCCTATCCAGGGAGACAGCTGCCTACATGGCCTCCATCTCACACTCCCTACATGATATTGCAGCTGCGAGGCAGGCACCTGAGGCAGATGCCTTCCTGGGGATCGACAGCATGACATCAGGGATCTTCAGGCTACAGCCTGATGAGGCCTCAAACCTTGGGAAGAAGATGAGACAAAGAGCAATGCCTCAGAGGCACCACCACTGAGACATAGTTCCCAGGTTGGGAGGAAGGTTGGAGGGTCACAGGATGAAATTCAGGATGGGAAGAGGGCATGTCAGTGATGGTGTTGATGATCTGTACTTCATGTTCTGTGAATAAATGGGTGTACTCAAACTAGAGGTTCTCCTGCATAAGTCTGTCTCTTACTGCTTGAACCACTGCTGTCACATGCTGGCTGACAATGTGGTCATCCTCCTCCGGTCCCTCATTAGAGCATTCAACATCAACTTATAGCTCCCCCTGTGGCAGCTTGATCTCCTTCTATATGGCAATATTGTGGAGAATGCAGCATGCCGTAAAGATGCAGCAGACTTTTTGAGGGCTGAACAGCAGCTCTCCCCCATTCCTGTCAAGGCATTGGAATCTGCTTTTCAGGATCCCAAATACCAACTCCACTACCACCCTTGTACATGCTAGCACTCTGTTTAGTTCTCCTCTTGGGCAGTTTATGCATTGTGCATCAGTGTCATGAGCCAAGTCCTCAGTGGGTATCCTCTATCATCTGTGGAGTCACAAAGGTGCGAGGGGGGGGGGGGAGACACATATATGTAGAGCAGTGGTTCTCAACCTTTTTTGTACCGTGACCCCTTTTACTGTTGGTCAACTTGTGGTGACCCCCAATGATAAAATCAAATGCGTCTCTCTTCCTTTACCGTTAACGCATTGTCGCTGTAATCATTTGTTGAATTATTAATATATTATAGGCCTTTGCAATATGTTTTTATGTATAAAATACTTATTTAAACCACAATAATTAATCACAAGTAACAATATTTGATTTCAAAATTATGATGATTTTGTAGTCAAATCACTAATATGAAATACAATTATTTTTTCTACCTTTGTTGTCTGACCAATTTATTCTCTGATCATGCTGGTCCCGATCTGAGGCTTCTGCTTTCCTGTCTTCTCTTAGCTCTCTTTCTGTGGCCTATGGTCCATCTGCCATTTCTTATCTCTTCTTTCGTTTTCTTCACTTCTTTCCATCAGCCTATTTCCAGTCCCAGTAACCCTCCCCAGTATCAGCCCCTTTCCAGTCCTCACTCCCAGTACCTTCCAATGTCAACTTGCATTCCCATGACTGCCACTGGTGTCCATTCCCTTCCAGTCCCACTCCTTCCCCACTGACCAGTCCCTTCTAGTACAAATACCATGGCAGCCCCTTTCAGATCCACTCCCTTCCAGTTCCATTCTCCCATCCCCTCGTATCAGCCCATTTGTAGCCTTAGCCCCCAGTTTTCTTCCAGGGCCAGCAGCTCTATCCTCCCCTCCCCACAATCAGCCCATTCCCAGTCAAAGCCCCCCAATCAGCTCACTTCCAGTACTAATCCCCCCTCAACCCCATTACCAGTGCTAGCCTCCCCTAATCAGCCCAATACCAGTCCTACCCCCCATCAGCTCATTACCAGTCCCAGCCTCCCCTAATCAGCTCATTTCCAGTGCTAGTCCCCCCCTCAACCCCATTACCAGTGCTAGGCTCCCCTAATCAGCCCATTACCAGTCCTATCCCCCCCATCACCAGTCCTATCCCCCCATCAGCCCATTTCCAGTCCTAACCTCACTGATCAGCTCATTTCCAATGCTAGCCCCCCATCAGTCCATTACCAGTCCCAACCCCCCCTTCATCAGTCCATTCCCAGTCCTAGCCTTCCCTAATCAACCCATTACCAGTCCTAGCCCCCTCCCATCTGCCCATTACCAGTGCTAGCTCCCCCATCAGCCCATTATAATCCTAACCCGCACTGTCTCTCGCCTCTGTCCAGCATTTATCCCCTGTCTCTCCAGTATGTCCCCGTCTCTCCCCTTTGTGCATGCCAGCCCCCCTCCCTCCCCTTTGTGCATGCCAGCCCCCCTCCCTCCATCCCTGCATGTCATCCCCCCTCTGTCCATGTCAGTCCCCTCCCTCCATCCATATCAGCCCCCTCCCTCCCTCCCTCCATGTCAGCCCCCCTGTCCATGTCAGCATCCCTCTGTCCATGTCAGCCCCCTCCCTCCATCTACCCCTCCCTCCATGTCAGCCCTCCCCTCCCTCCCTCCCTCTATGTCAGCCCCGTCCCTCCCTCCCTCCATCCATATCTGCTCCCTCCCTCATTGTCAGCCCCCTCCCTCCATCCATCCATATCAGATCCCTCCCTCCATGTCAGCCCCCATCCCTCCCTCCCTCCATGTCAGCCCCCTCCCTCCATCCATCCATATCAGCTCCCTCCCTCCATCCCTCATCCCAGCCCCCCTCCCTCCATCCATCCACATCAGCTCCCTCCCTCCATGTCAGCCCCCGTCCCTCCATGTCAGCCCCCTCCCTCCATATCAGCTCCCTCCCTCCTTGTAAGCCCCCTCCCTCCATCCATCCATATCAGTTCCCTCCCTCCATGTAAGCCCCACCTCCCTCCCTCCAACCAGCCATGTCAGCTCCCTCCCTCCATGTCAGCTCCCCTCCCTCCATCCCTCCATGTCAGCCCCCCTCCATCCATCCATATCAGCCCCCTCCCTCCATGTCAGCCCCCCCTCCCCATGTCTGCCTCCCTTGTAATGCAGCCGAGGCTCCCTGCCTCATAGGTAACTGCGGCTGTGCTAGTACAATCATTGCGCGCCCCCTCCTGACACGACGGGCTCCGTGCCGCATTGTCCCGCCTCCAAAGGAAGTGGTAAACAACTTCCTTTAGAGGCAGGACAATGCTGCACGGAGCCCGTCGAGACAGGAGGGGCTCCGCAATTATTTTACAAGCACAGCCACGGTTCCCTAAGAGGCAGGGAGCCGCGGCTGCAGAAGAAGGAGTCGGTGAGTTTGCCGCTGCCAAGAAGCAGATTTGACAGCAACTTCTGTGCATTTAAATTTTTTTCTTTAACAAGGCGACCCCCGCTAAATCCTGTGGCGACCCCCGTGGGGGTCGCGACCCACAGGTTGAGAACCACCGATGTAGAGCCATTGGTAGGGGATTGTGGTCTGTGCAACAGCCATTCTAGCAACTATGTGACACAGGATACATGTGTGACATCTTCTACAACCATGCTTTGCAATCCTGGCATCCCAGCATCCTGTAACTGTTCTGCAGGACCTCTCTGGTGCTGCTACCCTGTCCACAGTGCAATCTGCCATCATGTGCTTAACCCCTCTACACAGTCCTCAGCACTGGGCAAACCCAGATAACTCTGTGCTCCAACAGTGCCCAATATGTGCTCCCTCTCCCCCTCAGTTGGGCTGCCAGGATATGTGCTGTCAGCACTTGCTAACACATATTCAGTGGCAGGAATCAGATGGGGCACCTGCCTATCTATGGCATAACTACCTTCCATCCACTCTGGAGTCATCCTCCATCCTAGCACATGCATCGCCTCCCCATACAGATAAATGGGCAGTCCCTCCGCCATCTCCCAGTTGTGCCTGTTTCACACAGACTGGACACTTCCCTGCATCCCCATTAGGGCTTGCTAGTAGCCCATACAGTCCCACACCCACATATCAGCATGCAACCATAGCTTCAGTTATGCATCACTCACCTAGTGGCCAGGCATCACCAAGGTGTCCAGTGTCAGCTGCCTAGCCCAGGGCAAATTGTGATAAGGCAAACACATCATGGCAGGATCCAGGGAAGTGTGCACAGAGGTCTATGAAGCGCATGTGGGCATCAACGGTAACCTGCCTGTTCATTTAGTGGTATAGGTGTCTGTTGCGGTTTGCCCTCCCATCACAGCCTCAGGGCCACATGTGTGCAGTCAATCACAACTAGGACTGATGGGAAGAATGCAGTCTGGTGAAAGGCCTGCATGGTCTGTTGTCTGGCCTGTGGCGTGACTGGGAAACACACATATTCATGGAGCCATCAGAGGAGAGCCGTTGTCACTGCCACAATGCAATGGAATGTTGCTGACTGTATGATACCTGTGCTTGCCCCCACAACATGCTGGAAGCTTCCAATGGTAAAAAAAAAGCATTGCATACCTTTGCACAGTTGAGGGCTCCAGATCACATCTCAGTATGGCACAGAGGTCTGTGATAGTGGCAGCTTCAAGGCGGTAATCCTGGAACACCTTCTGTGGTCAGCTGCAGATAAGCGACTCTTAGTGAGTAAAACCGGGGTATCCAGTAGTGATTCTGCTCTGTCCGGGCCAGTACCGGCTGCTGTTGGCACTGTTGCCCATCTATGGTGTCTCCACTACTGGCATTGCATGGGTAGCTACCACATCCCTCTGCCCGTGTCTTGTATCTCTTGTCCAGTTTGAATGCTCCGGTAGCTGCATATACACACATAGTCAAAACGGATTTTCTTCAGTTCCATAACCGGTTAAAACCCTGGCATAGAGCTACACACTTTTGGCCCTCATATATGCCCGGACACTGTCATAGAATATCAGCGTTCTGCGTATAGGCGGATGCCATACTCAGACTCCGTCCTGTTATGCCCTCACACATTCACGGTTACACTACTGCACCTTGCAGTAATATCCAATCAAGCGCGCACCACTCGAATTGGGTTTACCCGTGTATGCGAGTTTTATGCAGATTTTGGCCAGATTTGCCCGGCTATTGGCCACCTAATGTTTCCAATATCAGGCCCTATGTTCCTCCCTCCTTTCAGTTTTCCTGTTGTCTCTTTGTATGTAGTTTTTAATAATTTTTAATAGTGTTAAATACATAGACACTGTGGTCCCGATATTCAATTAGGTAGGCTATACGCTGCTACGGCATGTAGCCATACCCGCTGACCCTTAACCCCAGATATTCAATGCCAGGGTCATATGCGGCCCCAAAATTGAATATACAGGATTTGCTGCAAATGCCGGAAGCCACATTAGCTACCCGGGCAGCAGCAATATTGCATGCTGTCCGGTTAGGGGCAGTCGCCACCTCCGCTCCTCCCCAGACGCCCCTGACATGCTAAGCTAAGCAGTTACAGTAGCATCGAGATGTGTAAGGGAGATAATTGTGGCTATCCCTCTCAGCAGCAGTTACATGGTTTACATGGCCATAAACCATGTAACTACCCTTCAAATATCGAGCCCTATATTGATATGCAGTATATCAAATACATTTGAAACTTGAACTTGAAACTTGGCTTCTGCAAACCTATTATCCCCTTCTCTGATTGCTGTAGATCCTCCTAGTACAGCAGATCCCCCACTTTTACCCGATGGCAGCAATGCCCTCCAAATATCCAACTCCCTAATCCCCAAATTATGTTCTTCAATATACTGGGGCAAGAGAAAGTGCTCCACTGTTCTGTTCTGCTGGCAGGGGCAGCGGAACACCTTTTCAGTTGGAAGGGCCAAGCAAACCAATTTCCAGCCCTGCCTCTAAGCTCTCTGTTGCTGATACCCTGTTGAGAAAAATATTGGTAGGGCCATGGCCCATGTGTCCCACCCCTTTTTATTGCCTATGTCTGCTGGCACCAGCTCACACAATGTCACTCTGCCAGATAAGGAAAGAACAGAACGAAAGCAACCCAAGACAAGGTCACAAAGGAGTTCAGTAATTACAATAACGTATCTCTTTATCCATTACACACCTCATTTTGCTCAATTTCACTCACTGTTCTGTTTGTTTATTTATTTATTTATATTTGAAATTTTGCTTATTACAGAATGGGGTTATTTTAAAAGCATCCTGAAATCTAAATAGCAACATTTACACATGTAGATGGGCATACACATGTAAATGCCACTTTTAAAGAGGGACTTCTTTTAATATGGGGATGCTTACCGTGTTTAAATTTCCCGGAGGTGTGATAAGGATGAGGAGAGGAAATGGTTTGGGAGGGCCTAGCCCATTTCATAAAGGGAATGCAGGTCTATTCTATATTAACAATCGTTGTCAACATTTACAGCTGCCCCAAGGCACATATAAGTGCCTGCTAGCAAGGTCAGCTGTCAATGTCGAGGTCTTCCCCCCACCCCCCATCAATCCCCCTGACTTTAATCCTCCCTCCATCTTGATCGTCCCCTGCGACATCCACCATATCCATTCCCTCCTATTCCTCCCACAGCATCTGATCTCCCTCTCCCCTCACTCAAAGCATTCAATTCCCCTCCAAAATCAAACCCCTTCAGCATGAACACCTCCACTCAAACCCTAACCGGGTAAGGCGGCATGTCGCCTCTCGCCCCCCCTCCCCCCCCAGGCCCCACCCCCACTTTCCTTTCCCCGACAGATTAATTCAAAACAAACACATGACAACCATTTGGGACTTAAACTGGTTGCAGCTTTAATAACCTTTTAAACACACATAATACAACATCAACACATTTTAACTCCCACCCCCCCCACCAGAGCCAGCTCTCACCCGCCGTGTTAGTAGCAAGGTGACGCCGCATCCGCTTCCCCCGGGCACAGGCCCGACATTTTCCACGCCCTCCCTCTTCCGGCTTCGCCATGCTATTAGCAAAAGCCTGAGGGGTTAACCGGGTCGGGGGTACCCCACCCCCGCCCTCATGCTTGCCACCGGCTCCGGACCCCGGAAACCTCCGGGATCCCGCCAAAGCCCCCCCCCTTCCAGCTGCAACAACCCAAAACCCCCCCCAACCAAAGCCTCTCCCAGGCAGGGTGGGCGGGCGGGACGTCTGGAGCCTCCAGCCCCGACCCAGCAACTGCCGATGCAGAGCTGGGTCTCCGCGCCACTCACCCCCCCCCGCCGCTGGGTCCTAGCCTCCTCATTGGCTCCCGGGCGTTTTAAACGCCGCGGGGAGCCAATGAGGCGCCCGGCCGCGCGGGCACCATCGAGCCGCGCGCCGCAACCGAGGGGGGGGGGGGCGAACGGCCCGCCATCCCCCCGGTTAGGAGCGGCCCCGCGGACGGGGCCCGCGGCCTTGCTGTAACCGGGTAAGGCGGCATGTCGCCTCTCGCCCCCCCTCCCCCCCAGGCCCCACCCCCACTTTCCTTTCCCCGACAGATTAATTCAAAACAAACACATGACAACCATTTGGGACTTAAACTGGTCGCAGCTTTAATAACCTTTTAAACACACATAATACAACATCAACACATTTTAACTCCCACCCCCCCCCCCAAGCAGAGCGAGCTCTCACCCGCCGTGTTAGTAGCAAGGTGACGCCGCATCCGCTTCCCCCGGGCACAGGCCCGACATTTTCCACGCCCTCCCTCTTCCGGCTTCGCCATGCTATTAGCAAAAGCCTGAGGGGTTAACCGGGTCGGGGGTACCCCACCCCCGCCCTCATGCTTGCCACCGGCTCCGGACCCCGGAAACCTCCGGGATCCCGCCACCGGCTCAGGTCAGCCACGACCAGAGCCGCCCCCCAAAGGTAAGCTGCGACCAGCCCTCGCCCCCAACGGAATACCTTCCAAGGCCTCCTGCCAATCGTTAAGCAGTAAATCTAGCCCTATCGGGGACAAGTGCACCCCGTCCGGCCTATAGAGGCCAGGGCAGTCCACGTCCACCCAAGGGTGAAAAATTTGACAGCCCCCTTGCTGGCCCACCCACAGGCCAATTTGACGGTTAATTTTGGTCACACCCCGTGACCACCGTCGCTGAGCCCTACAGGACGGCCTTGGAATGATATCCGACCATAGCAATAATACATCCAGAAACATCCCCAAAACCACCCCAAAGTCCTTGATAGCTGCTCGAATCAACTGCCGGCAAGTCCATGAAGCGAGATCGTTGCCACCTAAGTGGAGCAGTAACACATCCGGGGCGCCTCTGGTTCGCTGGAGGTGCCGAAGCAAAGGCAGGAGTTGTATCCACCGGAGTCCGCGCTCGCCCAGCCATGTGATCGTCACCGCCTGCTCGGAAAGTCCCAAATTCAGCCCCATTGGGCGCGTCGCTGCTCGCCGACCCGCCCAGAAGACAAAGGAGTGGCCAGGAATCCAGCAGCTTCTATGCCTCACATCTGAAAGACAAAGAAATAGCCCCGTTAGTGCCCCCCCCCCACTCCCCTAGAAACGCACATAGCTGTGGAAAGCTCCCGACCGCCAACGCCCAATGCGCTGTATCTCCTGATCGGGCAGCCCGGCCACCGCCGCACTGGTCGCCGCCCAGATCCGGAAGGAATGAGGGGCGAAGGCACCAGGGCCCTCACCTATCTGTCGTAATGCCAGCCGTAGCACTGCGGTAAATTGGCAACGCGTAAGAACCCGCTCGACCTGATGGATAAAAAGGCTACCGCTAGCCTCCGGACGAACGCGTCAGTACGCCTGCAGCAACGCGACCGGGCACGAGGGGGAATCCTGGACCGCGGCCAAGTCCACCCACATACCCATTCCCGCCTGATCCGTCGTAGAACGGGCAAGGCGGATACGAACCCTACTCCCGAGCAAGTGCACGTGACGCACCTGCACCTCCCTCCCATTGTGAAGCCACCCCGACTCCGAAACCAGCTCGCCCACCCGAAATGCGCCGAAAAAGGCTAACGAAAAAACGGCCCGAAAGAGCACCCCTTCATAGTAGGTGGCCACCACCCGCGGCAAGGCCCCGCATAACCGACGCAGTAGGTCATGAGTAATAGGACGCCGCCAATCCCCGGGCGAGGGACTAGACCGCTCCCAACCCCGCAACAATGTACGCGTTAAAAATCCCCCTCCCGCCCCCCCCCCACCCGATAGCCCGTGCGAAAAAGGCAAATCCTGCTAATTTCCTTCAGACCGTGGTCCGCGACAGGCCCTGTTCCTTATCCGCCGCCACATACTGACCCAGAAGCAGATCCGACGCTGGCCCGGGACGCCATCCATGGAGTAGCAAGAAGGACCCCACACTGCAGTAGCCACGTTGATACGTGACCCATGTCGCCGAGGTCCGCATCTGGCGCCAAGGTCCGAAACAGCGCCCACTTGAAACGGGGAAAGAGCATCGGCAATCTGGTTATGACTCCCCGGAATATGACGAGCCTTAATCACTAAATTCAACTGCAAGCATGAAAAGACCACCTGCCGCATCAGGTCAGCTACCGGCTGACATCTTGGGGAATAGTTATTGATCACCGACACTGCCGCCTCGTTGTCGCACCACCAGCGCACTCTGCGATTGCGGAGTCTATCCGGCCACAAGGACAGGACCACCACAATGGGAAACAACTCGAGGAAGGTAATATTCCTCGTAAGCCCCACCGCTCGCCAGGATTGAGGCCAGCCTTCTGCGCACCATGCGCCCCCAAAATAAATCCCCCAAACCGGAACCCCCTGCTGCATCAGTATACAACTGCAGATCCGCAGAAGTCACCTCCGGGTCTCTCAGCACCGTGGTACCATTAAAGTCACGAAGAAAATCGTCCCAAATCCGCAGATCTGCCCGCAAGCTGCGTGACATCCGAATCCGATGATGCGGCCTAGAGTCGCCTGCAGTAGCTGCGGACAACCAGCGCAAGAACACTCTCCCCATCGGGATCACCCGACATGCAAAATTCAGGGACCCCGCCAAAGACTGCATCTCCCGCAGCGTTAGCTTACTAGAACCCAGCGCATCGGCGACCAACACCCGCAGACTCGTAACTTTCTCCCCCGGCAAGCGGGCCTCCAACGCCACGGAATCCAACTCCACTCCCAAAAGGTAATAGTCGTCGCCGGACCCGCCGTCCTTTCGGATGCTAACGGAACACGCGTAACGTACGGCACCCAAAACCTTAGGAATGTGATCATTAACCGAGGAACCAATAGGAAAAGACCACCCTACCTAAGGCCAGCTCAGTTGCCAAATTATCTCGTACCAGCTGCGCGAAACGCCGCACCGAAGGCGAATTCCGCGCCTTGTGTACCCCTACACTGCCCACCACCGGTATGGGAAACGCCTCCTTAAACCCGCATTCCAAAAGACCGCTGACCTGTCGCTTCGGATACCTCCTAAGCCACGGGCCTAACCCCTCAATCGCAACAGGGGTGGGGGCCAAACTCCGGACGTCCCCATTACTTGTGGCTGGGGGCTGGCACGCCCCCGCCACTCTTCTTGACACATTTGAGGGCTGGGTGACCCCCATTACAGACGGAGCAGGCGTGCCGGAATTTGCAATCCGGAAAGGGGCAGGAAGACTTGTTGAAGCGCCAGCACAAGTCCCCCGTTCCCCCCCCCTGGAGTTCTCTGCAACACAGGGGTCACGCCCGATCGAAAGGGCCGATCCGCCTGCGCAGGGGTGGCTACTCCACCTCTTTGCCCACCCATACCTCCCCCGCCAGGTCTGATCGCCATCTGCGTTAACCAAAGATTAATGTCCTGCGTTCCCCACGACAACAGGCGATTCTCCTCCATCTTATCACGGAATTTCTCATCATAGTTGAGCCAAGCCCAACCGTCATGAGTCTGTGAGGCCTCCAGTATGGAATCCGCGTAAGCCAACAGCATACCGTACTGCTCCGGATGCGAATGACCCCATACACTCGCCAAACGCAAGAAAGACCGAGTCCAATTAACCACATTCCGAGCCACTCTCTTGACCCTACCCGCCTTCTCGTCCTCCTTACGCTTCCGTCGGCTATCCCCCGACCGTTTCCGACCTTCGAGTAAGCGGAAAATATCTACGTAGCGACGTTTTACAATCTTTTTCCGCAGAGTCTTTGGCACTCCCTCCCATAACTCCGAGAAACACGCCACCGAAGGCACAGAACCCACCTGTCCCACGCCGACCTCCGCGCCAGTGGCCCGCGGGCTCCCGGCCAAGTCGTCGGACACCGAGCCGGACGAAGACTCAGACGTTGAAGAAGAGGAGGACCCCGAACGCCGCCGCCGGTGACCGGAACACCGCTTGCGCTTGGACGCTCGCTTCTTACCCCCCTCCCCTGCCCTCACCCCAGTAGCCAACTCACCTGCCCCTGGGGCTGCTACCTCAGAAGACACGCCCGGCTCCGGTGGCGTCAAAGCTGATGCTTCCGCTCCCCTCCGCTTCCGACAGACACGGGGCCTCCACTTGTGCTCGCCCTCCCGCCGTCCAGCTCTCCAGCAGGAGCCCCCCACGGTTGCCCCCAGTAGGGCCAGCCAGTCGAAACCTGCGGAGAAAAAACAGGGAAAGGCGAAGGAAAACCCGCCCCCGGCCGAGGCGGCTGCCACTCCCCTAGCCATTCCGCGCGGGAAGAGCCTTGACCCCCGCCCTGCCAATGCGCCCACATGGGGGAATAGGCTGCCCCTGCAGGAGCGGATCCACCCCCCGGACTCGCAGCGTCCATAACCACAGTGCTCAACTGAGGAGCCGCCCCTTCACCCACCCCCGTGGGACCGATAGCCACCCCCAAGCCACCAGGGGCCTCTCCCCGCCCCAAAGTACCGCTAGCCGGGGCTGCTGACCTACCACGCCGGCCCCCAGCTAACCGGCCAGCCGAAACCCCCCTACCCAGCCGCCCCCCCGGCCTGGTGACAGGGCTAGTACCACAGTCGGACGCCGGGCCACAGCTCGGAGCCCTGCCCCTGGTCCCCCTTCCAAGAGGAGCCGAGCGCCCCAATGGAGCAGGCTCTCCCCTCCGAGGACCGACCGTCTTAGCCCTCCCAGACCCATGGCGCTTTCCGGAACCCCCCTTCATTCCTCCCCCGGCCATGGGCTTAATTATTTATTTATGTAGCTATGGATTTTATTTTATTTTATTAATATTATTATTATTATATGTTTTGTGGGTTTTTTTTTTTTTTTAAGGAGAGAGGGGATTCCCTAAATAACTAAGTGGCTTGCCCAAGACTACAAGGAACACCCGTTGCTGTCCCCTAGTGGGATTTGAAACCCTGACCTTCCCCAAACAAACTTGCCTGTAGAGCCATGAGCCTCCCGACTCCCCCGCCGCTGGATCGCTGCCCCCGGAGCTCCAAGGACGGCGCCGCTTCACGTGCTGCCTCCCGCTGCGCCTAGGCCTGGACAACCGACGACGATCGTGCGCAGCAAGCCCGCACACGTCTGGAGCCTCCAGCCCCGACCCAGCAACTGCCGATGCAGAGCTGGGTCTCCGCGCCACTCACCCCCCCCCGCCGCCGGGTCCTAGCCTCCTCATTGGCTCCCGGGCGTTTTAAACGCCGCGGGGAGCCAATGAGGCGCCCGGCCGCGCGGGCACCATCGAGCCGCGCGCCGCCGCCGCAACCGAGGGGGGGGGGCGAACGGCCCGCCACCCCCCCGGTTAGGAGCGGCCACGCGGACGGGGCCCGCGGCCTTGCTGTTCCTGGCGACCCATCCAATGACCTCCCCGCACCCTCCAACAGCTCACCCACCTTCCGATCACTCTCTTTGACTTTACTGAGAGTCCCTGGTGTCTAGTGGAAGCAGGAGTGATGCCCACTCACACCTGCTCTTACTGTGCAGAGATCCAAAATGGTGCTGCTGCCCCTAGTGGTAATCTCATGGTACTGCCACTTTTCTTCATGCTCAAGTCATTTATAACAGTATCCCTATGCTATAAAATAAATGATGCAGTAAAACACACCACAGACAGAAAGCAAGAAGAGTTGAAGGAAGCATTTTCCTAATTAAAAAAAACTGGTTAAGTAGCAACATTTTTTTGAGGTAGAAAGAGTTTTAAATACAAAATGGGCTGTTCCTATACAACTTCCCATACAAATTCCATTCCTTAACATTGGTGCTTAGAAACTAGACAGCACTGACCACAGTCAGGATTCTGGTGCTAAATATCCAGATTATACAGTATTTAAATGTTACAGCTGGCATTTTAAATAAACATTGGCTGCAGTGTTTAAATATTGACCCATATATTTGTAATCACATTGCTGGCAGTTGAAATTTAATGTGGAAAAGTGCAAAGTTATGCACTTAGGGAAGAACAATCCAAAATGTGGTTACACAATGCAAGGTTCCACATTACAAGTCACCACCACCCAGGAAAAGGATTTAGGTGTCATTGTGGATAATACGTTGAAATCCTCCGCCCAGTGTGCAGAGGCGGCCAAGAAAGCAAATAGAATTCTAGAAATCATAAGGAAAGGAATGGAGAATAAAATAAAAATATTATAATGCCTCTGTGTTGTTCCATGGTGTGACCACACCTTGAATATTGTGTGCAATGCTGGTTGCCTTATCTTAAAAAGGATATAGCAGAAATTAGAAAAGGTATAGAGAAGAACCACCTAAATGGTAACGGGAATAGAAGGATACCTCTATGAAGGTTAGGGCTCTTCAGCTTGGATAAAAGATGGCTAATGGGGAGATATAACAGAGATCTATAAAATAATGAAGATTGGTTGCTTACTGCTTCAGAAATTAGAAAGACTAGGGGACACACAATGAAGCTACAGTATACAGTTGTGCTCAATATTACTGGTAACCTTCCATTTTAGATATGTTGTGTAAAATATCATGATAAATAACTGGAAATATTCCAACTGTATGTTATCATAATATTTTAATAGTCTGTTCAAAGGTATAGAACAAAACAATATTTCTGTGCAACTTAGACAAATTAATTTTTGAGAAAAAAAAACAAAATATGACCTGGACAGAGTTAATGGCTCCCATCACTAATATTTGGCTGCACAGCCCTTAGCATGGATGAGAGCCCCCAAATGTTTCCTGTAGTCATCTAAAAGTTTTCTACATCTGTCTGCTGGTAGTTTCTCCCACTCTTCAACTGCAATTTGTTCCAGCTCATGAATGTTTCCAGGATTCCTTTAATCCACATTCTTCAGCCGGGTTAATTTTTGCATATTTCAGGAAAATTGTACCCGTCTTATTCAATATGTTCTAACAGTGATTTTCTTTCTGCTATGGTCATGTATTATATACCATTTGATAGGAATATTTAGTCATAATTTTGTATCCCGAGAGTTTTGGGACCGGTCTGGCTAGGGCTAACCAATAGCAGATTTCAGCTCTTTCCAAAGGTTCTTGATTGTATTGAGATTAGGACTCATTGCTGGCCAGTTTAAAACAATCCATTTGTTCCTTTTAAACCATTCTTTTGTACTTTTGGATGCATGTTTTGGGTCATTGTCCTGCTGGAGGACCCATGACCTTCGACCCAGACCTGGCTTTCTCACACTAGGTAGCATATTTGCTCCAAAATATTTGGTAGTCCTCTGACATCATTATTCCTTTAATACATTCCACACCTCCAATCCCTGAGTCAGCAAAATAGTCCCACAACACTATAAAACCTCCATCATATTTAACTGTAGGAAGGGTGTTTTTTTTCCTTATAAGCTTCATTTCTTCACCTGTAAATGTATTGCTGGTCTGCATTGCCAAAGAGCTCAAGCTTGGTTTCATCTGTCAACAGAACATTTTCCCAGAAGGATTGTGGTTTCTCAGGGTTGGTTTGGGCAAAGATTAGGTGTGTCTTTTTATGTCTGTCTTTGAGCAGTGGAGTCCTCCTTGGCTTTTGCCCATGAAGTCCTTATTTTTTTAGTGTGGAGTGTATGGTGCGGGTTGAAACCACCACTCCAGATTGCTCCAGGTCCAGCCTTAAGCTCTTTGGATGTTGTACGTGGCATTTTCCCAACAGTTCACACTAACCTTCAAAGACTTCTTGGATTAATTTTCTTCTTCACACAACATTCTTGGAGGTTCTTGACAGTTCCATGAGCAGAAAACCTCTTAATAACATTGCAAACTGTAGAGTCAGGAATTCCAAAGTCTTTGGAGGTGGCCTTGTACCCCTTTGAAGTTTGATGTTTGTGATAATGGCTTTTCTGATGCTTCTAGGCAGCTTGCTTGTCTTCACCATTGTGAACATGAAACAAGGAGTGAATGTGTTCATTTTAAACATTAAAGCCATCATTCATTGGTTGATTCAAGTCATGTGAGTACTGACGATCACAGCTGCATCTAATTTTACTGCAGTGGGAATGTGGTTCTTCTGTTCAAACTGATTTGAATTGTTTACAAGGATGTCAATAATCATATTCTGGCAATATCCCAGTTTTTATACTATTTCCTACTATTTCCTTTTTTTAAAAATATGTTTATTGACAACAGCGACAGAAAAAGCAACAAGGTATAGGGCTTAGGGCATCGAGAGTATGCTTACACGAAGCCCTCAAGCATCTAAATGAGTAAAAAACAGTCAAAACACATTTTACAATTTTCTCCCCATCTCAGAAACCTCCCCCCTCCCACAACCCCCCAACAACTGGATACAAGCAGGTGAACTTCAACTTACGTCAACACATTGATAGGTCATGAAATGGCCCTTCCGATTGAACTAAACATATACGCCCAGTCGCACCATCACATTCACACAGTAAACTCTCCTCACAGGCCTCCAACAGACACATACTCTCACGCACGCCGAGGACTCCCCAACCAAGCATACACAAAACCAGGCATACCATGGTTCACAAAATCAAAAGTTCATTCCACACTCACAAATTCAGTGGAGTAAGGTAACCTCCCCACAAGGCCAGAAACATGTCTTGCCTTAACTCCACCCCTTTCACTACCAACTGTTCCATAAGCATCCAGCTATGGTAACAATTTTGCCACTCCCAGTAGGAGGGGGTGTTTACATCTTGCCAATGCCCAAGGATCAGCTGTTTCCCCACCAAACAAACCTTCCTCACTAATAATTGTGCATTTCATTCCTTGGGGAGACCAGGATACAAGGTATCAAAAAGAACCACAACCAATTCCAATAGGCCATACCTGTGTATACCACCACCACCACATATGGGTCAAATCAGTCCGACGTTTCCCATACCAAGGGCAACTACCCTCCACTGATAATCCACTATGTTGTGCTCGCAGAGGGGAAAACTGGGCCCTACTGACTGCCCGATATTGAATTTCCCAGAGTCGCACTGACTGAGTGAGGTCTAGAACATGCAAATTCGTTCCAAGGACAGTTCCAGGGCGCATCCCAACTCTAAATTCATGCACCCACTTGGCTTCCAGCAAGGAAAAATCATTTAAATATCCAACAGCCACCAGCTTCCAATTAAAATGTGCTATAAACATTGCCCTATCTCCATCCATTTCAAAGAATGCAACCACTTTAGCATCCACCACAGAAGTCAACTCCTCCAGTGGCAGCAAGCCAATAGAGTGGTGAAGTTGACAGTAGGCAAAATACTAACTGTCACCTAATGCATGTTTTTCTCGAAGGGTAGAAAAAGAGTGGAGCTTCCCAGAGGCATTGGTGATCTGCCGGAGAAACCGGATGCCCTGCCAGTCCCAAAAACCAAAAGAGCTCACCTCCATGCCTGTTGGAAACTGAACGTTACCTCTCAGAGGCAGGAAGCCCATCACTGATGCGTAAATCTGCCACTGGGAGCAAAGGGAACGCCACACATGATGAAGCGGAGAAACCAATAGGCTATGATGGAGATACAGCAGAAGCAACTCACCATCGACCTGTAAAACCACAAGCAGGCTATGGGGAGAGACATAATCTTCCTCAAAGGTTCTAGGGGTAAAGGTTGACTTGAACCCCAGCCAGTCACACAAATGGCGCAGATGACAGACTAGAGCATAGCATTGAAGGTCAGACAGACCCACCCCCCTTGCCCCAACTACCCCAAAGTCTGGTGAAGGCTACCCACACAAGGTGCCCCACCACACAAATGTGTCGATCTCTTGTTCCATCTGCAATAGGTCCAATCATCTGAAATAGATTGGAAGGGTCTGCAAAAAATACACTATCCACAGAAAAAGAGTCATCTGAAAGGCTTCCACTCATCCCAGCATGGATAAAGGCAAAGGGAACCAATCCCATAACGTGGCCTGCGGTTTACAGAAGAGAGATGCATAATTTAGTTGGTATTGTCACTGTGGGTCCCGGGGCAGCTGTATACCCAGATATGTGAAAGCCTGCCCAGCTCACCAAAGAGGGAATGTCAACCCCAAATGCACGTAGCTGACCCAGCACATCCAGAGCTTCAGATTCATTCATATTAAGTTTAAGTCCGGCCGTGGCCCCATAGAGGCAGAATTCATAAAACAGGACAGGCAAGGACTGTCTGGGTTGAGAGATGTGAACCAACAAATCATTCACAAAAGCCAATATCTTAAATTCCAGGTATGTCCAGGTGAGCCGCAAGCTGACAAAGAAGCGGATCCAGTGAAAGGGCAAAAAGTAGTGGTGAGAGTGGACTGCCCTGGTATGTTCCGTGGCCAAAAGGGAAGGCCTCTGACAGAGTACTGTTAGCCAACACTGCCGCCAACAGTCCAGTGTAAAGTAAACACACCATTCTCATAAACTGGTCACCTAGTCCATACCACGATAAGACTGTAAATAGATAGTCCCAGCCCACTCTGTCAAAGACCTTCTCGGCATCAAAACTGATCAACAAAGAGGGACTCTGATGTTCATGTACCCATTCCAACAATGCCAAGATTTTCCATAAATTACTAAAGGCATACCATCTGCGCACAAAGCCAGTCTGAGAATCATGAACCAACCCAGTTAACAGAGGGGCCAGGTGGTCTGCTAGAATCTTAGCAAACAGTTTAGGATCAAAGTTAATAATAGAGAAAGGGCAGTATGGTTCTGCTTTTAATGGGTCCTTGCCTGGTTTGGAAATCAAAGTAATGTGGGCTTAGTTATCCCCCATCCAAAACATCACTGCTTGGCCCACATTTCCACAATGTGGTCTTGCAGAAGCTTGTAAAATTCTGCGTTGTAGTCATTGGGCCCCAGAGCCTTACAGCAGTGCACATCACAGATGCGTTTTTGCACCTCTTCAACCGAGATTGGTGCTCTGAGTTGTGCTGCCTGCTGTTCCATCAAGCAAGGGAGAGACAAGTCACCTAAATACACAAAAATCTGAGAGAGGGATATGGAGTCCTCTGCGTACAAGTTCCGAAAGAACTCCCAAAAGAACTGAGATATCTATGGCACTCATGTTGCAAAATACTAGATGCATTTTGCAGTACTGCAATAGTACAGAAGCCCCAGTTGCCCTGCAAACAGCACGTGAGCAACTTTCCCACCCAATCACCATGCTTATAAAGCTGAAATTTATAATAGAGCACTGATGTTTTGGCTCACTGGTGTACTAATTCATTGAGAGTCACCTGTGTCTCCAAAAGGTGAGCTCTCGCACTGTGAGAGGGGTCCCATGTGTTTTTCCGACTGTACGCCACCACTTGTCACTCCAACCAAAGAATCTGCATGTTCAACATTCGTTGTTTTCTAGCCGAGTAGGCACTTTAGCGGTTTCCCAAAACAGTTTCCCAGCTTTCAGATCTTGACTTCGACCCCTTGTCTACCTTGATTGTCAATGCCATGCTTGTCTGTCCTTGTATGCCTGACCGTGCCTTGTACTTCTTGCGCTGAATAGGCTATTGCTTTATGTTCTGTTTTTTTTGTCTTGACTAGATTGTAAGCTCTAACGAGAGCAGGGACCGTCTCATACATGTCTGTACAGCGCTGCGTGCGACTAGTAGCACTTTATAAATGCTTAATAGTAGTAATAGTAGTAGTTCCGGGGCATCAATATGTTGGGAGTATGACGAACAAATTCCTGCCAACATTTGCGAATGTAGGGGCCAAAGTTCTCATCTCAATAAAGATCAAGGGGAAAATGCCAAAGGCACGTTTCCAAGGCTCACACACTCCAGGTCAAGTCTATCCACACTGGGGTATGATCAGAAATTTTCCCAGGGCCTATAACCGCATCATCCACTGTATCAAACATGAAGGCGGAAAACAATAGGTAGCCTCAACATAAACCCCTGATGCAGCAGCAACCCCCCAGGTACACCCTGGCTCAACCTGCTGTCCAACACAACACACCCAGCCACAATCAATCACCACAACCACTCCCCCACCCTACCCCTGAACTTTGATCAATCATATACCAGTCAAACACAACCCAATAGTGCAGCCCTACTTGAGCAAGAAGTCACTGCAAAGGCCAATGCATGACCCAAGGGAGACACTCAAAACTCAGTAAATAGATTTTCTAGCATTTTAGTAGAACAAAAAACAAGGTGAAGAAGGTCTTAGCCTGACCAGGCCGAGGATCGCATAGGCCAGTGATGGCTAACCTTTTTGAGCCCGAGTGCCCAAACTACCGCACAAAACCAAAGAATTTCCTCAAAGTGCCAGCACGTCAATTTGCATAAATATTTGCATAATGCTAACATACACTAACTTTTAGTAAACATGTCTCTTAATGAGTGTATGGATAAAGACAGACTAAAAGATTTCTACATTACTATAATCCAGTGCCAACCGCCAGGCACATTAGGAACTACTACAAACACTGCCCATTTAGAACCAATAGCAAACCCGCCGTATCCTAACAGCACTACCAGGACTCACAAAGCACCACACCATACCTATCAAAAGGCAACACTGCAAATATTAAACCAATACATTTCAGACAATAACAATACATGACCTACTGGGGAAAGAGAACAAGTGGCAATGTCAAAAAGGAATTACATAAACAGAATACCTCAGCTCAGTTGCAATTGCTCCAGCCACTTTCTTCTGGTTTCTTCATGTTTTCTGCTAACTCTCCATCATCTGCTGTCCATTTGTCCTTTCTTCTCTCTTCTAGTTTTTTTTTTCCATTCTCTCTCTCTACATCCGCTTTAACATACTAATCTTTCTCCTTTTGCTCTTTCCTCATTCCTATTTCATCCACTCAAATTTTACCCCTCCATCCTCAATCCCCACTTACTCTCCCAATACCCGGCCAATTGTAGATTTTTTATCCCTCCCACACAAAATATTTTTCCCCTCTCCATTTTACTCTCCCAGCCCCATCCCATTCTAATCCTCCCCCAACATCAGCTCCCTTCTAGTTCCAGCCTCACCCAGCATCCATTCCCTTCTAATCCCTGCATCAGCCCATTTCCAGTCCTAGCAACCCCCCAACCCAATACCAGTCCTAGCCCCCCCCATCAACTCACTTCCAGCCCTAAACCCCCATCAACCCATTTCCAGACAGCCCACAGCCCATTAGCAGTCCTACCCCCCCAGCCCATTAGCAGTCCTACCCCCCCCGCCCGCCCATTAGCAGTCCTAACCCCCCCAGCCCATTAGCAGTCCTAACCCCCCCCGCCCATTAGCAGTCCTAACACCCCCCCCCTCCTGCCCATTAGCAGTCCTAACCCCCCCCCTCCTGCCCATTAGCAGTCCTAACCCCCCGCCCGCCCGTCCGCCCGCCCGCCCATTAGCAGTCCTAACCCCCCCAGCCCATTAGCAGTCCTAAACCCCCCCCGCCCCGCCCATTAGCAGTCCTAACACCCCCCTTCCTGCCCATTAGCAGTCCTAACTCCCCCCCTCCTCCTGCCCATTAGCAGTCCTAACCCCCCCCCTCCTGCCCATTAGCAGTCCTAACCCTCCCCCCCCTGCCCATTAGCAGTCCTAACCCCCCCTGCCCATTAGCAGTCCTAACCCCCCCCTCCTGCCCATTATCAGTACTAACCCCCCCCTTCCCATGATCATTTCTAAAACCCCCCCTCCTGCCCATTTGCATTCCTAACCCCCCCCCCCTCCTCCTGCCCATTAGCAGTCCTAACCCCCCCCCTCCTCCTCCTCCTGCCCATTAGCAGTCCTAACCCCCCCCCCACCCCCGGCAAATTTTTAAAAAAAAAAAAGCAGGCTCTGGCTGCTGCCGCGGCAGATTACAATGTCCCGCGGGGCCCCCTCCGCCCGCTAAGCCCCTCTGCAAGGGCTTTCAGATTCGCGAGGGAGAGCGTCTCCCTCGCGTCTCTGTTAAGCCCGCAGGGGCTAATGGGAAATTTCCCATCAGTCCCTCGCGTCTAAAGGGGCTGATGGGAAAGTTCCCATTAGCCCCTGCGGGCTTAACAGAGACGCGAGGGAGACGCTCTCCCTCGCGAATCTGAAAGCTCTTGCAGAGGGGCTTAGCGGGCGGAGGGGGCCCCGCGGGACGCTGCATTCTGCCCTTGCCGCGTCCGCGGCTGCAGTCAGAGACAGCTTTTTTCTTTTTTTTGCGGACCTATGGCCCGCGTGCCAGCTGCAAGGCCTTCGCGTGCCACAGCTGGCACGCGTGCCATAGGTTCGCCATCGCTGGCATAGGCCATTCACTGTACCCCCACAGCAAGTTGTCAAGAGAGACAGGGGATATGTCCAAAAATGTCTCACATCCAGCAGTCTTACCATCAACCAGAGGCCAGAGATAATGCCCGTAATACAATCTGGTGGGCCCAGGATCATCTAGAAATCAACTCATCTACTAAAGTTCTGCCATGGGGATGAAAGATAGCCAAGGCTGCAGAGACTAAGGGGTATGTTTACTAAACTGCGTTAGTGCAAATCGCGTTAGGAGTCGCGTTAGTGAAAGTAAAGGCAAAAAAGGACATGGGTGGGACATCGTAACCACTAACGCGCGTTCCCAAAACTAACGAGCGTTACAGGGCACCGTGGCGCGTTATGGCGCGTTAATCATATGAAGGCGTATAGACACAAAACACAGAAACAGAGCTGTAGCACAATGGTTAGTGTACTGACTGCTGTTACAGGCAGCATGGGTTCGAGTCCCCAGTGTGCCTTATGCAGAAGGCTGGCCCAGGCATCACCCTGTACATTACATAGGGAATGTAATTATTTAGAAAAAATCTAAAAACCCATCTATTTACTCTGCACTACAATATCCTCCACATTGAAGATAATCCTAACACAGAAAAAAACACCGATCATCAATCACTCACTGACCCTACTTAGACAAGGCATAATCCTTTCCCACACATTCACATTGCTCACCTAGATTAAGCTTACCCTTAGAAAGCAATTGCTTGTCGTTAATGTGAATAACTGTAATTTAATGTAAATATTTGACTTTACTGTTGATATACTGTTGGTAGTATGTTTTGAAACATTATATAAATCATACCCAGTTCAAATGTTCCTACCCCTCCTGTTATCTCATTGTATTTTAAGTTACACTTAATAGTTGAATGTTCTATGTTCTAAATCTGTTCTATGTAAAATAATAGTGCTCTATTATTAATGTTTGTTACCTGTAAACCACCACTGATCTCTGGAAGTGGCGGTATAGAAAAGATGTATAAATAAATAAATAAATAAAATAAATAAAATGAGGAGGCATGTTTTTCTTTACGTTGAGTAGTGGTTACAGAAACACACCCTCGCAGTGTGCGTAGCCATGTACGTTGGTGCGTGCGTGGCTGCGTGCGTTGGTACGGGCGTAGCCCCATGCGTTGGTATGGGCGTAGCCCCGTGCGTACAAACGTGCGTGGGTATGTGTGTTTTTACCAGCGTGGGTACCTTATATTACAGACTCTTTAGGGTATCTTGCACCTATGCATTATGCTAACAGATGTACGTGTGATGGCCTATGGTGTATCTGAGTCTGTGAGCAGGTGCTGGATTTACCCAGGGTTGGATTGTGCCAGTCACACCCATGATGCACTGCACATGCAAATCAGCCATCCACAGATACACACCATGGGGAATGCACCCCCACAGCACCTCGGCCTGGTAGGGGGAAGTGACCATGTGCACCCCCACAGCACCTCGGCCTGGTAGGGGATACTGACCGTGTGTTGTACTGGCACAGAGTAGCTACACACCGTCACATTGTGCGGGTACCGTGCTCACCCTGAGGGTGCAGTGAGGCACCCAGCACCAGGTCCACAGCACCGTCCACGGCTGAAAGAGGCCATGGTGCAAGTCCAAAGCAGTGTTAATGTGTGAGATAGGTAGTTTCTGTACAAACACCTTGGATTTCTCTGTCTGTTTCAGTCAGATGTTGCCCCATGCACCACCACCCCCCTCCCCCAGGGCCGAGGGTAGCAAAGGTGGCAGTAGAGGGGAACAGCAACCCCAGTCCTGCTGAGGAACAGATACACCACAGGGCAGTTAATGCAGCTCTGTACACATCCATAACACAATAGCAGACTGACATCAGGCCTGGATATGGAAGCTGCACCCCACCACTATCTGATATTCACCTGCTGCAAGCCACTCCATCACAACACATACCAGCTGCAAACAGTCTGCTAGTTAGTCAATAGTGCATGTGCCCAGAACTGGGATGTCAGCATACACAGCAAGCAGATAATTCAGTGACTGGGCCCCAACAGGAAACCCATATCTATCACATGAGAGAAATACTATATAGCACTATGGGGGTGCCTAGCCATGCTGTGGTCACTGCACAGTCAGGGTGAGAGTGATCTCTCAGCAGGACATACTGAGGTCACCCTGT
This sequence comes from Ichthyophis bannanicus, assembly GCA_033557465.1. Lineage (NCBI taxonomy): Eukaryota > Metazoa > Chordata > Amphibia > Gymnophiona > Ichthyophiidae > Ichthyophis > Ichthyophis bannanicus. Next base: position 184,064,101 of record CM066034.1, read on the forward strand.
CTGTGTAGGTGGTGGCCGGGCACTAAAATGTGCCTGTCACTGCCGTATGCCCTGTGCAGATACACCCTGGCCAGGCCACCCTGTCCGGCCTATACCCATGGTACCTTGCTCCTCATTATGCACATTGGCAGTCCAATACTGGCAACATTGCTGGCAGTGTGGGCTGTGGAAGGTGTTTGCAGCCACCACACACTGGATAGACAGACAGCCACCCCCACACCTATGCCAGCATTGTGCTACTATAGAGGTGTTCAGCAGCCATACCCACCACACCAGTCCTGGGCACAGTACAGGCATGGATATGGTACGCAAGACTGTTGGGGGTCACTCCCCAGGGTGGTAAACACTGTCAGAGACCAGACCTGCAGCACACACCACAGACATCAGAATGATTGTTATGGTGGAGCTCACTGAGCAAACTGTGCTTAACGTAGGAATTGATATCTGCCAGTTATCATAGGAAACGTTTGATAGCTGTGTACCATGTACCCAGGTGTAGGGTGGCATTGCTAATGTATGCAACTGCTAGTATTGGGAGATACAGGCAGGGCCCAATGTCCTGCCTCTCCAGGAGGCATTGGCCAATGGGGCCTGTGGGTATGTGTGTGGGTGTGTCTGGCCCTGTTGGCTGCTGCTTTACGGCAGAGTTCCCCAACTCCAGTCCTGGTGTTCCAAACACTGTTTGGGTTTTTATGCTGTCCCTCATAACTATGCATGAGCTACATCTGCATACCATGGGGGTGGTGCATAGATATGCAGCACAGGCATCTTTATTAGAGGCAGCATGGAACCTGAAAGGTGTGGGGCCCTCCAGGTCTGCATTTGCGAGACTCTGCTCTAGGTAATGTGCCTGTTTCTGGTGTCTGTGTTTGGTGTGGTAAAATATAGGCGTATTAACCATGCGTATGTTCTCTGCAATAAAGGAGTGTCTTTACTATCACTGTTTAGTGGTGGGTAAAATTATGGGGACTGGGTTGGCAGGAGCCCCAGCTGGGATTTGAACTTGTGACCCTCTGGTCTTACAGGCACTGGCTGTGTCCGTTGCACCACACTGTGGCCACAGAGACAGTGCAGTCCCTGGAGATAGGAAAACCGGCCTGTCGAGTCAGGCTCTGCACAGGTTTACTGTGGGCTCATTTACCTTGTATGGAGACAGAGGTGCAAATAAACCTCAGAAAAGACCTCGAAAAAAGGGGCAAACACCCATAACCAAGCTGGGCAACAATGCTATCATTGGGCAACATTACAAAACACTCCCAGGACAGCTCCATTACAATGAGATGATCTTTGAAAGGGTCTACGGAGCGTAGACCCTTCCAAACATCATTTCTTTTTTTTGGTGCTTTCCTGGGAGTGTTTTTCATTGTTGCCCATTGCTATCACTGTTGCCCAGCTGAATTATAATTTGTACAATGTTTCTTGTGGTCATTTTTAAAGGTTTTATGTGAAATTTTGTTCTGTGCACATGTATCACACTGCTCACATTTTGTAGGTTTCCCCGGTTTTGCTGTACATTGCTGACGGAAATGGTTTCTCTTCCCTTTAATATGCCTTTAACGACAGGTTTTCATTCGCGTTGGAATTGAGCTCAGAAATTCAGCACGTTAGTGTGAGGGGAGCCTCTCCCCGCCCACTCTCTGGCCACTCTCCGCCCATTGACCCCTTCTCTCCGCCCACTCTCCACCTTCTGCGCTGTTTTAACGCGCCGTGGGGCTTTACGATCGTTAACTACGGTTAACGCACGTAGTATGACGTTAACGGTCATTGGCGCGTGATTACGCGCGTTATACTGCACTTACGATCGTTAACGTCATACAACTCGCGTTATTCACATTTACCGCACTTTAGTAAACATACCCCTAAGTCTCATCTGCCATCATTGGGGAGTGGATTTCCGATTGGATAAATTGCATTGCAGCTTCAACATTATCAAAAATCCTATAGGACCCATTATGGAGTACTACTACTACTACTACTGAGCAGTACATGGAGTCAAGCTGGGTATTGGACCACAAATTTCACCTTGGCCTCTACCAGCTGCTGGCAAACTGCAGCATAGGCCTGGCATTTTTGGCTGAGAACCGCAGAGTAGTCCTGTGTGATGTGCAGGCATAGGCCATCCCAAAGTATAGGCCCATGGCTCCGGGCTGCCTGCAAAACCCAGTCCTTTTGAACATAGTTCAAGAATCTCGCCAGAACAATTCAGGGCCGCTGGTTCGACGCACATGCTGGTCCCACTTGATGTGCTCTTTCCAACAATAACAGGCCACAACTGTCCCCGAGAGAAAGGAACTGAGGTAAAGCAGTCTTTAAATAGCCCCGAAGTTCTCCATCTTTAACAGATTTGGGGATGCCAACAAATCTTAAATTATTCCTCCTACTGCAATTTTCTAAGTCATCCTGCTTAGCTACATGTTGATAAACAAGTTCCCAGAGTCAGTGAAGTTCCCATTTGGCCACCAACATGGCATCCTCATTGGTAGAAACGCAGCATTCCACCTCCTGAAAGAGGCAACCAAAGGTCTCAATGGCCTTAGCCATATGGTCCAACTTGCCGGTAAGAACCTCAAACGTAGAGTTAAGGGCCCCCACAGCAGCTAGCGTTACCTCCTCCACTAAAGCTGTCTGAGGCGGTGACTTGGGGGTAAGATGGAGCCTCCACCATTTTGACTGTTACCCAAACAGTAGGAAGTAAAGAAAGATCTCCCCCATCACATCAGCAGTCTGCCTGGGGGCTGGCTACCTATAGTTTCTGGAGTAGACATTTGGCTTTGTATTGACTGAGAGCCAAGGAAGAAAGGGTGAGATACACGAATGTGGCAAGTGAATATTTAGCTACCTAAGCCTTGAAGAGTGATCCTCCCCCCCCCCACCCAGGACCTCAGCACAAGGAGGAAAGGAGAGGGCTCCCTATCCACAGTCTGTAGACCCTTGAATGTGCAGTCCACAGTCCACACAGGATTGGCTACATAAATTATTTTAATATTAATGAACTCATTTGCATGTATTTTCATCTGTTGAACTCATTAGCATATTTATCACATGCATGGAGCTCTCAAATAATATACAGATGTAAAATTTGAAACTATTACAGAGTGCATGTGGATATGGTTTTCACGGGTAATGTGAATTTTTCAGGACTCTCCATATTCCAGTGTGAAATGCAGCCTGTTACATTTTCTGAATTCTGAACTGCTAATACCTTATAGCCTCGGCTACCTGGTCTACATAAGCTGATGCTTGCCTGCCTGCCATCATAATGTGCAGAACAATAAGAATCAAATCCACAGCGAGGCCACAAATTAAGATGCTCATTCTCTAATGCAATTAGACCTCTTCTGCGCTTTCTCCAACAGTTCACCCTTATAAGAACTGAACTGTGACTACATTTTTTTTTACTCTCCTTTTCATTTTTTTTCCTTTTGGCCTGTACCGTTTATTTTATCTTGTAAATTATTTTAAGACTGAGTGGAAACAGATCGATGGTAGCGAAATGAAAAAGGAAACATGCAGTTTCTGCTGTGCACGCTTGGTATCTGCACGACTCGGGCACACAAAGGATCGGTGTGCATTTCAGACTCTATGATGCCTGCACTGCATCACTGAGGCTGCAGAAATTAAGGATGACACAGTTTACTCAGGGGTCTGTGCCAGGATTTTTTTTTTCACTTCAGAACGCCACCATCAGGCCTTTGTAGCATATTGGTTTCATAATGTCACGTGTAGCTTACTTTAAAAGGGCACAAAAGGACATATTATTTACTATACGGTTGTTTTTCTCTGTTATACATGTAGGAAAGCCCCATTACAATCTCTTTTATAACTCAGATGCTAACATCCTTTGTTTCTCAACAACGCTAGCTTAAACCTGTCAATTGTGGCATTCTGATTACTTTACTGTGGGAAGGGCACTGCAGCGAACCGAGACATGAGAAATAGCAATGTTTTTTAAGAAGGAATGGTTGCCACTGAAGCTGATACAACTGTGCGATAACAATAATTGTCATTGGGCCGCATGGAGAAAATGCCCTCAGGATGGAAAAGAACAAAGAAATCCCTGGTGAAAACTGAGGGACATGTACAACCTAGCAACTTGGCGGCACCTGTCAGAACCCCCAAACAAATTTTATCAGTCAATATTTTAAAAGGCAGATCAATAAAAAATACTGTGGTCCCCTTGAGGATGGACTCAAATACTTTACTATGGGCTTCTTAAAAAATCTTTGGCACTTTATCTACTATTTATATTCTCTTTCTCTCAGTTTCTCACGTTCTCTCTCTTTCTCGTTCCCTCTCATTGAATTTTTCTCTTTTCTATAAAACTCTTCCAGGTGTTAGGATGCATTGCAGGCAGCCTGTGGCAGAAATTCAAATTAAGGACCTCCAAGCAAAATATTGGAAAAGGCCCCCGCAGCATGCAAGGACCAACCTCAGTGAATGCGGGAGCAGCTGTAAGTTGGCCCCTCTTTCCCTGGGTTCACTTTCACAGCTGGAACTTGGGTGAAATTTACTCCATGGCAGGCAGCTGAAACTTTTTTTTATGGAAAAAATATATCAAACTAAGATATCATTAGATCTTAAAGAAAGCAGTCGGGACACTGAAAAAGATCAGAGTAATGATGCTATTTCAGCCAAAGATTAATAATAATCATTTCAAGTTTCAAGTTTCCATTTTATTTGATATACTGCTCTTTAAAATTAACATCAAGGCAATTTACAATAAAAAAAAATAAAACCAACATACTGCAAATTATAAACTAATACATAAAGCACAGAAGGAAATAATCAAGATACAGAGGGAAAACAATTAAACAAACAGTGTAAGGTCCCAGCTTATCCATGGCTGCTCCAAGGTCGAGATCACAGCTGTGAGGAGAAGGTAAATTATACAGTGTTAAAAGCCTTCATAAAATAAAAAGTCTTGAGGCCATGTTTAAATCAAGATAACATTTCTAATCTTAGGTCTAAGGGAACAGCATTCGAAAGGGTGGGTCCCAAATCACTAAAAGAAGACTGGTGAAGATGCTCAAAACTCATTTGCTTGTAAGAAGATATTACCAATAAGTGTTTCTGTGACGAGCACAATGTTCGAGATGGTACATAGGGATTTAAACAATTTGAAAGAAATTACTATAGGATATATTTACTAAAGGTTAATGTGTGTTTAGTTCCACAGTGGCCCATAGAAATGAGCGGGCAGTGGAAGCACTTGATGTTAAACTTTCTTAACACACATTAACCTTTAGTAAACATGCCCCTGTATATCATTATATATAATAATACACCTGCAGGTTTATTCCATTCCGGACGAAGATCCCCCCTGTACATCCGGTCTGAGCCGGACGTACAGAGGGGATCACAATTCTGATCCCGCAGGGCAGTCTAGCCCTTGGGATCAGAATCACGAACAGTCCTATATGTGTAGGCCAGGCCTGTGATTCAGTCCGGCCTGCATATACAGAACTTCCCGGCTAACTCAATTAAGGCTCTTCAATGCAGCTGCGGTGCCATGGCGTCATGTTGCTATGGCACCACGGTTCCATTGAAGAGCCGCAATGCCGGCCGCTGGAAAAAAAGCTTATTTCCCACAGCCAGACCTCTGATCTGGCCTCCTAAGGCCAGGGTCGGGCTGTGGGGAATGTCCTCTGCCCCCCCCCCCGCCCCCGCCCCGCCCCGCCCCGCCCCATCCGCTCCCTGGCATTGAAATCAAAACACGTCCAGGGCAGCTTTCCACCTTGGAGGTGGAATAACTTCCCTGCACATATCACCAGCCCTAGACATACAGGACCGACATTAGAATCGGCCCTGGATGACTGCCCACCGCCCGTCCAGACTCTGCTCCCGAGCCACCCCTTCCCTGCCCCCATCTAACTTCCCCGCACAATTGGTTCATGGCACAGAATTGGGCCCCTGTGGACTCATGCTAGCCATCTATGAATGTTCACTCCAATGGTGGCCAAAAGGTGGCAGTATCCCATGAGTGTAATAGATAATAGTGATGTCTTGTGGCCCCTGCTGGTACTGTAGTTTCTCACATTTCCTGGATAGATACAGGTGCCCCTTTAAGGGGATTCCTGCAACATTGCCCAGACATTGGTGCTATTGCTATGGTATTTGAATTTTGGATTTAGCAGCAGCAGAGACCTTACAGGTCCTTACTCAGATCAGCACTCTGATCAGCGCAGGGCCCTGGAGAAGCTTGACCACGGTTGTGTTGGGAGTGTCATCAAGCCATGATGTTTGGGCTGTATCAGGCCCCAAGAAGTGGAGAAATTTAGGCATACAAGTGAAAAGATAGTGAAGAGGCAGTCCTCACATGTGCCAGCAGCCGTTCAGCTGCAATAGGGCCACAGCAGTTGTTTCACAGCAGAGAGATTGTGCCAGCCAGCAGTGAAGGCTGAAAAGCTAAAGGCTTGTGTAGCTCTCAGGCATTGTATCAGCAGGCTCTATTGCTTGCATGGGCCACACTCATGGTCATAACAATGACAAGTCAGGAGAATGTCACCGTGGCATGAGTCAATATCATATGATGACATAATACAGGGTAATGGTTATTTATTTATTTATTTATTTAACATCTCTTATATACCGCGCTATTAAAATCAGCGCGGTGTACATCGAACAAAATATACTGCAATGTGTACAGGTAACATCGAGTTTACAGAGAACAGGGGAATATAAAACATGGAATAACAGGGATAACTATGTACAATAAACAATATACTATTTATATGCTTTAATTATGTACCATATTTAAACTCGAGTGAATATTGAACATGTATTCATGGGTAGGATGAGTCTATAGTAGTAAGGTAGATTTTCGTGGGGACTACCCGTTTTCTGGTTGGATTAAAGTGCTAGGGTGTTTGGTGTGAGTGGGAGGCCTGTTGGCTGTGTGGGTGTCCATGGACACTTCTGGGTAGTATTTTGTGAATAAGTGATGCTTTACGGCTTTGCGGAATTGTAATAGACTTTTGATGCCGCGGATTTCGTGGGGAAGTTTATTCCAATTCCTGGGTGCAAACAATGAAAAAGCTCTGTTTGATGTGGCTTTAGTACATGAAGTCATCATCTTAGGAACTATTAAAGTGTTCATAGTTGTAGTCCTTCTGTTTCTATTTTCAGGGGTGTTGTGGATTAGTTTTCTGATTGGTGTTGGTGGGTAGATATTCATGGCTTTGAAGGTCAAAACTAGTGACTTGTATGAGAGTCTGGCTTGTAGTGGTAGCCAGTGTAGGTCTTTCATGATAGGTGTTATATGAGCAGACCTTGGTGACCCAGAAAGGACTCTAGCAGCTGTATTCATAGCCAGACGTAGTGGGTTTAAGGTTGATTGAGGGAGCCCGTGAAGGATGATGTTTGCGAAATCTAGATGTGGCAGGACTAGTGCCTGGAAGGTTGACCGGTAATCAGTATAGTCTAGTAGTGGACGGAGGTGGCGTAGTGTTCTGATCTTATGGTATATGTTCTTTGTCACATTCTTCACGTGCATTGTCATGTCCAGGTGTTGATCTAATGTTATGCCGAGGTATCTGATCGTGGGTTTTGATGTCAGTTCTGTGTTGTTGACCAGCAGTGACGGCGGAGGTACAAACTTAAGATTCCTTGTAACAAATAGGACATCAGTTTTGCTATGATTTATTCTTAGGTTTTGAGTCAGCAACCATTCAGCTACTGCTCCGAAACAGTTGGTTATTGGAGTAAACACTGGTTGGTCAGTTTTGAACGGCATGTATATGAGGATGTCATCAGCGTATGCCAAGCATTGCACGTTGAAGGATCTGATCAATTCACAAATCGGCTGCATATAAATACTGAACATTAACGCCGATAGTGAAGATCCTTGTGGTACGCCTTGAGACTGTAGGAACGGCTCTGAGGATTTCTGGCCTGTTTTAACTTGTTGCCACCTGTTGGAAAGGTAGGATCTACACCATTCCAGTGCTGTGCTTCGAATCCCCTTCTCTCTCAGACGTTGAATTAGTATATCGTGGTTTACAGAATCGAAGGCAGCAGAAATGTCTAAAAAGATGAGGACAAATCCTTGTTTGATGTTGTTTATTCCTGTGATCAGATCGTTGAATAGGGTTGTAAGGATTGTGTCGACTCCATGTGCTTCTCTGAATCCATGTTGTGATTTGTCTAGGGGTGCTTCTGTGTCAATGTGATGCTGAAGTTGTTGTTGGGCAGCTTTCTCAATGATTTTTGCAAGCTGGGGGATGCTTGAGATTGGCCTAAATGATTCAACTTTGGATGGATCAAGCTTACTGTTTTTTAGTAGGGGCTTGATAGAGGTGTGTTTAAGACTCTGGGGGAATGAGCCTGTTAGGAAGGATTGGTTCAGAATTTTGCATAGGATTTGGCTTAGATCATGTCGCAGATCTTTGATCCAGTTAGCTGGGCATGGGTCATTAGGTGCCGTGCTAGGATTGATGGAGGCAATAATTCTCTCAATTTCACTAGATGATATAGTATTGAAGTTGCAAAATGGAGTTATATGAGATTCCTTAGGTGATATAATGGGGTTGATGGTATTTATGCAGGTGCTGGACTTAATCATTTTTGATTGCAGGTAGTTTGCGTAGTCCTGTGGCCGAGGTGTTGCAGGTTGGTCTGAAACTGGCTCTCTTGTTATGGATCTTACTAAGTTGAATAGAGCATGAGGTTTATTGATGGAGCGCTTCAGTAGGTTCGTGTGGTATAGTTTCCTGCTCAATGTTACCTTTTCACGGTGGGTGGCTAGGTGTGAGTTATATGTTTCAAGGGCTTCTGGTGAGTGGGTTTGGCGCCACTGTCTTTCAAGTTTGCGTAGATGAATGAGGGATGTACGAAGGTCAGCAGAGAACCATGGTGCGTGATCTCGTTTTCTTATTTTCTTATCCATGTGCACTGGACATGAGGCGGGCTCTGAGGTTCTCGTCCCATTTGGATACCAGGTCATCTAAGTTGAGGGTAGTGTTGGTCAAGAGTGGATGGAGGTTATCTAGGACTCTGTCGAGGTTGAGAGGTTGAAAACGGACGGCATGGTTTTCGGGTGAGTTAGATGGTATTTGACTCACATGTGAGGTAAAGGTGGGTATATTGAATTGAATAAGATTGTGATCAGACCAAGGTACTGGTATAACCGATAGTTGAAGGGCTTGGTGTGTTAAGGTTTTGGAATGAGGTGCGAAGATGAGGTCTAGTTTGCCTCCTTTAGTGTGGGTGGGAAAGTCGACATATTGTTTGTAACCTAGATCCTCTAGTGCATCTAGAAATGCTTCTGAATGGCTGTCATGAAGAGAGGGGAGGTTGAAGTCGCCAACTACCCAATTTGGAGAGCGTGATGTGGATGTTGCGCATGCAAGCTCAATTATTGTTGGAAGGTCATCCGGTAATGGGGATGGTGCTCGATAAAGCAGGTTGATTGAGCAGAGATCATTGGATATAGTGAGGGAGTCAAGGTGGGTTGAGCTGGAGGAGTTGCATAGCTTGAAGTTAAGATCTGTTTTAGCAAGGATGAGCGTTCCGCCTCCTTTTTGAGTGGATCTGTGGCATGTGTAGAGGTCGAATCCAGGAGGCAGCATCTGGTTTAGGAGGATGTTGTCGCTGTCAGATAGCCATGATTCTGTAACCATCAGGATGTCGAGCTTGTATTGAGGAATCAAGTCCATGACTACGGGCCATTTTGATCGTATGGATCTGGCATTTATCAATGCACATTTTAGGAGGCGTTGTCGATGGAGTTTCTCAGATTGGGCTTTGTTGATGACTTGAAGGGGAATGCTAAGAAGATGGGAGTGGGATGTGTGGTTGCGTTTTGCATTTGTGTGGTGGGAGAATTCAAACCATCTCCTTCCATATGTACGCAGTATTGGTATGTAGCTAGTATCGTGGTTGAGGGCGTTTGTGATGCAGGGGAGCCCAAAGGTAAGGAGGGTAGTGATCAATAACAGGACCTTGTACATTTTTAGGTTAGATATAAATAATGCAATGCCTATAATAGTGCGATAACTAGCAGCAGTGCAGTGATCCGCAATTGCTATCAACAATGCAATGACTAATTGATATTGGCAACAGTTAAAGGACTATAGGCAGTGGTGGAACAATGTGCTAATTTAGTATTGGCAATAGTATTAAGATTATTGATTTGCAGATAACAGTATAATAGCTTGTGAGATGCTAGTTTGTACTGATAACAGTATTGTAATGGCAGTAATAAGTAATAAGTAATAAGTTCTTACTGACAACAGTAATGTAATAGCTGTAATAAGTTCTTACTGACAACAGTATTATAATAAGTTCTTACTGACAACAGTATTATAATGGCTGTAATAAGTTCCTACTGACTACAGTATTGTAATGGCTGTAATAAGTTCTTACTGACAACAGTATTATAATGGCTATGATAAGTTCTTGCAGTATGCTGGATATTAGCAGTAGAGTGTACAGGAGCAGGTTATTGATAACAATACAGTTATACTTGCTGTGTCCTTGGTCTTTTGACGTGTTGATGCTCTCAGTTCTCGAGGAGCTTAGGCTGATAGATGTTTGAGCGTCGCTGTTATAGCTTCGATGTTTGCGTCTATTGCGAGTTCAACCAGAGTGAACTTCACGTAAGCTAGCGTTGTATCCGTCGGATGTTGAACAGGCGTTTTCGGTAAGGCCTCTGCCTAAGGGCCGTGCCAAAGGGCCCTCTGGCGAGGCCCTCAGGCGCGGGCCCGCAAGGCGCGGGCACGCCTTGGCGTGCAGCCGCTTTTAAGGCTCTGAGAAGGCCCCGATTGGGTATGGGAGGTGCGGGAGGAGCACAGTGCTCTGCCTCTGTATCGCTGCTCCGCTGAGGTGAGGAGAATGTGGGACGTTGCAGAGGGACTCCCGGTGGCGTGCAGCCGCTTTTAAGGCTCTGAGAAGGCCCCGATTGGGTATGGGAGGTGCGGGAGGAGCACACGTGCTCTGCCCTCTGTTTCGCTGCTCCGATGAGGTGAGGAGAATGTGGGACGTTGCAGAGGGACTCCCGGTGGCGTGCAGCCGCTTTTAAGGCTCTGAGAAGGCCCCGATTGGGTATGGGAGGTGCGGGAGGAGCACACGTGCTCTGCCTTCTGTTTCGCTGCTCCGATGAGGTGAGGAGAATGTGGGACGTTGCAGAGGGACTCCCGGTGGCGTGCAGCCGCTTTTAAGGCTCTGAGAAGGCCCCGATTGGGTATGGGAGGTGCGGGAGGAGCACACGTGCTCTGCCCTCTGTTTCGCTGCTCCGATGAGGTGAGGAGAATGTGGGACGTTGCAGAGGGACTCCCGGTAGCGTGCAGCCGCTTTTAAGGCTCTGAGAAGGCCCCGATTGGGTATGGGAGGTGCGGGAGGAGCACACGTGCTCTGCCCTCTGTTTCGCTGCTCCGATGAGGTGAGGAGAATGTGGGACGTTGCAGAGGGACTCCCGGTGGCGTGCAGCCGCTTTTAAGGCTCTGAGAAGGCCCCGATTGGGTATGGGAGGTGCGGGAGGAGCACACGTGCTCTGCCCTCTGTTTCGCTGCTCCGATGAGGTGAGGAGAATGTGGGACGTTGCAGAGGGACTCCCGGTGGCGTGCAGCCGCTTTTAAGGCTCTGAGAAGGCCCCGATTGGGTATGGGAGGTGCGGGAGGAGCACACGTGCTCTGCCCTCTGTTTCGCTGCTCCGATGAGGTGAGGAGAATGTGGGACGTTGCAGAGGGACTCCCGGTGGCGTGCAGCCGCTTTTAAGGCTCTGAGAAGGCCCCGATTGGGTATGGGAGGTGCGGGAGGAGCACACGTGCTCTGCCCTCTGTTTCGCTGCTCCGATGAGGTGAGGAGAATGTGGGACGTTGCAGAGGGACTCCCGGTGGCGTGCAGCCGCTTTTAAGGCTCTGAGAAGGCCCCGATTGGGTATGGGAGGTGCGGGAGGAGCACACGTGCTCTGCCCTCTGTTTCGCTGCTCCGATGAGGTGAGGAGAATGTGGGACGTTGCAGAGGGACTCCCGGTGGCGTGCAGCCGCTTTTAAGGCTCTGAGAAGGCCCCGATTGGGTATGGGAGGTGCGGGAGGAGCACACGTGCTCTGCCCTCTGTTTCGCTGCTCCGATGAGGTGAGGAGAATGTGGGACGTTGCAGAGGGACTCCCGGTGGCGTGCAGCCGCTTTTAAGGCTCTGAGAAGGCCCCGATTGGGTATGGGAGGTGCGGGAGGAGCACACGTGCTCTGCCCTCTGTTTCGCTGCTGCTCCGATGAGGTGAGGAGAATGTGGGACGTTGCAGAGGGACTCCCGGTGGCGTGCAGCCGCTTTTAAGGCTCTGAGAAGGCCCCGATTGGGTATGGGAGGTGCGGGAGGAGCACACGTGCTCTGCCCTCTGTTTCGCTGCTCCGATGAGGTGAGGAGAATGTGGGACGTTGCAGAGGGACTCCCGGTGGCGTGCAGCCGCTTTTAAGGCTCTGAGAAGGCCCCGATTGGGTATGGGAGGTGCGGGAGGAGCACACGTGCTCTGCCCTCTGTTTCGCTGCTCCGATGAGGTGAGGAGAATGTGGGACGTTGCAGAGGGACTCCCGGTGGCGTGCAGCCGCTTTTAAGGCTCTGAGAAGGCCCCGATTGGGTATGGGAGGTGCGGGAGGAGCACACGTGCTCTGCCCTCTGTTTCGCTGCTCCGATGAGGTGAGGAGAATGTGGGACGTTGCAGAGGGACTCCCGGTGGCGTGCAGCCGCTTTTAAGGCTCTGAGAAGGCCCCGATTGGGTATGGGAGGTGCGGGAGGAGCACACGTGCTCTGCCCTCTGTTTCGCTGCTCCGATGAGGTGAGGAGAATGTGGGACGTTGCAGAGGGACTCCCGGTGGCGTGCAGCCGCTTTTAAGGCTCTGAGAAGGCCCCGATTGGGTATGGGAGGTGCGGGAGGAGCACACGTGCTCTGCCCTCTGTTTCGCTGCTCCGATGAGGTGAGGAGAATGTGGGACGTTGCAGAGGGACTCCCGGTGGCGTGCAGCCGCTTTTAAGGCTCTGAGAAGGCCCCGATTGGGTATGGGAGGTGCGGGAGGAGCACACGTGCTCTGCCCTCTGTTTCGCTGCTCCGATGAGGTGAGGGGAATGTGGGACGTTGCAGAGGGACTCCCGGTGGCGTGCAGCCGCTTTTAAGGCTCTGAGAAGGCCCCGATTGGGTATGGGAGGTGCGGGAGGAGCACACGTGCTCTGCCCTCTGTTTCGCTGCTCCGATGAGGTGAGGAGAATGTGGGACGTTGCAGAGGGACTCCCGGTGGCGTGCAGCCGCTTTTAAGGCTCTGAGAAGGCCCCGATTGGGTATGGGAGGTGCGGGAGGAGCACACGTGCTCTGCCCTCTGTTTCGCTGCTCCGATGAGGTGAGGAGAATGTGGGACGTTGCAGAGGGACTCCCGGTGGCGTGCAGCCGCTTTTAAGGCTCTGAGAAGGCCCCGATTGGGTATGGGAGGTGCGGGAGGAGCACACGTGCTCTGCCCTCTGTTTCGCTGCTCCGATGAGGTGAGGAGAATGTGGGACGTTGCAGAGGGACTCCCGGTGGCGTGCAGCCGCTTTTAAGGCTCTGAGAAGGCCCCGATTGGGTATGGGAGGTGCGGGAGGAGCACACGTGCTCTGCCCTCTGTTTCGCTGCTCCGATGAGGTGAGGAGAATGTGGGACGTTGCAGAGGGACTCCCGGTGGCGTGCAGCCGCTTTTAAGGCTCTGAGAAGGCCCCGATTGGGTATGGGAGGTGCGGGAGGAGCACACGTGCTCTGCCCTCTGTTTCGCTGCTCCGATGAGGTGAGGAGAATGTGGGACGTTGCAGAGGGACTCCCGGTGGCGTGCAGCCGCTTTTAAGGCTCTGAGAAGGCCCCGATTGGGTATGGGAGGTGCGGGAGGAGCACACGTGCTCTGCCCTCTGTTTCGCTGCTCCGATGAGGTGAGGAGAATGTGGGACGTTGCAGAGGGACTCCCGGTGGCGTGCAGCCGCTTTTAAGGCTCTGAGAAGGCCCGATTGGGTATGGGAGGTGCGGGAGGAGCACACGTGCTCTGCCCTCTGTTTCGCTGCTCCGATGAGGTGAGGAGAATGTGGGACGTTGCAGAGGGACTCCCGGTGGCGTGCAGCCGCTTTTAAGGCTCTGAGAAGGCCCCGATTGGGTATGGGAGGTGCGCGAGGAGCACACGTGCTCTGCCCTCTGTGTCGCTGCTCCGATGAGGTGTGAGGGGAATGTGGGACGTTGCAGAGGGACTCCCGGTGGCGTGCAGCCGCTTTTAATGCTCTGAGAAGGCCACGATTGGGTATGGGAGGTGCGGGAGGAGCACACGAGCTCTGCCCTCTGTTTCGCTGCTCCGATGAGGTGAGGAGAATGTGGGACGTTGCAGAGGGACTCCCGGTGGCGTGCAGCCGCTTTTAAGGCTCTGAGAAGGCCCCGATTGGGTATGGGAGGTGCGGGAGGAGCACACGTGCTCTGCCCTCTGTTTCGCTGCTCCGATGGTTGCCTCTGTGGTGATATTGAAGGACATAGGGAAGGGGGAGGGGAAGAGATATGAGAAAAGGAGGGGGAAGAGGGGTGACAGAGAGAGGAAGAGCAGGAGGAGGGGTAAGGGGACAAGAAGTAAAATGAGGAAGTGAGATGGATGAGGTGGTAATAGCAAGAGGTAGAGAAGAGAGCAGAGAGAGAAGAAGGAAAAGAGGTATGAGGGAAGGTAAAAAAATGGAACAGAAGGGTTAATCTAGTCTTAAATAGACTTGGGGACTCATGTCATCTGTCAGTTGGGGAAGGTTCACTTCAACAGTGGTCACAAGGTGGCAGTATCCTATGTTTTATTAGATGATGCTGATACCTTGTGGTTACTATTGGTACTGCAGCTTTTTCTGTTCTGGACAGACACAAGAACTCCTTTAAGAGATGTGGTTCTTAAGGCACTGCCTAGAGTAGATTGTATTTTGATCTCCATAGTATTTTAAGTTTTGGATTTACCTGCAGCAGTAGCAGTGCAGGCTGCCACTGAGACCATGACCATGATCAACAGGAGCCCTGGGAACACCAGACCATGGTTATGGCAGACGTTCTGTAAGTCCATGATGTTGTAGCTATGCTGGACCCCACACGTTTCTTTCATTCAGCTTTAGAATCATAGACTGGCCTCAGATAGACCTTGCAAATTGAATTTAAGAATTAAAAAGAAAACCCATCCATAACCATGAGGTAATTAAAAAGAATCAGTGTATGCAAAGACCATATATTCCATAAGCTAAAGGATGAATCAATCTTACAGAAATAGATTGCATATACGAGCCACAATCCTAGGCCTCCAGGCAATGGATCCAAATATGCAGGTATTCTAAAATATGAAAGTAAACATCCGCAATCCGTCTCCATCCTTAAAGCAGGATATGCATTCTGAAAACTAGAAGGAATGAAGGACAATCCACCAGCACAGATGGAGAAGGTAGCAACAAAATTGACAAACCAGAAAAAAAATCCCTCTGAAGAATCAGATCAGCAAATAAGAAAGATCAAGTCACAAGAGCACAAATACAGTGGGAAATACAGAGCTTTGCTAAAGGAACTTTACATCAATCAAAACCAGGCACAGGAATGGTTACAGAAAGGTGAACTGAAACCTAAAGATGAGATACGGATAATTGCAGCCCAAGGCAATCGATTATAGACAAGATGGTTCACAGCCTGCACAGAAAAAAAGTGGTAGACAAATGTGGATTCTGTAAAGCAGAAATGGAAATGGTTACTCATCATGTGCACTTTCCTTTTGAGAACCGGTATAAGGTCCACAGGGAAAAAGTACCAGCACATTATGCAGTTATATGGACAGTTTGAAAATTGCCCCCTTATTATTGCATTTTGCATAATTATTGTTCAATAAACATCCGGTTTTAATAGTTGGCATGATTATCAGCATTTAGCAAATATGTACTTGGGACTGGCCTAGTAGGTCTAGTAAAGGAGTGCCAGAAAAAAAAGGAAAGTTCAATTCCTGAGCTCCTCGGGCCATCTGCAACTGAGGATGCTGCAGAGGTAGTGATCACAGTCAGCATACAGTGGCGACGCCTAACGGCTCAAGCTACACATGTATCAGTTTCTGGAGGATTATTTGGCCTTGAGTCCCTGAAGGGTCATTGTTAAGAGAGCTGCTCAAGACAGACGTGCGGAAGGTTGATGTGAATCAAAGTTTATGGCACAATAGATCCCGTGCAGGCTACCCCAGTTAAAGTGGAAGTTCAAAAGGAAAAAGGCAGAGTAGCTTAGCAGAAACAGTGTGGACTAGGCCAAGATAGAAAAGTGCGTAACCCACCCAGTTCCCGTAGCATTTGTCCTGCTTGCTTTTGAAAACAGCCCAGCTTCTTTTCTTTTTGGCAGCGTAATTGCCACACCTTGTACTTTGGTCAGGGAAAGCACCCTATAAGATAACAACAAAACAAATATGAAAACCAACAGCCAGTAAAATCCCCAAAAACATGAAAAACATGCCACAAGACATCATTACTATTCCTAGTATTAGAGAAGATTTCTCTTGCAAAGCACGCATACTTCTCATTTGGTTGTATGCCTACCATTATTAAGCTGAAATTATAAATTGCCAGTTGACTCTTGCATATGATCAGCGCATAAAATAGAACATGTTAAAATAAAATTAAGGCTTCCCTTAGGTGTTAATAACTTGTAAATGTGCATGTTTATTTTTCAACTAATTAGGTGTTCTTTGAGGATGTATAAACAAGTGCTCTTTGGTGTTTTACAATGTAAGTAGTACTGTTGGATACCTTTTTCGGTTAACTCAAATTCATATATTTGTGAAGCTGAGGAAAAGACGCAGAAAAAGACACAAAAATAGAGTGGAGGATCTGAGGTCGACAAGGGGAGAGGTGAAAGAATTCCAGTGGTCATCCAATGAACACCTGTCCAGGGATACCTGTTTTATTATATTTTATTATTTGCAGTGGGGGGTTTTTTTATCAATCTTTATCAGTTAAAACCTAAAATCAGAAGTCCTAAATATAATGTAAATGGAATATTGCTAGCAAGCAGAAGTGTCAGCAGTTCATTTAAAAGCTTTTTCACAAATTAATATTTTGCATCTCTACACACAACCCAGTTCTCATCGCTGATGGTTTCTTATGCGAGTCATGTGTTTTGATTATTTTCTCCTACAGCTGTTTAATGGCCCATAATCCAGCCGTAAATTCCTTTCTTGCACCGGAGCTCCTTTATTCCATGTGAAAGAGCATCATGCTGCCTGAATGAGGTTTACACATGCAGAATGGAATTCATTAACATATGTGCATCACTGCATGAGCAAAACTGAGTCACCTAACATGGAAGCCTCATCACACAAGCTACTGTTAGACCTTCATGCTCTACTTGTAAATCCTATTCAAACTCAATATCCATCAAAACTCCACTATCCAGCTTTCAGGCAATCATGTTCAACTGCTAAAAATTAGAAATGATATATAGAGAGGTCACAGCTATTGTCTACTTTTGAGTGAAAGGTACACTGACAATTATTTTGAACATAGTGGTTCAGAACATTTGCTAAAAAGGGTAGGGCCAGCATTCCTTTCTTCTTTTAATAGGATGTCCAAGACCTCTGTGACTCAGATGTTCTAACCACTGCAAGATGCTGGAGGTGGCAATGAAGACGTTTCTGACTCCAGAATGCAGCAGCTGTGCAGGTTGACAGTAGGTCCCAGTACTTTCCTGGGAAAAGTAGCTCTGAAAGATTCAGAACATAAGTGAATAGAACACTGGACAAAACTAGATGCAGATTCCCTCAAACACAACAGCACACAGCTGTGTAATGTCATTTTCCATAGAAAGAGAAATATATATCTATTCTTTAATCGCATACAGTTCTTAGACACTCAAATACAGTATGCCACTTTGGATGATCCTGGTTTTAGGACCAGAAAGCCAATTAATAAGAATCTTAAATAGACAAAAATAAATATCTGCTGAATGGTGAAAGCAAAGATATGATATGGATGTTATGGAAGCTTTGCTCCATTTAATATGTGCACTTACTGTATGTGTATGAGAACTATGTAACAACTTTTTATATATGAAAAATAACCTCCTCCTATGATCACACCATGAAATATTATCATGAGCAGACTGATGGGTTTCTCCATCTGATCTTAACTCATAAATTTGTAGAGTGCACATTACATATAGTGGAGGGTAGAAATGTACTGGCTTTATGTGTGTGAAGGCGCATTCTAGATAGTTCGCGGAGATCGGAATTGAGACACTGAGGTCAAGACATGCTTAATACCAATGGTATTTAAGAAACAGCTGGATTAAATGTGAAGCTTTTTCTAAAATACATAGAAGGACTTGCAGGGACATACATGGATTTATATCCATATGCAGTGGGAGGAGCCTTTTTACAGATTTACACATGGGAAAAATCCAAGGAAGAATCCCAGCAACTTGCACGTGTAAATGTCGGCACTTGAGAGGATGTGAGCCATCTAGCAAATGTAGACATGGAGATACTTCAGAGGATGTTATCTTCAACTCACTTCAATCTGAAGGGGGAAATAACTTGAGAGCATTAAGGGGGCTAGCCCCCTGAATCCCTCAAGCAAAGGCGGGCTGAAACACACACTTTTTAGAAACTTGCATGTGCCAAGGAGCGGGTGTAAATCCCGACATGTAGAATTTTAGGATTATACATACATTCTCTATATGAAATAGAGACTACACATGTACATTCTTATCCCACCCATGTCAGGCCAGACCATGCCCTGACATTTTCCCTCAAAACTATGGTTACACGATGCAAGGTTCCACATTGGGAACCACCACCCAGGAAAAAGATTTAGGCGTCATCGTGGATAACATGCTAAAACCCTCCGCCCAGTGTGCAGTGGCAGCCAAGAGAGCAAATAGAATGCTAGGTATCATAAGGAAAGGAATGGAAAATAAACAAAGGATATTATAATGCCTCTGTATCGTTTCATGGTGCAACCGCACCTTGAATATTGTGTGCAATTCTGGTCGCTGTATCTTAAAAAGGATATAGCGATATTAGAAAAGGTACAGAGAAGAGCCACCAAAAAGGTAAAGGGGATGGAAGGATACTCCTATGAGGAGAGGCTAAAAAGGTTAGGGCTCTTCAACCTGGAAAAGAGACGGCTGAGGGGAGATATGATAGAGGTCTATAAATTAATGAACAGAGTGGAACGTAGATCGATTGTTTACATTATCAGAATATAGAAAGACTAGGGGACATGCAATGAGGCTACAGGGTAAACTATTTAAGACTAATAAGAGAAAATATTTTTTCACTCAACGTGTAATCAAACTCTGGAATTTGTTACCGGAGGATGTAGTAAGGGCTGTTAGTGTAGCTGGGTTTAAAAAAGGTTTGGACAAGTTCCTGGAGGAAAGGTCCATAAACCATTATTAAAAAGGGACCCAGGATATCAGTGCTTGACCCAATACAAGCACTGTGGAACCTGTGTCTTTTGGGGAAACTGCTAGGTACGTAAGACCTAGATTGGCCATTGTTGGAAACAGAATACTCTGCTTGATGGACCTTTGTCTGACCCAGTATGGCATATCTTATGTTCTTATGTTCTTAGCTTCCATGTACTGTAGACATTCACGTGTAAACTGATGTCATTTACACATGAATGCAATCTGCATGTGTTTATGCCTGACTATACCCATGTATATCACAAATAAGCCTTCTAAAATAACTCCCCTAGTCTTCTACACTATTATACAGACAGTATGATGTATATTATACACTTGTCTTTGTACTTTTTTGAAAGAGTAAACAACTGAATCACACTTACCTATTCCACTTCACTTATGATTGTATTATATTTACCATATCTCCCCTCAGTCAACTCTTCTCTAAACTAAAGTGCCCTAATCACTTTAGCCTTGGCTTAAAGGGGTATCATTCCATCATCTTTTAGGTTTGTGCATTCATTTGAAATGAATTGGGAAATATCAACAAAATGTTTTATTTTGTTTCAGTCTGAAATATGGCACTGAAAAATACAAAATTTGTTTTTTTCTCTCTAGTTTGGCCTCAAACTACAACCTTTACTCCAGAAGGTAGGCATTGTTCAGAAGAAACACCATAACTCCATGGGGAGCTAGTTTTACCAAGCACTGCTGTTTTGCTGGTGATTTTCTGTCCTGTTTCCTGATGGTCCCAAAGTTTGTCTGGTCTGCAGGTCTATATAAAGTGACAAAAGAAAAATCTTTGGAATAAATCTATACAGCCAGAATCAATAAAGTCACAAGGCAAAACATTCAGTTAGCATGTTACATATTCCTGCAGAATAGGAAGGAAAATCACCAGCAAAACAGCAATGCTTTCTAGAGCTTGCCCCCATGGAGATATGATGCCTTGTAAAGGATCACTGGTATGAACCAGTCTCTGACTGTGAGAAAAAACTGTTGTTTTTTTATTTGCCTGAAATCTCTAGTAACTTTTCAGCAATGTTTTTAATTTGGACAGCAGCCACAGCTACCTCTTTATTTAACAAAATTGCTCTGAAATGAAAATTTATAAAAACAAAACAAAACATACATTTATTAAAACAAAATAAAACAAAAAATAACCCTACAAACAAAACAGGAAATTAAGCTAAACAAACTTGTTTTGCCTGTACACCTCTATCATCTTTATTATTTTGGTAAGCCTTCCCTTAACTATTCTAATTCTACTATATCTTTTTTTAGATGCATTGACCAGGATTGCATACACTAACCAAAATGCAATAGAGTGGTACAGAGTTATTATGCTATTTGTTATTCTCTCCTAATCATGCCTAACATTCTGTTTGCTTTTTAGTCCACTGCAGCACACTGGGCATAATAAATAAATATGCCTAAATCCATATCCTGTGTATTGACTCCTAATGTGGAACCTAGCATCATGTAGCTATAACTTAGGTTATTCTTCCTTATGTGCATCACTTTACACTAGTTCACATTAAATTTTGTCTGCCATCTGGATGCACAGTGTCCCAGTCCAAGGCTGGCCCAAGGGTTTCTGCTGCCCCAAGCAGAACCCCCTCCGCCCCGTTCCAAGCCACCCCAGCCGAGCCATGTCGCTGACGATTCTTCTTGGGGGAGGAGTCAGGCAGCAGCAGTATTATAAAAGAGGCAGCTTTGCGCTGCTGCTTTGTTGCCTGCGGCAGGCCGTGTGCTTCATCACACATGGTCTGCTGCTTCTGACCCCCCTCCGACAGTAAGTTACGTCGGAGGAGAATCAGAAGTGGTAGATCATGTGTGCCAAAGCACATGGCCTGCCACAGGCAACAAAGTGGCGGCACAAAGCCATCCACCTGGGTTGACCACCCTAGGCAGCCGCCTAGCTCACCTAGTGGATGGGCCAGCTTTGTCCCAGTTTTGCATAATCCCCACACAATAACTCAAAATCCGCTCATGATGCAGCAGCTTTCAAAAACTTTCTGTCACCTTCAAATTTGATCACCTCACTCATTGAATCTTTCTCCAGAACATTTATAACCATGTTAAAAATGATATAGAAAAAGAAGACCTTGGCTAAGAACTGCTGTAGAACTAGCTCAGCTGAGAAAGACGAGAGGGGATATAAAAACAAAGGAAGAAAAGACAGCATCGCTGTGAAAAAACACTTATGATGCCGTTTTTTTGCAGAGGCTGGTTTTGATTAAGCCCGGAAGACCAACGGAGCAGAAGGAAACTGACAGCCAAAAAAAAGGAAAAAAGCCGTCCTTCCACATTAAAGGGCTTTGGTCACATTTGTGAAACCAAGTTCAATTTTGGGTGTCAATCATAAAAAGGCAGGGAAGCATTCAGAAGATGAATCTTAAGCTAATATAGAGGAGACAAGGGTTTATGTTGAACAATTATTCAGACTGGGAAAATTTTTATTTAAAAAAAAAACAGATGATTGTGGGCAATTCCACTGGATAAATATATCAATATACAGTATGTGGTTAACTTTGGAGTTAACCACATAAATAATTTTGAAGGTTGACTTCATTGCTTTTAAATAAACAAGTGCTGAAATCTTCTATGGCAATCAGAGCACTGTCTTTAGAAGTGGTGAAAAACATCTCTGAAACAGAATTATTTAGTCACTTTTCTGACACTTCCTTCCTATTCTATGCTAATGGTATGCTAATAGAATGGAAAAGTGTTTCCCAAACAGTGGGCACAAAAATGTCACCACAGTCTGATGCTCATATATAAGTCAACACTTTGGTTCTGCTCTCAGCACCTTGTAGCCACAAGAGACACCAAAAGTGGCTTTCAAGCATGCAGTGGCTCCTTTCAGAGCTCATGCATAGTCATATATGTGTCTCTGTCCTTTTTACGCCATGAGAATCAGAAGGTTGGACTTAATAGACAGCATGTATGGCATACCAGGTCCAACTTTGTGTGACTCTTATGTATTGAGAGCAGAGGCAGCTGTGGAGCTCTGGAAGCCATATGCATCACCTTCAGTAACAAGCATGGTAACTAACAGAACTCACTGCTTTTTTCTTCTCCTACCCTTGTGGCTGGCGTCTAAGAATAGGGAGATTTGCTAGCAGGAAGAAATGAGGGAAATGGATAGCGAGATCCTTGTGTGAAAAAGAGTCAATGGCAGGGAAGACCCAGGACTCCACAGGCAGCAAGGAGCTGAGGGAGAAGGTGTCTTACGTTAGGTAACAAGATGGGGTAAATGGATGATGTGCCTGGGTTAAAAGACAGTTGTATGTGAAGTGAATGAAGCAGGAAGCAACAAAGTAAGAGGAGGGAGGTCTGAAGGTGAGACCACTCTCTGCATAACAGCAAGGCCACAAAAGCTGTAGGCAACCTGAAAATGCAACTTGAAGCTCATCAGCTAGTGCTAGAGGAGCCATGATGGAGGCAGTGAATCTTCACAGGTAACAATGGGAGGAGCAACGTTAAGAAAGTTATCTGCATGCTGTGTGTATGCACACACACCTCCAGTCCCTATTACAGTCCCTATCACCCCAGACAGACCCAGAAGATCATCCATAATAAATATGCTTGCCATACCACACTCAACGATAAAGTCCAGCCAACAAACATGCCACTGAGCATTCAAATTCTTTGCACCATCCCTCTGGAACACCTTACCAGACACAGTAAGAAATATCAGTGACCTCCCCATCTTTCGTAAATCCCTCAAAACCCTCCTTTTTACGGAACACTAGGACCTACCACCCAACTCCTCCCCTGACGATATCCCACCCAATAATCATAGATAACAAGACAAAATTAGCTCATGTAAATAGTTAAACGATACCCCATGTACATAGTTTGCTGTTTAGGGTCAGTTCTCTGATGTTATTATATACTATATGTTATATGAAAACGAGTTTTTGTTTCACTGTAAACCACTTTGACCCGGTGAAAGGCGGTATATAAGTAACTAAATAAATAAATACATTTTTACAAATGCACATACATACAACCATATCTACTCAAGACATGGGGAGGAAAGGGCTTACTGGTTAGAGACATGGTCTGAAAACAGGCACATCTGGGATTTTAATCCTGTTTCTGCCACCTACCTTTTTTATGACATTGGACAAGACACTTATCTCCCATTGTCTCAGATGCCCACTTACATTGTAAGCTCCTTGGAGACGGGACTATAGTATACCTGAGTAGTGTCCCCCACTGTACAGTTCAGCATACATGTAGTAATGTTATAAAAATGATAAGTATTATTAATATGGGAGGAGCTGCCAAACCCTCCTGCCCTGACACAGGGCCCTCAGTTCATTTTTAAACTTAAACATTGCTGTCTTGTGATGGTTCAATGTGTGTTTCCATTCTCCTTTATCCCTTTGTTTAAAGTTTTTACCAAAAGCTGGTGAGGTTTTTAGTGTTTCCCTGGCTCTTCTTTTGGCCATAAAAACCCTCTCTATGTCTGCACTGTCTGTGTCACAGAGGTTGGTGTGCTACACAACATTATTATTAACGTAGGTGTGCCTTAAGCTTGAAAAGATTGGGAAACACTAGACTAGAATGAATCAAAAAGTATGGCATGGACAGTTTCCCTGTGAGGATCTCATTCTTATGGCAGACTCTGAGATGGAAGTCAATGATTTAGATGCCAAGTAAATTTTTTCTTCAATTTCCAAAAGCTTCTTTCAATTGTTTTCCCAAAGAGGATACAGTCTGCCTTCTGGTCGCCATAAAGGTTTAAACAAACACAGTTCTGGCTTCTTTCCAGGTTCAAGTTTAACAGAAACAGCTCTTGCTTCTTGCCACAGGGAACATTTTTAAACTGCTCTGGCTTCTTACCGCAAGGAAAGGTTTAAACAGCAAGCAACCCAGACCAGCTTGGCTAATAATCTTTTATGGACTTATGCTCTTTTGAAGCCCACAATGTTAGCCACCTTGACCATGGTCCTCTGGCAACAGATTCCATAGCTTAATTGATAAAGAACTTTGAAAGCTGTATTATTCCACCAAAATGGTAGTTAAATAAAAAGAGAAACAAAAAGGAAAATAAGGTCATACCTTTTTATTGGACTCACTTAATACATTTGTAGACTAACTTGAGGAAAAAGGTTTTACCTTCAAAAGCTAGTCTACAAATGTATTAAGTCAATCCAATAAAAAGGTAGCGCCTTATTTTCCTTTCTGTTTCTCTTTTTATTTAATTACCAGAGTTTTATTGTACACTGCATGAACAAATGCTTTTTACAGTTTGTTTTCAGTCTATCAGTTGTTAGTTTTGTGTAGCGTCCTCTTGTTTTAGTGTCATTTGAAAGGTTAAGCGTCCATCCCCTTTTTAACTGTTGGGTGACCAGACCTACACAATACTCAAGGTATGTCAAGCAGGGATCTCCACTCCAGTACTGGAGGGCCGCCAACAAGTCGGGTTTTCAGGATGTCCCTATATGCATGCCAGAGGATGGGCTAATGCAGAGACATAGAGGTATGTTTACTAAGCCGGGCTAATGGTTAACCCAGGCTATCTGCAACTAGGTCCCATGTTATTCAACGGGACCTACTTGCAGATAGCTCGGATTAACTGTTAGCTTGGTTTAGGAAGCATACCCCCATAATGTTATTCTCTATTTCATTCTCTTTCCCTTTCCAAATACTGTAATCTCTATCGTTCTATTTGCTTTTCCAGCTGCTGCAGTCCACCGGGCTGAGTATTTCCACATATTATCCATCATGACTCCCAAACCTTTTTCAAGGGTGGTGATTTCTAACACAAAGCCAATGTAATGGACCAGTAGTTGGAATTATTTTCCCCTATGTGCATCACTTTGCACTTGCCCCCATTAAATTGCATCTGCTATTTAGATGCCCAGTCTCCTAGTCTCGCAAGATCCTTCTGCAATTCCTCACAGTTCTCTGCTGGTTTTTGAGATTTTGGTCATTACAAATAGGAAAAGATAAATATAAGAATATGCATTTGTATATGGAAAAGAAAATGAAAGGAAAAAAAGACAACAGACATCTTCATTTACATATCTAACTCTGCAAGTGTATCAAGTCCATATTAAGGTGGGAGGGGAAGAAATGCAAAGGTTAAAAACCATGAACTTACTCCCTCAGTAGACGTTAATTCTTTTACCTAGAAATTTCATAAAGAAGGATGTTTCCACATTCAAAACAACTGACTTAGCTGTTTAAAAGCTCTCCTCTTAAGCTGCATAGCTCGCACCATGCATTCACTTTTTGGTCACAAAAGAAAACCTCCCTATTCTTGATGTAATATGTGATCATCAAGTCTCTGTCCATTTCTGAACAAAAGTAGACTAGTAGGGTGGACTGTGAGCGTATGCTGTCTGGTTTGGCTTCTAAAAACACTGAGATTCAGGCTATCTAATGAAATGTAGGACTCTGGAACCCTTCCTCATCATTCTCCTTTTGAAGTTTAGATGGTAGATAATAGATCTTAGCTATCTGCTATATGGCCTCATGGGGCATTTTAAAATCTTCCTTACATATTTTTTAAACAATTCATAAGGAAACGAAATCAGTATGGGGAGAATACTACAGATTCTTTGCCCAGCCAGATACTCCAAATCCTCAAGTTTGTTGTGAAGTACCAGATTATCCTTTCTTATAGCTGTTCCTTAATCTTCACCATTGTCATTTGGATTTCCCACTATAGAGACAGAAATAGTGCCAAGGTTTGGATGCCTCCGCATGTCTGAGGGCCTTCCACTTCAGCAACATACTCTGACACATCCAAGGAGTCAGTCACACCAGCCAAAAGCACTTCCTCCAGATTATTCTCAGCAAAGACTGTAAAACAGGGGTCTCCAGTACTGGAGGGCTGCCAACCAGTCAGGTTTTCAAGATGTCCCTAATGAATATGCATGAGATAAATTTCTAGGCACTGCCCCCATTGTCTTCAAATTTATCTCATGCATATTCATTAAGGATATCTTGAAAATCTGACTGGTTTGCGGCCCTCTAGGACTGGAGTTGGAGATCCCTGCTGTAAGACCATCCTGAATGTTTGTAGGGGCAGAGGAGTTCTGTTGCCAGGACTCAAGGAGGGATCAAAGCCTGATAAAAGCCAGGGTACTATAAAAGAGGGGAGGGGCATAAGAACATAGAAATGCCATACTAGGTCAGACCAAGGTCCACAAAGCCCAGTATCCTGTTTCCAACAGTGCCCAATCCAGGTCACAAGTACCTGGCAGGTTCCCAAAAAGGTACAAAAAAAGGTTCCATAATGCTTGTGCCAGGGTAAGCAGTAGATTTCCTGGGTCCTCCTTAATAATGGTTTATGGACCTTTCCTCCAGGAACTTGTCCAAAATTTTTTTAAAGCCAGCTACACTATTAACTTTTACTACGTTCTCCAGTAACAAATTCCAGAGTTTGATTACACGTTGAGTGAAATAATATTATCTCTTATTAGTCCTAAATGGGTTACATTGTAGCTTCATTGTGTGTCCCCTAGTCTTTCTACTTTTTGATGGCATAAACAACTGATCTACATTTACCTGTTCTACTCCACTCATTTATAGACCTCTATCATATCTCCCCTCCGCTGTCTTTTTTCCAAGTTGCAGAGCTCTAACCTTTTTTAGCCTCTCCTCATAGGGGTATTCTTCCATCCCATTTACCATTTTGGTGGCTCTTCTCTGTACCTTTTCTAATTCTGCTATATCCTTTTTAAGATATGGCGACCAGAATTGCACACAATATTCAAGGTGTGGTTGCTATATTTCACTGTATCAATGTTTCTGTGATGCAGAAGTCAAAATTACTTCTCCTATGGAAATGTATTGGGCCATTTTGGGGGGGAGCTTATTTCTCTTGAACCCTTGGTCCAACCTACTTCATTTATAAATGTGATGTGCTATTTCCCTCCATGCCATCTTTGCTTCCAATAATTTGTTTTGCCCCTCTTCAAGGTTTCCTTCTACAATTCATTTCTAAAATGCACAACAAACTGGATTCTGTACCAACAAGAAATAGATCAGACAACTGCAAAATAAGAAAAAGAAGATTCCCCTCATACTGCAGGTCTCATTCTTTATATCCAGTGGATGTCGTTGCTGAGATCATTGAGTCTTACGGAAAGAACTACTTTGTAAAACGTTAATGCTTAATCAAACAAGAAATATGACTGAACATAGACAGAGATAGTATACTAGAAAGGGCAGATCTGATTTCTGTGGTCATCAAATATTATTAAATAAATAAATAAAAACGACTAAAAAGGCTCGGCCCGATATTCAGCACCTACCATGGCTAGCCGCCGGCACTGAATCCAAACCCGGCTGGTCACCAGCATTGAATATCCAGTTGATTGCAGAACTCAGAAGCTATCAGGGCAGCAGCTGTGTTCAGCAGCTGTCCAGTTAGCTCCTGTGACTAAAGTAAGGCCAGCATTTGCTGTGCGTTACTTTAACCGCTTGTCGCTAGTCGGGCGGCGCTGAGTATCCCTGCTGCCCAGTTAACAATGGATGTTGCCCCGAATGCCCCGACATGCCCACTGCTAACTGGTGGCCATCGGGGTGTGTAGCAGGAGTACCCACAGATATTCAGCGGCACTAACTGTGTTGGTGACACTGAATATCCAATTGAATGGCATTTACATGGAGGCACTTTCCAATGTGGCCGTCCAGGCCCCTGTGAATCCATCAGAATCGGGATGCCCAGAGGTAGACCCAAATCTGATCCCTTGGAGGTTAGACATGCCCGTGGGATCAGAATCGGTCTCAGACCTGAATGTGCAGGCCGGGCCCCGATTCCGATCAGCCTCCATGCACATCCACTTGCCCGGCTATCTCAGTCAGGCTCCAATGGAGCCACAGTGCCATGGCATCTCATCGCCATGGCACTGTGGCTCTATTCAGGAGCTGCAAATGCCGGCCGCACCAATTCATTTCATTCCCCACAGCCTCCCATGGCCAGGGTCCGACCTCCCATAGAAGGGTCCGGCTGCAGGGAACTTCCTGCACCCTCCTACCTTTTGTCCCCGGCCAGCGACAGGATCCCATGATGTTCAGGAAGATTTATTCCATCTCTGCGGTGTAATAAGTTCCCCATCTAAGTTCACGGCCCTGGACGTACAGGGCCAACCTCAGAATTGGCCCTGTATGTCCAGGGTCGTGGACTGCCTATACCCTGCCCTCGCTCTGCCTCCAGAACGCCCCCTCCCACCCCCATCTAAGCCTCCCCGTTCAAACGCTTTGTTCGTACGGGGAGGCTTTTGCCTGGGCTGGCAGGGGGGCAAATAGCAGGGATGGACATCCCACTGGGACAGAATGACCCCCCATGGTTTGCAAGTATAGGTTAAAATTGGACTTTGGATAAGAGTCACACAACTATGAAGATGGACTGCAAAAGCATGCTTAGAGGGAGCTATTTAGTGCAAATCGATTTTCAGTTTAAGACAGCAGAGTTAGAACACAAGATCCAAGTATGCAAGATTAACATAAAAAATATTTTTGAAAAAACTAGGGCCTGTGAAAAAATGAATGTGGGTCCAGAGGCTGCAATTGATGTGTTTATAAAAGATAATGTGGCATAAAGTTGAACACTAGAAAATGTGGACAAATCTTTTGAAAATGATTAATCTCGGGGCAGTTTTCCAAAAGATTTCTAATCATACTTGTATGCAAATATCAAAAACTTATTTAAGACAATTTTTCAAATTTTTAATAGCTCACAATAACTGATTCCAAATACTTGGTATCTCCCGGCAAGAGGGTGTGAAATACTTGGCAGTGCAAGAAGTAAAGGCAAAGACATTATACCATATTCCTTGAGTCTACCAGGGGAACTGAAGTTAAAGTTTGGTACTCCAGATATTTTCTCTCCCTTGCAGTTCATATCATAAAAAGCTACTTTATTATCTCTTTTGTGTTAGAATGAGAAAGATGGTCGACTTAATTTTTGTTTTAAAGAAAGATCAAAAGTTTCTTGATTACAATATTTGAATCTCCCCAACGTTTTTGAGATCTATACTGATTACAGGTATGAATAACCATTGTTTTGTTTTGTTTCACTTTTTTATTTTTACCATTTTGTTTGTTTAATTTCCTTCAATTATTTGAAATGGAAAAAAACCCCTAAGAGGCCCTTTTACTATGGTGCAGTAAATTTTTGCACTTACAGTGCATTTTGAGTAAAAATGAATGTACAGTAAGTGTAAAAGTCGTGCACCACCAGGGGCATGGTCAGCATATTCCCAGCAGTTAAGCACTGAATGGTTGTCTAACACATGGCAGCGGCATTCACAATTACTAAGGACACATTTAATGCCGCCCATTGAGGTGAAGCTAAATGCAGTTGCGCTAATTGCAACATTGACACTTAGGGGCTTGTTTACAAAGCCGTGTTAGCGGTTTCCGCTCATTATCAGAACTGCGGCCCCATTGATTTCAATGGGGCTGCGGCTCCGATACTGATTGGAAACCGCTACCGCGGCTTTGTAAACAAGCACCTTAGTGTGCAGTATGTACCCCATGCTAACGGCAATATGCAGTCCACACCCGTCCTGTACTCCTAATCCGTCCAATCACTGCCCCATCTCACAATGTGCAGTTAATGCAGGAATTAGTGTGCGGGAACTGTCATACCAGCACACTAATAGTTACCATGCTCTAGTGAAGTTTTACACAATCAGAAATTTTCTTTTTAATCCCACTGAACTGTATTTCTATCCATGCATGGCCAGAAAATTTAAATATGACTAGCCTTTTTCTTCTAAAACAATGGTAGACAACTCCAGTCTTTGCACATTCCAAGTTAGTCAAATTTTCAGGACATCCATATTAGAAGATTCAAAAGGAGGAGGAAAGATTCAAAAGGAGGAGGAAAGATTCAAAAGGAGGAGGAAATAGCCAATGCAATAAAATGGGGGGATAAGACATTTTTCAGATATATTAGTGAGAAGAGGAAGGGCAAAAGTGATATTGTCAGACTCAAGGGTGCAGGGGGGGGAATATGTAGAAGCTGATAAGGATAAAGCGGAATTGCTTAACAAATATTTTTGTTCTGTGTTCACAGATGAAGAACCAGGAGCAGGACCTCAGAAAACACCCACAAATAAGAACAGAAGCGAGGGATATCTTGAACAATTTTCAGAAGACTGTGTTCGTGAGAAACTCGCTCAACTTAATGTAGACAAAGCGATGGGACCGGATGGGATACACCCTAGAATACTGAGGGAACTTGGGGACGTTCTAGCAACTCCACTGACTGACCTTTTCAATGCCTCGTTGGAGTCGGGAGTGGTGCCAAAGGACTGGAGAGAGGCTCATGTGGTGCCTTTACACAAAAGCGGAAGTAAGGATGTGGTTGAAAACTACAGGCCGGTTTGTTTAACTTCGGTGGTGAGTAAATTATTGGAAACGCTGCTGAAAGAGAAAATAGTGAGGTTTCTGGAGTCCAGCGGGTTACAGGATCCGAGGCAGCATGGATTCACCAGAGGCAGGTCTTGTCAGACAAATCTGATTGATTTCTTTGACCGGGTGACCAGGGAGTTGGACCGAGGGAGAGCTCTAGATGTGGTGTATTTAGATTTCAGTAAAGCCTTTGACACTGTTCCTCACAGGCGACTTATAAACAAACTGAGCACCCTAGGGATGGACCCTAAAGTTACTGCTTGGGTTAGAAATTGGTTGGGTGGGAGGCGACAAAGAGTACAAGTAAATGGAGCTCACTCTGAGGAGAAGGATGTTACCAGTGGTGTGCCTCAGGGATCTGTCCTTGGTCCGATTCTTTTTAACATCTTTTTTAGTGATATAGCGGAAGGGCTGTCGGGTAAGGTTTGCCTCTTTGCGGATGATACCAAAATCTGCAATAGAGTAGACACCCAGGAAGGTGTAGATAACATGAGGAGGGATCTAGCTAAGCTTGAAGAATGGTCTAGAATTTGGCAGCTGGGATTTAATGTTAAAAAATGTAAGGTCATGCATTTGGGCTGCAGCAATCCAAGGGAGCAATACAGTATAGGAGGTGAAGTACTTTTGTCCACTAAAGAAGAGCGGGACCTAGGCGTGGTTGTGTCTGATGATCTTAAAGTAGCTAAACAGGTAGCAAAGGCGACGGCAAAAGCTAGAAGGATGCTTGGGTGCATACGGAGGAATGGCTAGCAGAAAAAAGGAGGTGATAATGCCTCTGTATAAGTCTTTGGTGCGACCTCATTTGGAGTATGGTGTGCAATTCTGGAGACCGCACCTTCAAAAGGATGTGAACAGGATGGAGTCGGTGCAGAGGGTTGCTACTAAAATGATTAATGGGCTTCATTATAAAGCATATGAGGACAGACTTAAGGATCTTAATAAGTACACCTTAGAGGAAAGGCGGGATAGAGGTGATATGATTGAGATGTTTAAATACCTCCGTGGCATAAATGTTCAGGGAGAGAGCCTCTTTCAATTGAAAGCAAGTTCTGCTACGAGGGGACATGGGATGAGGGTGAAGGGAGATAGATTCAGGAGTGATATGCGGAAATATTTCTTTACAGAAAGAGTAGTGGATCCATGGAATAGTCTCCCAGTGGAGGTGGTAAAGATGAGGACAGTAACTGAATTCAAAAAAGCATGAGACCAACACAGAGGATCTCTAAAGGTAAAAAGTGGACTGTTGTAGTTGTTGTTATGGAAGGACAGACTAGATAGGCCATGTGGTCTTTTTCTGTCATCATGTTTCTATGTTTCTATGAGCTGCATCTTGAGACATATCTTTTCAATTTTAGAAAACAAATCAAAACATTTTTTCCAGTCTGGAATTTGGCTAAATGTACTATAGGTCTTCTTTTTGTATTTTATGCTATCTTGTTTTTTAAGTTCTCTTTTGGTATTATTTTAACCATTGTTTGTGTTGTATTGTACTCCACCTAGAAAATGCTGATAGCTAGAATATAAATGTTTTAGAAAAATTGAATGCATTTGCATATAAAGGAGGCAATGCAGAATCTATATAGGATCTTGAATACATGACCAACCTGCAACACTTCGAGGACTGAAGTTGTCTACCCTTAATCTAATACAGGTTTGTCCAAGTTAGGTGTTAGAGGGCCATTAACAAGCCATAGTTTCAGGTTATCCATAATGAATATGCATGATGACAACTCTGCTTGGAAAAATAACTTTTCAAATATTAATCCTCCTATCTCCACACTTAAATTTAGTGTGGACTCTGTCTTAATCAGAGTGGGATTTCTTTCTCTTACAGTGACATTATTTTATGTTGATTTATCTCTTTCCTTCTTCAACTTAGTCAGTTAAGTTTTTCTTGGATATGCTTTGCAAACTTGATAAACAGAAATGTGTTTTTATAATATAACAAAGATTTATATTCTTACTTTAATATCCTTTTTTCACATTGATTGGTATGGATTTCAGCATCAAAAGTGTTTCCATTGGGTGTATCTGGAGATTGTAGTCTGAAGGAATACGTACAGATTTCTGCCCTAATTGCAAACATGATCTAGGCATGCAAAGTGTGTTCTACCTTATTGTAGATGGTGATGTTATAATGAAGTTCATAAATATTGATTATGAGGTTCATAATGTATTGCAATATTTCAACTAAGGCAAAGACAGATTTCTGGCAAAAAAAAATTTAAGCTCCAAATTTCTATGAATTGAGCCCTCTGTGCTTAACTAAACAAACTTGGCTTTATTCAAAAATAGCATTTCTCCTTTCTGTACCTACAGCAAAAGACTGAATAAGGGCCATAGAGTCAAAATAATTATTTCCTTGTTTTCTCTATGCTCTAGCTGACCTGAAATGTCCTCAAAACTGAGATTTAGTCTTCTACCAAGTTTCTCTTCTTTCTCTTGTATAAAACAACATGCAAAATGATTTTATGCTAGCACCTCCTTTCACTACTATGTCTTCCTTTCCTTCCTTATTCTGGATAATTCCCCACCCAACATTGTTACTCCCTTTTGGAAATCATCCAAGCCTGTTTCCACAATGAATGCTTGCTTATGATGTTTTGGTCAGATCTCCAAACCATTTCTCCATCATTGTTATGTGTGATCACTCTCTGCTCTCAACCCAGCCCTCAGGATACACCTAGCCAGTCATGTTTTCGAGAAAACCACAATGAATATGCATGAGTTATATTTCTATGCACTACCTCCATTGTATGCACATCTCTCTCATGCATATTTATTGTGGTAATCCTGAAAATATGACTGGCTAGGTGTGTCCTAGGTATAAAGAGAAGCAGGCCACACCGTGCTGTGTGATGTCACAGTGAGCTTTATTGGTATCCTTGAGGTCACCTTACAAGTGTTTCAGCACAGGTCCTTCTTCAGGGGATAATGACCTCTGTACAACAAATAGTACATAAAAATATATAATATACAAAAGACATATATATAAAAACACAACATTCATAAAAAGAACATAACATTGACTTTAATTTGTTTATTGATCACATTTTATGTTTTTATTTGCATTGTTATGTATGCTATGTGCTTTTATGAATGTTAATATGTTTTATGGAAACTCATTTTTTATTGGTTTAAAACAGTCGACAATTTTTCAAGACTCACACTCCCTTACAGGCCATTTGAATGAGTAATATAGGTCATTACAAGGTACAGCAGTGCTTCACAATCCAATCCAATCCAATCCCCACCCCACATACATACTTCCCCGTCAGCCACATGTTGAAGCAAATATTCAAATAAAGTAAATCTACAAATAAAATAAAATAACAGTTGCCCTCAAGGACACGTACAATCAGACTCATTATATTCATGTTCATGTTCATGTTCACGTCCCCACCCTTAAACAACAGTTAAACCCCTAGAACACAATACTCTCTAACCCAATATATTAACACACTTTTCAACTAACAATCCTAACCAAACACATAGGTTAACATTAATCATTAATAAGGCAGGATTCTGTGCGCTTCACGCAGAGTATTCACTTATCTCTCTGCGAACCTCACAAGTTTATCGGGCACCTGTTCACAATCACCACACATTCAAATCTTACCCCATCTAGTCTTGTGTACAGTGGGAACCATGAAAGCAGTAGAAAAGCAGGATACCATACCCTCAGAACAACCTGCCACTCCCCCCTTAGCTATATGTCTCATCCCCAACCCTTTCCTCATCCACCCCCTCCCCCCCTTCACTTCCCTACCCCCAGACCTACCATCCCTGTAGTGACTATGAGCTTCTCTGTCCTCACCTACCATCCCTTCTTGAGAGTCCCTCCTCTCAGGCTACCTCTTTGATCACAAACATCCAGAGAAGCTGGATCCAGCTACTGCAATAAAACTGGACCCCATGGTGGACGTGGACATGGAAGAGTGTGTAGCAACTGAATCCCAAATCCACCCAATGTCACTAATTTGTTCTCCCCCAGCAATTGAGCCGTTCTCTTTTCCATAGTCATTAATTCCATCATCACTAATTCCCATGAACGAACCTCTGGAGTTCTTTCTGTCATCCACTGCTGCAGGATACTCTGTTTTGCCAGAACAAAACCCTTCTCGCATAGTTTCCTTTGATGGCTCTGTAAAGGTCCAGCTGCCTCATATGCCCTGAACAGACACCATTCTGGGGCTGGAGCTACTCTCTGGGACACCCACACACTCAACTGGCACAAACCCCCTTCCAGAAGACCTGAATGCGCGTGCACATCCAGAATTGATGTGTCAAGGTGCCACTGCTCCTCACACACAGTTTCCACGTATCCGTATTCGCCAACCCTGCTCTTAAAGCACAAACATCATATGCATAAGCCCTCCATAAAAACTTATACTGTACCTCCTGCAAATGTACAGACTCTGTGAGGTCTGCCAAACCTGCAAAGGCCCTCTGAAACATATCCACCATGACTATATACAGACCATCTTTTTGCCACTGACTCCTTCAAGTCCAAATCCAGGGACAGCTTCTCCCAAAGTCTTCCCATAGTTATCCGCCCCTCCAGAGCTCTCAGTAACTCCACCATGCCCCCTGCTTGAAAAAGCATTGGAATTTCCCTCTGAAAACCCCATGCATAATGTCTTACTTGTAAATAAAAGTAGAACTCACGCACCTGTAAAAGATATCTCCTCTGTAATGATAGGAAGGAGTCAATTTCCGGTTCAATCTCCATCTTAAAAAGCCCTATCCAGGTTACGCCACATTGCACCCATCTCCTAGGAACCCCCCCTTGCAAACCTGGGGGAAAATCACTATTACCCAATAAGGACAAGCAATCAGTCTTATGCCACCAAACCCGCCTGTGCTGACACAAGACTCTGCATGCTTGTCGCAGGGATTGCAGGTAGATAGATGCTTTCCAGGCTGGCGGCAGCACGCTGGCCTTTTGATGCAATAAAAAGGATCTATGAAGGGGTCCTGACATATCATCCACCATGTCTACCGGTAACATCTCCGACAATGTTCCCTCTAATTTTCTGTAGGCTGTGTGCGCATAAAATATCAGCTGTGTGCAGCTTTTGAAGGAAGGTTAAATTTTTGTGCGCCACATAACGACACTTAGAGTTATATACTTTAAAATTTGACTACACGTGGGGGCGGAGCCTGATGTCCAGCGGGATGGTCGCATAACGCTGAGGCTCCCGAGAGGCCTACTCAGAATCCTGAATTAACACCGTACATACTTGGAACTTCTACTCTGATCTTGCCGGGGCACATTGGTGAGATGGCGGGGACCAAACCCACGCGTCTGGAATTTGGATCTCCAGCGGCTTCTCACGGCAAACGTTCCAAAACTGAACCTCCGTCCCCGCAGAAGGGGCTGGCCTTGCGCGAGGGCCCCGAAATGCAGCAGGAAATCCTCGCAGAGATTAGAGGGGTCAAAGACCTCGTGCAGTCAAACGGTGAAGCACTCCGAGCGCTGCGGGAAGATTTTGGTGTGCTGCAAAGCAAGCTAGAAGGGCTTTCTTCGCGTCAAGACAAAATGGAGAGCATATTGGACTCCCATGCGGCCCGGTTGTCCAAACTCGACAAAGTTGAACGTCAGGTGCGGGCCTTGCAGAAAGAAGTGGAAGATGGCAATAATAGAGCGCGCCGCAACAACATACGACTCGTGGGCATACCGGAGGGAGCGGAATCGGGAGACATGAAAGAGTTCTTATGCAAAATCCTCCCTCCCCTGCTCCAAATCACCTTTAACAAAGATTTGGAGATCGATCGCGCTCATCGTGTACCCACAAGCATAACGCTCAACAGGAAGACCCCGCGGCCTATCATTTTTCGACTTTTGAGATATCAACACGTTGAGCAAATTCTAAATGCCTCTCGGGCAAAGGGCCATATGGAGTTTGAGAGCCACAAGATCTCCTTCTATCCCGACTTGGCTAAACCCACGGTCGACCGCCGAAAGCGCTTTCTGGAATTCCGGCCGAGGCTTCAACAACTACAAGCACGCTATGGCCTGATGTACCCGGCCAAGCTTCGAGTCACGCTTCACAATCAGACAAGAACATTTGAGGACCCTGATCTACTAGCGGAGTTCTTGGATTCCAAAGAAGCCGACTTGATGCGCTGACTTCCAGAATATTCCTGCAAGTATTTTCATATCCGCTGTACCTGCCATATTGGATCTGCCGCAGCCCAGCAAAGAGTCTGGCGAGGGCAGTTTGTTGCCTTACTTTTGATGATATCTGTTACCCGACTCCATCTACCCACAGTAGCCTCGATGAGTATCAGAGACAGTGTTAATTATGGACTCTGGTGTTTCTTTTCTTTTTTTCATGTCTTTCTATTTCCTCTCTAGGGCCTCCTCCCGCAGACATATGGTCGCCATATTCTTTGGGGGTTTTGCTTCTTCTCTAAGATACTTTGGTACATACTTTTCAATATGGGGTGTTTTAGCCAGAATACTCGGTGATTATGTCATTGTTGCACAGATTCTGATTATGTTGTATGTCTTCAAGCGCCCTTACCTAAAATGTCTATTACTGATTGATGGCACCATGTAAGATTTTCTCATTGAACGTAAAAGGAATCAATAATCCGATAAAACGGAAGAAAATCCTAAGCTACCTAAGTCAGGAAGCTGCGGATCTGATTTTCTCCAAGAAACGCATTTAAATTCGAAGGAAACTCTTAAACTCAATATTAAACCTTACATGGTGGCCGCCTATTCCCCAGCCGTTTCTAAGAAATGTGGGGTTGCCATACTGGTTAGGAAATCTTTGCATGCTACTATTATTGCGACTAGCTCAGATACAGAAGGTAGATGGTCCAGAGTTCACCTCAAGATAGGTAGCCTTGAAGTTACATGTATATGCCTTTATGCTCCTAATGTGGATGACCCTGCCTTTTTTGCTACCATTGCTCAGGTTGCGCAGGCCTCTGCTAATACTTCCTTGATAATTGGGGGGGATTTCAATCTAGTCCTTGATCCCCTGATTGACAAACAGCCGCCTAGGACAAGTGGTCCCCCCAAGAGTCACACCACGCTTACCTCCCTGATCAAAGATCTTGCTTTAGTTGATCTATGGAGGTTACTACACCCCAATGAGCTTGACTTCACCTTCTTCTCTTCCCCTCATAAATCCCAGTCTCGCATAGACTTCTTTCTAATATCAAAACTGTTAGTTCCTCAGGTGGATACTGCAAAGATTCACTCCCAACATATTTCAGATCATGCTGCCATTTCCTTTCAACTACACACTACTGCACCCCAAGGGAATTCGGGGGCCTGGTTCTTTGATAGAGCCCTGTTAACTCAGCCAGAGTTCCAGTTAGAAATTCGAGCAGCCATACAGGATTACTTCCCTTTTAATCTACCCCAGGATACTGCGAATTGGGCTTGGTGGGAGGGCTTCAAAGCGGCCATCCGAGCAAAGATCACTAGCTATCAAATCCGCCTGCGAAAACAACGCAAACAGCAGCTCCTCATACTAGACCAACAAATAAAAGCAGGCGAACGAGTTCTAACTTCACGTACTGATCCATGTGTATTAATTCGATTACAGCGTCTCCGTTTTCAATATAATTCAATCCTCTCAACTGCAGCTTCTAAGAGTATTGAGCTTCAGCGAGGGACATATTATCGTGAAAATAACCGAGCCGGTCGACTCTTAGCCAACGCCTTGAAAGGTCAAAAAGAAGCCAAACGCGTAGCGGCCCTTCGAGCTCCACAGGGAGGGGGCATAGTGACCATAGACTCCGACATTGTAGAGCTCTTTCGGGACTTCTATACCCGCCTATATCAATCTGAATGTGAGTTCTCGTCAGAGACATTCGAGCGATTGCTTTCTGGCATTCAGCGGCCGACCCTCTCTGAAGATGATAGGGATGCGATGGATGAACCCTTCTCTACTTCAGAGATCCAATCTGCCCTAAAACGAACAGCCTCGGGCCGTGCCGCAGGGCCCGATGGTCTTCCGACCGAATTCTACAGAACGTTCAGTGCAGATTTAGTTCCCTATTTAAAACTCTATTTTACTGCCCTTGCGGTAGATACATCCTCTTTGGGATCCTTTTCTGCAGCTAATGTGGTAGTATTTGAGAAAGAAGGCAGAGACCCGCTACTAACCGCCAACTACCGTCCAATCTCCCTACTTAATGCCGATTATAAGATCTTCGCAACGATCTTGGCCACCCGGCTATCTGACAGGATGGCCACCCTAATTCACCCCGACCAATGCGGTTTTATACCCGGCAGATCAACTGCTGACAATGCTCGGACCCTGTGCCATGTACTATCCAGTGCTGCCAATCTAGATCACCCATGGGTGGGTCTTTCCCTGGATGCCGAAAAAGCCTTTGACCGCCTAGAATGGCCCTTCTTATTCGCAGTTCTCCGATGGTATGGCTTTGGGGAGGGCTTCCTCCGATATCTCCAAGTCATGTATACTCAACCCGTCGCCAGTATTTGTGTAAATGCCATCAAGTCTCAGCCATTTAATCTTCAAAGAGGCACGCGTCAAGGTTGCCCCCTATCACCAATGCTCTTTGATCTAGCTCTTGAACCCCTAGCCCTCCTTATTAGACAGTCCGCACGTATTCGAGGTGTCCCCTTCAGTCATAGGGAGATTAAACTCTCTGCATATGCAGATGACCTTATGCTTTTCGTATCCCTCGATTCGGTTCCAGCTGTCTTGGATCTGATTGACGGATACTCACAATTATCGGGCTATAAAATTAACTGGACCAAATCTGTAGCATTCCCACTGAACCGCTGGGTACATGAGGCTGACATGCAGGCCTTTCCCTTCCTTTGGCAATCACGCATGGTGAAGTATCTCGGGGTCCATTACTGTTCTCCTTTAGAAGACACTATCAGTTTTAATGCCAAAGAGGTAGTCTCCAAAATCCGTGAGCTCACGAATCGTTGGTCTCCCTTATCTCTTACATGGTGGGGCCGCTTAGAAACTGTGAAAATGATGATAGTCCCCAAAGTGAACTACATTTTAGAAATGCTGCCATGCTTACTCCCGCTACATACTTATAAAGATATTGAGGGCCTTCTCGTCCGTTATCTCTGGCAGGGCAAGCCACCAAGGATAGCTAAACAAAAGCTACAGTCTGCAAAGGAAAGAGGGGGTACCAGATTTCCTGATTTTCGTAGATATCATCAAGCCTTCCTACTTAAGCAAGGTGCCTGATGGCTAGATGCCTCAACAGACAGCAGACCAGTTTGGCTTGACATAGAAGAGGAGCTTAGTAGCCCAATCCCGTTGACCCATCTCCCCGGTATGTCCTATCAAGTAGATACCCGCCATCCACCAATGATTGTCGATACCCTTGCGGCCTTTAACACTCTCATTCTAACACTGGGCCCGAACGTATGTCCTCAGGACGGACTCCCGCTATGGAATAACCCCAGAATTCAAGTTCTAAATAGAACGATAGCATGGAAACCCTGGTACTCAAGGGGATCTGGACACCCCAACAGCTTTCTCTGCAGCTCGTTCGAAAACCATTTCTGATTTACAAAAGGAATTTGCGCTACCAGCGAAACACTACTTTCAATTGATGCAGCTTCAACACTGCCTCAAAAGTGCTCGAATCATGCCGCCCTCTGCCCCTACTGAGGACGGGCTATTAGAGATAGTTCACTCTATTAGTAGTACACATGGGGTAGCCTCTAACTTTTATAAAATATTATGTCAGGTACAGACACGGCCACTTTTAGAGCCCAACAAGCCTGGGAGCGTGAACTGCAAACCACTTTAACCCCTGAGCAATGGAGCGTTTTCTGGAGCAAAGTAGTGCGGGTTTCCCGGTCTGCCTCTGTTACCCAAACTCTCTTCTTTTTTGCACACAGATGCTTTTATACCCCAGAAAAAATAGCCAAATGGAACACAACTGCTAGGGACCAGTGTTGGTCTTGCCATACTGCTGTGGGAACCTTCGCTCATGTTATTTATGAATGTCCTCAACTACAGGTTTATTGGGGCCGGGTCTGGGGTTGTATTCAATTTATCTTACACCTTCACGAACCTCTCTCTTGGAAGATCGTGGGGCTCCGCTCTGTGGCGGAGGTCCCCTCTCTTCCTAAGAAGGGTCGCTTTCTCCTTGATTTCATGCTTCTGTATAGCCATATGCTTAATCACGAGGAATTGGAAGGATAGCTCTCGACTTACTGTCAATGAATGGTGGAACCTCGTCTGCTTATATAGTAAGTATGAGCAGATACCTCGGAGAGCTATTCCCCATGCCCAACCTCACTCTCGCTTGTCTAAATGGCAGATGCTTAATGATTATGTACAATCTGCTCATTGCTCCAACATGCCTGTATAATGTGCACTCATCATGTTTCAGATCACCGTTAGGTTTTGTAACACAATAATGTAAGTATACGCCCGCTTCGGGAATGATTAGTTTTCTAGAGAAGAAGCAGGGGGGAGGGGGGTGGTAGGGGTTTACTTTGGTGTATGTATTACATGTTATGTATCTGTCTTTTAGCTGTATGTCTTCCTTTTCCTTTGTTGTTATAAAACGAAAATAAAGAATTAAAAAAAAAAAAAATTTGACTACACGTCAGAATACAGTATGTACACAACATTGATTTTAATCAAATTAAATGAAAACAGACGATTACTAAATGAAGCGGGAAATTTCTAGTAATTACAATCATAACTTTTAAATTTTAAGAAGTCTGTGTTTCCTATCAGAATCAGAGCCGTAATTTTTGTGCGCTCTGTTGTAAAGTATGTGCGCTCGCTCAGCGAGATATGTGCGCGCGCACACGCGCACAGCTTAGAGGGAACAGTGATCTCCGATGTACCCTCCAGTAGATCCCTCAATGGCCGCATCAAGCACACCAGATTATAAGCCGTATTGATGGAAAACCAGCTCCTCCAGCCTCCACTGGCAGCATCAACACTGACAGTGCAATGCGCGGCTTGTGCCCTCTCCACAAGAACCGGCCTATGTGGCTCTGTAAAAGTAACAGATCCTTCCTCATGACCCATAACGGTAAATGGCGCAATAGATATATCCATTGGGGAAAGTCCATCATCTTGAAAAGGGCTATTCATCCCTTCAGAGAGATAGGAAGGTCACACCACTTCCCCAACCTCTCAATTGTCCACGCTATCTGGGACCTGATATTAAGGCTATATAGTTGCGACATATTCTCTGGCAACTGGATACCCAGGTATCGCAGCTGACTCTCCGCCCACACCAAGGGGAAGCTGCCCTGTCACTGTTTCCTGACCAATCCCCAACGCCACTGATTTAGACTTGTTAATCTTCAATCCTGAAAAGGAACCAAAAGCCTCAATTTGCTGCAACGCAGCCACAATGACTGGGGGGGGGGGGGGGAGGTTCTGGAGGCAGAGAAGCATATCGTCCGCAAATGCATTTAATTTGATTTCCCCTGCCCTCTACTTTAAACCTCTCACTTCCTCCATCTTAATCAAGGAGATCAACAGCGGCTCTAATGTAAGTACGAACAGTAAGGGAGATAGGGGGCATCCTTGATGGGTCCCTCTTCCAAGCGAGAAAACCTGAGACTGCGTGCCTCCAACAAGAATGGAAGCCAGCGGGTCTGCATATAGTGCTTGAACCCAATTGAAAAAAGCACCTCCAAATCCGAAGCGACACAGCACTTCAAACATATAGGTCCAGGAAACCCTGTCAAAAGCCTTCTCGGCATCAAAACTGACCAGTGTTAGGGGCTTTTGTTGAAGCAAACAGTACTCCATCCCCAACAGAACTTTGCTAATATTCAAAAATGCTTCTCTCTTCTTCACAAATCCCAATTGATGTGACACTATCAGCCTATGAAGAACATTCTGTAGGCGATTGGCCAGCACCAAGGCCAAGATTTTCATGTCATAATTGATTAAAGATATCGGTCTATACGAGGCAGAATTTTCTGGATCCTTGCCTGGTTTAGGAATAACCGAAATAATTGCTGCCCACATGTCCCTCGGAAACTGTCCCACGTCTAAGACCTCCGCATACAGAGCTGCCAGCGCTGGCGTCACCTGCGACAACAGAATTTTATAATATTCTGCCCCATATCCGTCTGGCCCCAGCACTTTATGAGGTGTTCCCACCTTGATGACTCTCTGAATCTCCCCACCCGTTATAGGCTTGTTAAGCTCCAGTAGCTCGGCTTCGGTCAAAGTTGTCAGTGTTACAGCATCTAAAAATTTTTCCTCCCTCTCCCGGTCCTCTGCCTCCGGAGTGTATAACTTCTTCTAGAATTTCCAAAATACTTCCACTATTTGCTTCGGTTTGTTGTGTCTCACTCCCCTAGGATCTTTAATCACCGCCACTAGCCTAGTACTACCCCAGTCCCTCACTACTTGTGCTAAGAGCTTTCCCATCCAATCTCCAAAGCGGAAGAATTGATGTCTATAGTATTGCATGGCGTACATTGCTCTACAGTGCAGCACCACATTGAGCTGGGCCTGCACTTGCATATAGGCCCTCGTACGGGCCACATCTGGACTTAACAGGGCTGTGTGCTTGAGTTCTTGCAACATCTGCGTTAATTTCAGGATCTGGCGGTCTGTTTACGGCGTTTAGCTACATAAGCAATAACATGTCCCCAGCCTCCCAGAAGGGGTACTAGCATGGGTTTCGTTAAACTGCTCGTACTACCACCATTGTTGCTGCAGATATTTCTGGAAGTCCTCATCCTTCCACAAGTGCCTCGGAAAAGACCACGTATGCTCCAGGGGCCCCTTCTCTTGCCAATCTATCCAAACCATGGCATGGTCGGAAACTACTATAGGTTCAATCTCTGAATTCATAACTCTTCCAAAACTGTTCCTTGACACTAGAATATAGTCAATGCAGGACCAGGTTTGGTGCGCTCTAGACAGATGTGTGTAGTCCTTCTCTCCCACATGCAGAACTCTCCACACATCAACTAACTCTCCCATTTTACAAATATAACTCACTCCTCTATGCTTCCATTCTCCTAGTCCCATAGGGCCTGACCTATCCAGCTCGGGGTCGTGTGGACAGTTGAAATCACCTGCCAAAACCACAAATATCTGAGGTGCCCGCATACATTTTTGAAAAATATTCTTAAAGAAATTATGGTCATAGGTATTGGGGGCATACACATTTCCCAGCACCATTTCTTCTCCATGCACCTTAACATGCAGAAATACATATCGGCCCTGTGCATCCACTTCTTTTGAGAGAACCTCTAAGGGAATACCTCTTCATTCTAGGATAGCTAACCCCCGTTTCCGGACTCCCAAAGAAGCTCCATATACCTGCGCTACCCAGTCCTGTTTTAATTTTCCATGCTCCTGCTCATTTAAATGCGTTTCTTGGAGGAAAGCCACCTGTGCCCCCCTCCATTTTAAGGCCTGCAGTATCTTAGTACGTTTAACAGGCGTGCTCAAACTCCCCACATTCC
The DNA here is from genome assembly GCA_033557465.1 of Ichthyophis bannanicus. Lineage (NCBI taxonomy): Eukaryota > Metazoa > Chordata > Amphibia > Gymnophiona > Ichthyophiidae > Ichthyophis > Ichthyophis bannanicus. Next base: position 184,108,309 of record CM066034.1, read on the forward strand.
ATGTGACAATGCGCAAATCACATGACATACAGGCACATTAACAAGACTACCCCGCCTGTTACATAAATGCACACTTGTACCGCCCCGAGCTGCCCAGCCTCAGCTCCAGGACATCTGCAATGCTTGCTTTTAAATTGCCTAGATCCTTTGTACATGACCCCCTTATCAAGAATGGGACGTAAGGACTCACCCATAGCCACTCCCTCCCCCAGCCTGCCCTGACCCCTCCCTCTCCTTCCTGTACGCCAACCACTTCCTACTCCTCTACCCACCCCCCTACACTCCCTTCCTCACCAACTCACCCGCTCCCTCCTCTCCATTTCCATGCAAACACAACTTTCTCCCTCCTGCTCACATACCCCTCCCCCCTCCCCCCAACACATCCCAAAATAATTTGCCAGTCCTTCCACGCCTCAGCAACTCCCGGCTGAGGTCAGGTCCAGATCCGACGCTGCAGGGCTGCCCCATTCCTCCAATCTCTTCCTCTTCCTCCCGCTCATTTACCAGGTCCTACTTCTCTCATTCTGGTTCAGTATTGCCCAAACAAAACAAAAAAGAGAAATCAAATAAAAGAACCCAAGACCATGCCAAATTACAAAAAAAAAAAAAAATACCAATAAAAAATAGCAGCCACGCTTATCTTCCGTGCTCAGCACATGTCTGCCGCCGTTTGTTAAGTCCAGTCTACAGCTCAGAGTTCCGCCCGCTCATTCAACTTCTGCAGGTACCAAGCCAACAGCACCTTCTCACCCCCTCCAGAGGGCGTGAGCGCCCCCCAAGTCGATGCCCCCATACCCCCATCCAAGTCCACCACAAATCGCCCCGGCACAGCCAGCGCACCGAAATAGCGACTCCATCCCTGACCCAAAACACCAAGCACCGCTGAACAGGCAAAAGTGAATCACATCCCCCGCCCGAACAAAGAAGCACAGAGCAAAGAAGCACACTCCCCTCACCTCACCACCACCGCCGCAGAGCAATCCCGGAACAGAAGAATACGATGGCCCCCCAGCACCAAGTCTCCCCACCTCGGACATGCCCGAAGCAACCGCACTCCATGCCGAAAGTTCAAGACACCGGCCACCACCACCCCCGGGCGCCACCCAGCCCCTGCCCCAGCCCCCAATCGACACACCCACCCCACCCAGACAAGGCCCACCAGCGACTCCAAGCCCAGCCCCCCAGGCAGCCAAGACCCAACCAAGGATGGCAATACCCGACCAGCCATGGACCCTAGGACCCCCACCAGTCCCAGGTTATTCCTCCTAGATCTTTTTTCCAGACCATCCACTTTGGCTAGCAGGGCCTCTATTTGTGTTTGCTCCTTTTCACTTTCCCGTGCACAGTGCCCTTCTGCATCCTCAATGGCTGCTACATGATGCTCCAGCTCCTCCACTCGCCGGCCCATCTCTACCAGCGAGTCTCCCACCTCTTCCAGCTTTTTGATTATTTGGTCGAATTTAGGATCTAACAACTTAATCACTTCTTTAGTTACCTCTTCCGATGATAAGTCAGTGCTGTCCCGTGGCCGAGGCCGAGGTCCCTGCCTTGTTTACTCTGTCCCGGTCTTTCCTCACTGGTAAGGGCATCTTGTCACTGCTACCACCCCAGGCTCTTCTTCAACCGTTCCTACACACTATCATACAATTTCAGTCTCCTAGGGAGGACAATCGCTGAATAATAGAGATTATTTCAGGAGGCAGCCCCGGAGCGAGCAGAGAAGCATCCTCACTCGCTCATGCGTCAAGTGACCTCCATTAATATGTTTTTTATATATATATTTTGTATATTATATATTTTTATATACTATTTGTTGTACAAAGGTCATCTTTTCCACCTTACATTTGACCTCTCTCCCTCTGACCCTATTGCATGCTCCTCCCTCTGAGCCGGTAACATGCTCCTCCTAACAATTAGGGTTTTTCATCATATGCATGTCTCTCTGTCCTTACCTGTGTCTTCTATCCACTCTGCTTTCCTGTAAAATTGACGTTCCTTTCTAAACTCTAACTGCAGCCTATTTATTGTAAACTGCTGTGACGCTACTGCTTGGGCGGTCAATCAAGTGATGAAATAAAGATAAAGATTATCCCCTGAAGAAGGCTCTGTGCTGAAACACATATAGGATACCAATAAAGCTTGCTGTAAGATCCCATGGCATGGTGTGGCCAGCTTCTCTTTTACCTATAGTCACTGCAGGTGGGGTAATTCCCTCTGTGTTGTAGGTGTGTCCAAGGACTGGTTTGAGAATCCCTTCTCGTTGGCTATACTTTATTCATCAGTCTTTTGTCACAGTCTACAACTGTTGGTTTTCCTATCATAAAAACCCTTCTCCTGTATCAACTTCACTGAATCTGCCTCCTTTTTATCTTATGAGATTCTCCAAGACTCCATTTTAGACCCACTTCTTTGTTCACCTTTCCTGCTTTCCTTGAGCATCACCAATCAGCTGTTTGTCTTTATGTATCTATGCTGATGATGTTCACATCCTCCTCCATACCCTGGACTTTGGCCTATCCATTCAATACCAAGTTTCTTACTGTATCTTCATTCTTTCATGGATGGCCATTTATTGGCCAAACCCTCAAAATATATGAAACCAAGCAAAGTCAAGATGGCATCCTCATGGCAGCAAACTGAAGAGCTGTAACTCCTTTATTTTTTCCTTGGATGATTTTCTTTTGAAGATGGGCAAGTAGAAAGCTAAACTATGTGTATATCTGGAGGTCACTTAAGCTCTACTGTAGGGACTCATGAATAAGTATGCAGTTCCTCATATGTATGAAGAACCCATGGTTAAGCATGAGAGGAGTGGGCAGGAGAAGGAGCCATCTTGAATTTATTGTGTCCTACCCTATGGGTGCTGCCTCCCCAAATGAGAGCCAACTGAGAAAAACAAGGCAGCCTAGCCCTCTCTCCTAAAGTGGTGTGGTAGGCTCCACCAAATCACCCCTATCTGGAAGAAATTGGCAAGAGAAACTTGGAACACAGAGTACCAGCAGAGGTAGCTCCAAGTCAATGAAGCAATTGGACAAGCATGAGCAAAACCAGAGGGTTGAAGTCTTGAAGCAGGAAGTGACCTATAGTATGTGGCCGCCCCAAAGCCGATGCCTGCTCCATCTGATTTCTTGGGAAGTTCTAGATTTCCCTTTTCTCCTTCACATGAGGTAACTGAGTCTCAGATTTGGTCCTTTATGACTAAGTTGAGCCTTAATTTATCTGTCTCCTTCTCCCAGTAATGCCAATTTAATGGGGAGGTGTCAAGAACATGAACGCTTGATTCACTGGGAAATATGACTTCTGTGGTAATTAAAGATAATATTGTGTTGCATAGGAAGCTGGTAAATCTGCTGAACTCTGTTATAAGAATCTTTGGATACTGAATTTTCCCAGGAGTAGGCTGATTTCCTCTTGTGAGATGTTTAAGAGGTATCTTGAAAAGGGACTTATGATCATGCCAGATGCCATCCCCTAGATGCCTAGAGTTTAATATCTTCCAAACTCTTTGTGGCAGAGCAATTCAGAGACTGGGTTATAGATGTGTTGAAGTCCCCAGCTAGTTTGAATTCAAGAGAACCTTTGGATACCTCTTGGGAAGAAATACTGTCGTTAATAGCTTCCTTCACAGATGAAGCTGATAATTTATCATAGAATAGTTTTTCTGAAAATGATAGTTTCTCTTTCATGGTAGTAAAGTAAATATGTTTCCAGATCTTTCTCCTGTTATTCAAATGAAGCATAAAATATTTCTTGCATTGAATCCCTTACCAAGTGTGCTAAGAAGCAAGTTTGAAAAAAATCCTGTATTTGTCTTCTTCAATAAACACTTAAATCTTTACCGATGTTGATCATTCGGGAGGTAATTTGATAAACTTTATAAAATTAGTTTATGCCTAAATGTACATCTGGAGCACTTAGAAATATATAAGCAGGCTCAGGAGAGGAGTTTGGATGGAGTTGTGATTGAAGGGTATATTTTGTAAAATATGCACATAGGCGCATATTTTACTTTCTAAGATGTACGCCTGCTTTTGAATAGGTGCAAATGTTGGCATTTATAATCTAGTCACTGTTTCTATAGGATTTATGCTAGTATTTTTTAAAGACACATAAGTGCCTACATATAAGCACCTTCTCCACCTCCAAATCTAGGCACCCTGTTATAACATTACACACTTAGAGGGTAATTCTGTAAGGGGCGGCTAGATTGATACACATATTTATACTCGTTAATCGTGCCTATTCTATAAAATCAAATCCATCTACAGCTGGTGTAAATGACTACACGTGTTTTACATGCATTCAGCTGTATTCTATAAAATCTGCGTGTAAATATGCACTCCAACCAAGCCCCACCCATGTACACCTGACACAGAAAATATGTGATTGTCTGACACATATACTTTCAAAAAGCAACTAGCTCTTTATGAGTGTGAGAGCTGATTTACGCACATAAAGAACTAGAATACAGTGATTTGTGTGTGCAAACGAGTGTCTAAATCCAGCCACCCCTTATAGAATTCCTTCCCTTTTGCAAGGTAAGAAGTCCCTCCAGAGTAAAGCAAATTACATTTGAGGACAGTAAGCAGCAATTAGAATATACCATCAGATGCTTTCTTCTTTTCACTTTTCTTGACTTGGTCTTCTTCCACTGAGGACCAAAGTATCACCTTTCAATTTGAAGTACTGCCTAATATTTTGGGAGGAGGGGAGGGTTTAAGGTAGGTGATTGTTTTATTTTGGCAATTTCTTTTTGTAATGATTGAAATTTACAATAAATAAAAATATAAACTGATATATATGAAACTGATCTTCTCTTCTCTTGCCATCTTTACCTCATTCCATTCTTTCTGCATCAAATTACAGGATATGATTCAGTGGTTCTATAGCCTCAGAATCATAGTTGACTCCTCTTCCTCCTTCAACTAAGCCTGTCAATTATTGCTACACTATAGGTGACTCGGAACATGTCTGGTTCTGTTGCTAAACATTCTGGGATTTGTAGTCCTGTAGTTATGTTAATCTTATGATATCTAATGATGTAATTTATAATTTAAGTGACCCTTTTTTATTTGAGAAATCTATCCAATATTTACAGTTAAAATACATTGCAAGGATACAGGGATCTAGCATGATCTCCCTCTGGCACTCTTTGTGGCCTTGGGCAAGCCACTTAACCCTCGAGTGCCTCAGGTTCAAACTTACAGTAGATTGTGAGCCTTTTGGGACCAGGGAAATACGTACTGTACCTGAATTTAACTTGCCTTGAACATCTCCTAGAAAGGCGTGAGCTAAATACTAATAAATAAAATAAATAAACTGAATATTTACAATGTAATTTCTAAGATTTGTTTTTAAAAAATTTAAGGGGCATGTTTTCTAAGCTAGGCTAAGGATTAGCACAGGTTATCTGTAACTAGGTCCCACTGGATAACACCGGACCTAGTTACAAATAGCGCATGCTAACCGTTACCCCAGCTTAGTAAACATGCCCCTAAATGTTGGCTAATATGGATATTTCTATTTGGCAAACTAGATTATAAAATTAAAGCTCTGAATGAAAAACACATTGGAGAGAGATTACTTTTAAGTTTATATTTAGCTGTTTACTTTGAATTTAACTATAATTCCTCTAAGGACATCAAACTTTATTATTGCACCCAAACGAAATCTTTAATGATTGTCATGGTGCCTAAGCCATCATCACTCACAACTCAGTAAAAAGCAGTTTTGACTTGGTGACAGACTGAGAGGGACGAACTGCAAAACATTTTGAAGTCTGCACTGCTTCACTCAATGACACGAGCAGGAAAATACGCAGAGCTAGAAGCAGCACAAAGGGGCCTTTTCTGACCAGATTCATGCACCAGGTAAATCCAAGCTTTGCATAATGTACTGTAGATGGACAAGCGACAGATCATGTTATTTTTGCAGATTTACAGTAACATTTGAATGCAGTATATACGCCGCTGAGCTCCTGGCAACATTTTAGAATACATAACTTGTGTGAGTCCCAGTGGAAGACAAAAAAAAAGAAGAAGCTGACCCATAACAACATGTTCAAAACTTAGCTTTTTGGATTTCTTCACTACTCTGTAAGCACAGAACATCTGGCCTGACATATAACTGTTGACCTACAGTAGTCATTCTGGGTTTGACTTTGCGAATTCTGATGGCATGTGAAAAATCATGCACAGGAATAGTCAGGGGGATCAATGAATAAAAGGTCCTTGCTTTCCAGTTTCAAAGATAACAGCATGGTATCATGGCTTGCTGACAGCATTGTGCAATACCAAAATATTTCTTCGTGGAAAGGTTGATAAACATACTAAATAGTATTCCAGTAGAAATAGTGGACGCAAAACAGAAACACGCCTATGATAAACACAGGAGATCCTTAGTTGTAGAGAAGTAAAGTTAAAGAAGCCATCGGACTTCCATATAAGGATGGAAGGCCATAACCTGGGAGGCACTCAGGAACCCAAACATCAACAAGTCCAAAAGGCCTGATTCAGCATCAGTTAGTCACCCTGTCCTCATAAGAACATAAGAATATAAGATATGCCATTCTGGGTCTGACCAAAGTCCATCAAGCCCAGTATCCTGTTTCCAACAGTGACCAATCCAGATCACAAGTACTTAGTGGGTTCCACAATGCTTGTATTGGGGCAAACAATGATATCCCGGGTCCTCTTTAATAATGCTTTATGGAATTTTCCTCTAGGAACTTGTACAAACCTTATTCAAATCCAGTTACACTAACAACTTTTATTACATCCTCCGGTAATGAATTTCAGGGTTTGATTACGCATTGAGGGAAAAATATTTTCTCTTATTAGTCTTAAATGGGTTACACTGTAGCTTCATTGCATGTCTCCTAGTCTTTCTACGTTTTGATGGCATAAAGAATCGATCTACATTTACCCATTCCACTCCATTCATTAATTTATAGACCTCTATCATATCTCCCCTCAGCTGACTCTTTTTCAAGTTGAAGAGCCCTAACCTTTTAGGCCTCTCCTCAAAGGGGTATCCTTCCATCCCCTTTACCATTTTGCTGGTTCTTTTTTCTATTGTACCTTTTCTAAGTCTGCTGTATCCTTTTTAAAATATGGTGAACTCAATAGCACACAATATTCAAGGTGTGGTCACACCATGGAATAATACAGTTGTTGTTGTTAAGTGCCGTCGAGTCGGTGTCGACTCATTGCAACCCTCTGTATAGTTGTCCTAAATTGTATTTGGTCTTCAGTCAGGCGGCTCATTGTTGACAGACTGGTACCCGTAGCTGCTGTTATTGTATCAATCCATCTCATTGCTGGCCTTCCTCTTTTGCGTTGACCTTCTATCTTGCCAAGTATGATGTCTTTCTCTAATGATCTCTTTCTTCGCATGATGTGTCAAAAGTATTAAAGTCGAAGTCTTGTCATCTAAGCTTCTAAAGAAAGCTTAGGTTTGGTCTCCTCTAGTACTGACTGGTTTGTTCTTCGGGCAATCCATGGTATATGCAGTATTCACCACCAGCACCATAATTCAAAGGCATCAATTTTCTTCCTATCTTTTTCACTGTCCAGCTTTCACATCCATATGATGTTATAGAAAATACCATAAGTCACTCTATTGGTCTATTTCTCACAGAGTATAAATACAAATAGCTATCAAAAAGTCTCTGTATTACAACTAGAAAGTACTGTGTTCTAAATCAAGACTGTAAATACTTATAAGTATGAGACTTATAAAATAAACTTTTTTATCGGTAGCTATGTGGTCTCAGTATCTCAGGGTTAAAGTCAGAAACTCTGACTCATTACCCTCGCTTTCACATCAACGACCACCAAGTTATAGCCACCTTATTTTTAAATATTTTCAAGATAATGTGGTTAAAAAAATATCTCATTCAATAGCAGACAATAATCAAAATTGCTTAGCTTTGTGATGTTGAATTGTATAATTCTTTCGCAGCAAAAATTGCTTAATTCTGTTTAATATTGAATGGTAAATTCTTTCCCAACGCTATCAAGCGCTAAGCGTTTCTCCAATTCAGGGTTCTTCAGGGGAAATTGCTAAGCTCTGAAAATAAAGAACAGCACATGTGAACTTTACTTTCTTCATTGATATTCTCCAAACTTCATATTCTCGTGAAAGGAAGTGTCTTACTCACTTTTCAATGTTATGCGCTGGCGTCCTATCCGCATGAACATGCTGAACTGCTAAGCGATTGTAAAAAAACGCCGCGCCTGCGCCTCTTAAATCAGGAAAACCAATCATTAATGAAGCGTCATAATGACGACATCATATACAAGATTCCCACTCTATGCGGGCATTTAAACCCAATGGCGTAACAGTCTGCAATAAATGTATCCAACGTTGCTCGACATATATTAGTGTTTCATCTCTAGTGCGGCCCTGTTGTGGTTTTTGCACTTGTGTCACACAAAAGCAACGTAGATCTTCAAAAACATGATGCAGAGACAAGCAATGTTCTACTATGGGAGCCTCTAGGCGTTTGCACTTCAATTTGCTTCGGTGTTCACTCATGCGAGCAACGTTGGATACATTTATTGCAGACTGTTACGCCATTGGGTTTAAATGCCCGCATAGAGTGGGAATCTTGTATATGATGTCGTCATTATGACCCTTCATTAATGATTGGTTTTCCTGATTTAAGAGGCGCAGGCACGGCGTTTTTTTACAATCGCTTAGCAGTTCAGCATGTTCATGCGGATAGGACGCCAGCGCATAACATTGAAAAGTGAGTAAGACACTTCCTTTCACGAGAATATGAAGTTTGGAGAATATCAATGAAGAAAGTAAAGTTCACATGTGCTGTTCTTTATTTTCAGAGCTTAGCAATTTCCCCTGAAGAACCCTGAATTGGAGAAACGCTTAGCGCTTGATAGCGTTGGGAAAGAATTTACCATTCAATATTAAACAGAATTAAGCAATTTTTTCTGCGAAAGAATTATACAATTCAACATCACAAAGCTAAGCAATTTTGATTATTGTCTGCTATTGAATGAGATATTTTTTAAACACATTATCTTGAAAATATTTAAAAATAAGGTGGCTATAACTTGGTGGTCGTTGATGTGAAAGCGAGGGTAATGAGTCAGAGTTTCTGACTTTAACCCTGAGATACTGAGACCACATAGCTACCGATAAAAAAGTTTATTTTATAAGTCTCATACTTATGTATTTACAGTCTTGATTTAGAACACAGTACTTTCTAGTTGTAATACAGAGACTTTTTGATAGCTTTTTGTATAGAAAATACCATGGCTTGAACAAGTTGCATCTTTGTATGGCGAGAGACATCTCTGCTCTTGATAATCTTGTCTAGGTCTTTCATAGTCATTCCTCCAAGAGCAATGCATCGTCGGATTTCTTGACTGCTTGTTGCTACTTTATTGATAGTTGATCCAAGTAGGTTAAAGTTGTCCACGATTTCAATTTCTTCTCCTTCCAAGATGAACTTGTTGATTTTGCCAGTTGTCATGATCTTTGTCTTCTTTACGTTAAGGTGCAGGCCCAGTCAGAAGCTATAAAGATGTCTTACATATTGGAATAATACAGAGGCAGTATAATATCCTTTGTTTTATTCTCCTTTCCTTTCCTTATGATTCCCAGCATTCTATTTGCTTTCTTGGCCACCACTGCACACTGAGCAGAAGGTTTGAATGCATTATCCATGATGATGCGTAAATCTTTTTCCTGGGTGGTGGTTCCTATTATAGAACCTTGCATCGTATAACTGTAGTTTGAGCTGTTTTTCCATAAGTGCATAAATTTGCACGTGTCCAGATTAAATTTCATCTGCCATTTGGGTGCCCAGTCTTCCAATCTATCAATGTCCTCTTGCAATTTTTTACAGACCTCTTGTGTTTTAGCTGAATAATTTTGTGTCATCTGAAAAGTTGTTCATCTCACTCATTATTCAAATTTCCAGGTCATTTATGAATATGTTAAAAAGCATCCGGCCAAGCACAGATCCCTGGGATACTCCACTATTCACCGTCCTCCATTGAGAAAATTGGCCATTTATCCTTACTCTCTGTTTTCTATCTTTTAACCAGTTCCTGATCCACAACAGCATACTGCCTCCTATCCCATGACTTTTTCATTTCACCAAGAGTCTCTCATAAGAACATAACAGCATAAGATATGCCATACTGGGTCACACCAAGGTCCATCAAGCCCAGTATCCTGTTTCCAACAGTGGCCAATCTAGGTCATACGTACCTAGCAGTTTCTCCAAAAGACACAGGTTCCACAATGTTTGTAGTGGGTCAAGCATTGATATCCTGGGTCCCTTCTTAATAATGGTTGATGGACCATTCCTCCAGGACCTTATCCAAACCTTTTTTAAACCCAGCTACACTAACAGCCTTTACTACATCCTCTGGTAACAAATTCCAGAGTTTGATTACACGTTGAGTGAAAAAATATTTTCTTTTATTAGTCTTAAATAGTTTACCCTGTAGCTTCATTGCATGTTCCCTAGTCTTTCTATATTCTGATAATGTAAACAATCGATCTACGTTTACCCGTTCCACTCCGTTCATTAATTTATAGACTTCTATCATATCTCCCCTCAGCCGTCTCTTTTCCAGGTTAAAGAGCCCTAACCTTTTTAGCCTTTCTTCATAGGAGTATCCTTCCATCCCCTTTACCATTTTGGTGGCTCTTCTCTGAACCTTTTCTAATAACACTATATCCTTTTTAATATACGGTGACCAGAATTGCACAGAATATTCAAGGTGCGGTCTCACCATGGAACGATATAGAGGCATTAAAATATCTTTTGTTTTATTTTCCATTCCTTTCCTTATGATACCTAGCATTCTATTTGCTCTCTTGGCCGCCGCTGCACACTGGGCCGAGGGTTTTAACATGTTATCCACAATGATGCCTAAATCTTTTTCCTGGGTGGTGGTTCCTAATGTGTAACCTTGCATCATGTAACCATAGCTTGGGTTGATCTTTCCTAGGTGCATAACTTTGCACTTGTCCACATTAAATTTCATCTTGCATTTTGATGCCCAGTCTTCCAATTTATCAAGATACATTCAGAAAAGCTCTGTTCCCCTTCCCCAGAATGTTGTTCAGTTCCTAACAAATCCAAAACCCTCTTTCTTGCACCATCGTCTCAGCCACACATTGATACTCTGGAGCTCTGCCTGACTTTTGGGTCCTGTGCATGGCACAGGAAACATTTCAGAGAATGCTACCCTGGACGTTCTGGATTTTAACCTCCTACCTAAAAGCCTAAATTTGTCTTCCAGATCCTCCCTTCCACACTTTCCTATGTCATTGGTACCGACATGTACCAATACAGAAGGCTCCTCCCCAGCACTATCTAAAACCTCGTATAGGTAGCGTGTGTTAAGCACACACAGAGCTGGTACCTATTCCTCTAGTCCCTTATGTAGCCTCCAATTCCCTCCTTTACCTTGCCTCTTTCCACCTTCTCTTTTTCTCACCTCCCTCAAAAACCTGGCCCCATCCTTTGTCTCACACTTTGTTCATAGCCCTTTGCCTCTTTTCTCCTTTCTCCAGCATTCATTCTCCCTGCTTCACCCATCCCCAGCATCCATTCCTCTGCCTCTTCTCCCATACCTCCTTCTTCCTTTCCCAGCATCCACCCACTAACCTCATCTTCCATTGTTCATTTACCCTGCCATTCTTCTACCTTAACATCAGCATCAATTTGTCTGCCACTCTGTCTTCACCATTTCCCTGCATATGCCCTGGCTTCTCCCTCCTCTATAATATATGCCCTCACTCCTTCTGTCATCTCCAGCCCCCAGCTCTTTTCTCCCAGCCTCAGCCCCTGTGTTGATGCCAGCCCCAACATCTGAATTAAGCTCCGGCTCCCTTCTCCCAGTCCTAGAATCAGACTCCTTCAATTCCCACCCATTAGCATCTTCCCTCTTCTCCCATCTCCAGCTCCCAGCCCTTATGCCCCTTCTCCCAATCCAAGATCCCTTCTCCAAGTGTCAATCCCCAGCACTCCTCCTCCCAGCCCCAGCCCCAGCCCCAGCATTAGCCCTGAGTCCACACCTCCCAGTCCCCGTGTTGGTCCCCAGCCTCTTTATGCCAGGCCCTGGTAAACTCTCAGGCCCCTATTCCCATCACCAGTTTTCTCCCAGCCCCAATACCCAGTATTAGCTCCAAGCCCCCAATTGGCCCCAAGCTCCAGCCCTAAACTCTGCAATGGCCCCAGCCCCATTTCCTGCATTAGCACTAGCCCTCATGTTGGCCCCAAGCCCCCTTGAACCTTTCCCACCCCTTAGCATGTACCCTCTTCTCCCATCCCCAGCTCCCATGTCAGTCTCCCAACTCTATTCCAAGCATCAGCCACCTTCTCCTACCTTGGCAGTGCATCTAAATTTCCTGCAGAGCAGAGGGAGCTTGTTTTTTCACTCCTGCTGCCCTGTCTGTTTTCTTGCAGCTCTGGCTGCCAGCAAAGTGAAATCAGAGGAAAACTACTTCCTGTTTCTTGTGCAACAAGCTTCCACCACTTTGCAGGAAATTTGGATGTGCTGGTGGGGGCAAGGAGGAACAAGACAGAATACCAAAGGCGCCTGTCTGCCTACTGTACTTGAAAACCTAGTGGCAGCAGCAGCAGCAGCAGCACGAGGGGCTCTGCTTGGGTAGATGAGAGGATTTAGAGACAGTATGCTGGGAGCAAGGCATTCCTGCAAATGTTCCAGCCAGCACCAGGGTCAGGTGTGAGAAGAAAGGATAGAAGAGCCAAGAGGAGTTTGAGGCTACAGCGGGGGCCTTCTGCTGAGTGGGGCCTTGTGCAAAACACATGTTGGCACATGCCTAGGGCATAGGGAAAATGGCAAACCTGTAATGGGGGTGGGAAGGGCGCACCAGATGTGCAAGTTGCACAGGCCGCATTTATGGCTTGGTACGGCTTTGGTCACAAGTACTTAGCATAATCTCAAAAGGTAGTCAGGAATAAGGTCAACCTTAATAACGGTCTATTGACTTTTTTCCCAAGAACTCATCCAAACCTTTTTCAAACCCAACTTCACTAAATGCATTTACCACATCTTTAGGCAATGAGCTCCAAAGCATAACTATTCATTGGGTTAAAAATATTTTCTCCTATCTATTTTAAATGGACTACTTTGTAACTTCATTGCTTGCCCCCTTGTCTTTCTTTTTGAAAGAGTCAGCAATCAATTCATATTTATCTGTTCCACTCTACTTAAGATTTTGTAGAGCTCTATCATATCTTCCCTCAGCCACCTCTTCTTCAAGCTAAAGAGCCCTAACATCTTTAGCTTTTCTTCATAGGAAAGTTGTTCCATCCCCTTAATCTGCGCCTTTTCGAATTCCATTATATCTTTTTTGAGATATGACAACCTGACTTGTGCACAATATTAAAGGTGCAATCACATCATGAAGCAATACAGAGGCATCTTTGTTTTATTTTTTATTCCTTTCCTAATAATTCCTAACATTCTGTATGCAATTTTGGCTGCCACTGCACACAGGAGAGAAGCCGCCAACATATCATCCATGATGATGTTTAGATCCTTTTCTTTGGTGTTTATTCCTAAAAGGTAATTCTATAATGGCTGCTTAGCTTAATGTATATTGTTACATGCATATTTTGCAGCTATTTTAGAAAGTAAAGTACATGGGCATTTTATTTTATAAAATAGGGGCATAAGTGGTAAGATATATGCATACCAAATCTAGGTACAACCACTGAAACTAACCCTAGACAGTGTAAATGCCCACGCCTAGATTTATAGAAAATACGCACAAGTTATACTATTTTATAACTTACGCACATAAATTTAGGCTCTGCTTACATTCTGTGCAAACTCCACCCCTGTGCTCACTCTGAAAATATGCACCATCACTTTGGTTCATGTACGTACAGAATCGTGCCCCCTAAGCTCTGCACTTAGGTGTCCATCCCCACAAATAAGTACATGACTTATGCATGTTAATGGTGTGTAGCTTTACATGACTCGTTATGGAATTACCTCCCTAATGTGGAATATAGCATAATGTACCTAAAATTTGGGTAAATCTTCCCTATATGCATCACTTTGCACTTAGCCACTTCAAATTTCATCTGTCATTTGGATGCCCAGTCTCCCAGCTTCAAACGATCCTCCTGCAATTTCTCACAATCTGCCTGTGATTTAACAACTTTGAATAATTTGGTGTCGTCTCCAAACTTAATGACCTCAGTTGTTCCCATTTACAGATCATTTATGAATACTGTATGTTAAAAAGCAGAAGACTCAGCACAGATTCCTGGGATACCTTTCTCCATCAAGAAAGCTAGCCATTTAGCCCAACTCTGTTTTCTATCTTTAAACCAGTTCCCAATAGGACATTGCCTTCTATTCCATGATCTTTAATTTTTTTTCCTCAGGTTTTTTAATACTGCTTTATCATTTCAGTCAAAGTAGTTTATATTGTAACTTAAACTTGATAGTGTACATTAAACAAGGACATTGATAACTTGGATTTTTCTGAGGCAAGAAAGGGTTAACTGACTTGCCTAAAGCCACAACGAATGCTAGTGGGAATCAAACCCTTATCTCTTGGTGTCTTAAGCCAGTGCTTGACCCATTAGGCTACTCCTCTACTCTGAGGAGTCACATGTTAAATATTTTGTCAAATGCTTTCTAAAAATTCAGCTACACTTTATCAGCTACGTTTGCGTATGCCTTCATAGGCTAAATCCATTAAACCACGACCATCTATATGTTCAATAATTTTGTTCTTTATAACAGCTTCTACCAATTAGCCTGGCAATGAGGTCAGGCTCACCGAGCTCATCTCTGTTCTTTTGAATGGAGGTAGGAAAAGCTGTCAGCATTGTGCTGAGAGAAATAGAGTCGTTGTTTGTATCACAAGGAGTTAGAGAGGAGCGTACCCATTCCCCATCCCTCCACCCTTCTGCTAGCTGTTAGGTGTCTTGGGGACACAGAATAGAAGCCTGTCCAAAATCTTGAAAGATTTGAAATCTCATAGATATTACAGTCAGGAGGTGTTATGTCTACAACTTCACTTAATTTTTTCCACTTGTGCTGCGTATAATAACCTGGCTGTGAGTGGTCAAGGGGGTCTGGTCCTGTGGTGAGGTTTGTGGAGAGATATAAGCCAACTGAGACAAGGTTCAGAAGGAAAACAATATGTATTTGCATCACTAAATGATGCCTGGATTTCCCTTTAATAAGATTCCAACCAAAGCTTTTACATGTAAGCGCTCTTAACATTTCCCTGGTGCCTTCCTTCCTCCAATCTGGGCCCCACTCTCCCTTCTGTGCTTGAGCTTTGAAACGCCTTTCTCAAGCCCTGCACTTGCCTCTGGGCTGCCCAGCTATGGCCTTCTTAAGGTTTGCTGGATTTAAGAAGTGCTGGGAATCGCTTCTGTATACAAGTAAACTGTGTTGATACATCCCTTGGCCCGTGAAGCTGTACATCAAATCTATGAATAAACTAAACTAAACTAAACCTCGTCACACTGCGCTTTGGAGAAAGCTGACATTAGATTCCCATGTCAATGCAGCAATTATATTGCTGGCACCTAAAAGAGAGTGCACTTGCAAGCACCAGGCCTTAGCCAGCATTTCTGCTTGTAATGCTCAACTGACTGGCTGTGTACTTTTAAAGGGGTCCAATTAGGCATGTCGTAACTGCGCACAAGCAGAAAACTAAACAGTCCTTTAAACCCAGGACTCATAGGCTCAGAGACATTAAGGCAGATTTTACATAGGCTCTCTAGGTCAGAAAAGGCCAACTTTTAAACAGCAAAAGGAACCTATATACATGTAAAGGAAAACCTCAAGGAGACATCAAAAAGGCTGGTTAAACAGGTTGAACAATGTTCAACCAAACATAGCACACTTTATCTTTGCTTGTCTCCAAGTTAATAGTTTTGTTTATATATTATTTTTATATACGACTTTGCTTTATCAACTCATAGAGGGTAATTTTATAAACTCGTGTGGAGTTAACACACATTAGCATGCATGTATTTAAGGTCTAGTTTTCCAAATAAAGTATGCACTTACTTTACTATACAAAATAAGGGTATAAGTGGTGTAAAAATGCACATCAAACTATTTGTGGCAGCTATGCCTTCCCTATGTCGGCAGTTAGAGTTTTTAAGAATGCACTTAAGTTATACGAGTACTGTTTTATAACTTATGTATGCAAATTTTCACTCCACCCAAACTCCACCCTTGTACACATCCACACTAAAGTACACAAAATAGGACCTACGTGGGCACTTATAGGATAGTGACCGCCTAAAGTACACACATTCAGTACGCATTTACCCACGTAAGTTCTTGAAAATAGTCATATCTTCGCATGGCTTCTTATAAAATCAACCCCATAATGTCCATAGTACAATCCAAATGAGAAAGAGTCAAGAAAATAAACATGTTTACTTAACTTGAAAGAAGTTCAGCATCAACAATTTAAGGCAGCCCCATGTAGCACAACTTCAAGTACCCAGCATCTACAGCCCAAATTCTCACCATAACTTATAGCTATGGACACTGCACCCGATACTGAGTTGCAACGGCTATGCGCCTCATATCTGGCCACTGGAATTGAATGTCCGGGTCTGCTGCAACGTGCCGCAACGAGTCATATAGAGTAGAAGCTAACCAGGCAGTGGCAATATTGAGCCACTCCTCGGTTAGCTCCCGCTAGTAAAGATAGTCGAGGTTCAATATCGCTGCTGCCTGGTTAGCAAAGGATGCCACCTCCACTCTGCCCCGGAAGGCCGACAACATGCCCTGATTCTACACAAAGGAAAATAAAGATAAATCGTAAAAAAATCAATGAGACTGCAAAACATGCCAAAATGTTTCAATAATGTATTGAACCTTGCATTAATGCTCAACAAAAGGTAAAACCAACATCTAGGTGGCTCTTGGAACAAATCTTTATTGATGACTTTAGCCCATTTATAAACCAATCTAACACAATGGGATATGTTTACTAAGCCAGGCTAATGGTCAACCCATGCTATTTGTAACTAGGCCCTATTGAATAACATAGGACCTACTGTAGTTACAAATATCACATCTTAACCAAGCTCAGGGCCGGCTCGTTCATTGTCTGAGAATGTTGTTCACAAAGGGACCCATGCTTCAGGAGGCCTCGTGCCAACAACATATCGCATATTTGGCACTGGCAGGGTGGCTTTACAGGGAGCCGGAGGTCCCAGTTCACCTCTGATAGCCGCTGAAGTGAAGAACACCTTTTTTCTTCACTTCGGCAGCTGTACTGTTGTATAGGCCACTGGCGCACCCGAGGTCAAAGGGAACTTTCTGTTTCCCAGCACTCAGCGAGCCAGCAGGGCCTCTCTGGCTTCCTCTAAAGACATTCAGACAGCCGTGGTGTTCTTCGGTGGGGGGGGGGCTAAGATTGGAAACAGATAATGGGGAGAGAGGCTTGGAATGGAAAGTGGCTGAGTAGGGGGGCTTGGACTGGAAATTGGCTGAGTGGGGGGGGAGCTAGGACTGGAAATAGCTGATGGGGAGGGAGGCTTGAACTTGAAATTGGCTGAGTAGGGAGGCTTGGACTGGAAGTTGGCTGAGTGGGGAGGAGCTGAGGCTGGGAATAGCTGATGGGGAGGGAAGCTTGGGCTGGAAATGTGCTAAGTGTGGGAGGGGTTGGGAGTGGAAATTGACTGATGGAGGGGCTAAGATAGGACTGGAAAAGGCTGATGGGGGTCGAGGATTGGAAATGGGCTGATGGAAGGGCTTGGACTGGAAGTGGACTGATGGAGGGGCTAGGATAGGAAAAGAAGAAGCGCTCAGGATTGTGTTGGAAAGAGGAGATGGCACTGTCAGCCATACTGCTGTAGTCTACAGACCTCCGACTCAAATCGAAGAAATTGATAATGAATTGATTATAGATATTGCCAAGATAGCCACAAAGGGGGAAGTGATCATATTGGGTGACTTTAATCTACCCGATGTGGATTGGAGTACTCCTTCTGGGAATCTGGCAAGAAGCAAAATAATTGTGGATGCTTTCCAAGATACGTCACTTAAACAAATGGTGATGGAACCAACCAGGGAAAGCTTGATGCTGGATTTAGTGCTCACCAATGGTGAGAGCATGTCGAATGTCTGGATGGGTGCCCCTGTGAGCAGCTGCGATCATCACACGGTGTGGTTAAAGATAAAAGTCAAGGTGCAGTCCAATCATAGCAAAATCAAAGTCCTAAACTTCAAAAACACTGACTTCAGTAAAATGGCCAAGTACCTGAAGGAGGAGTTGGCAGGGTGGGAGGGGATAAGGGAAGTGGAATTGCAATGAACTAAACTAAAGGTGGCAATAAAAGGGGCAACAGATAAATATGTAAGGAAAGTAAATAAAAACAAGAGGAGAAGGAAACCTATTTGGCTCTTCAAAGAAGTGGTTGCTCAAATAAAGGCAAAAAATACAGCTTTCACAAAATTCAAAAGCTTGCAAACAGAGGAACACAGTAAGGAATACAGGAGCAAACTAAAAGAGACAAAAAGAGAAATAAGGAAAGCAAAATCAAAGGCAGAGGAAAAGATGGCTAAAGATGTGAAGTGTGGCAACAAAACTTTCTTCAGGTATATTCGGGAGAGGAGGACACTCAGAGATGGAATTGCAGGACTCAGAAGTGCTGTGAACGGATTTGTGGAAAGTGACATTGAAAAAACGAAAATGTTAAACAAATACTTCTGCTCTGTTTTTACTAAAGAAAATCCTGGAGAAGGACTACCTGTGACTCCCAAATATAAAAATGGGAATGAAGTAGATACCACACCATTCACTGAGGATGATGTGTTAGAACAACTTGCAAAACTGAAAGTGAACAAGGCCATGGGACCGGATAGGATACATCCCAGGATACTGAAAGAGCTCAGAGAGGTTCTTGCAGGGTCGTTAAAAGATGTTTTCAACAGATCTTTGGAGAAAGGAGTAGTTCCTCTGGACTGGAGAAGGGCGGATGTGGTACCTCTTCACAAAAGTGGTGACAGGGAAGAAGCGACAAACTACAGGCCCATGAGCCTTACCTCGGTGGCGGGAAAAGTAATGGAGGTGCTTCTGAAAGAGCGAATAGTGGACTTTCTCAAAACCAACAGGTTGCATGATCTGAGGCAACATGGTTTTACCAAAGGACAATCTT
The DNA here is from genome assembly GCA_033557465.1 of Ichthyophis bannanicus. NCBI lineage: Eukaryota > Metazoa > Chordata > Amphibia > Gymnophiona > Ichthyophiidae > Ichthyophis > Ichthyophis bannanicus. The sequence goes on from CM066034.1 coordinate 184,127,477, forward strand.
GCCAAACAAATCTGATTGAGTTCTTTGACTGGGTGACCAGAGAACTAGATCAGGGGCATGCGATGGATGTCATCTACCTGGATTTCAGCAAAGCCTTTGATACTGTTCCTCATAGGAGGCTTATCAATAAACTCAGTAGTTTGGGGATGGGTTCCAAGGTGGTGAACTGGATCAGAAATTGGTTGACTGACAGACGACAGAAGGTGATGGTAAATGGAGCTCACTCGGATGAAAGGAGGGTGATTAGCAGGGTGCCCCAGGGTTCGGTTCTGGGCCCGGCACTGTTCAATGTATTTGTGAGTGATATTGCTGAAGGACTGCATGGAAAAGTCTATCTTTTTGCAGATGACACGAAAATTTGCAACAGAGTGGACTCCCCTGAAGGAGTGGATAACATGAGGAAAGATCTACAAAAGATGGAAGAATGGTCTAATGCTTGGCAGTTACGATTTAATGCAAAGAAGTGCAGTGTCATGCACTTGGGAAGCAGAAATACAGGGGAAATGTACACGATAAGGGGCGAGAGGTTGGTGTGCATGGACCAAGAGAAGGTCCTTGGTGTGATTATTTCTGCGGATCTCAAAGTGGCATGCGGTGGAAGGGGTTTTCTGTTAAACCACCAAACAGACAGTAGTTCAGGGAAATCAAAACATGTTTTTATTCAAACCCAGTTGTTAAACCTTCACAATGATGGCCTCCCGGCCCTTCCTCCAGCCAGTTAAAGCTCCTTCCTTGCCCATTCAAAGTTCCAACCTTTGTATGGCTTGCCTTGAAAGAACTCCTGGCTCTATGGACCTCTGTCCCTTCTGCAACCTGATGAATTTTTAACTTTTTCCTGTGAACCACGTCCTCCCAGCCCTGAACTCTGGGCTGCAGGGTCTCTGATAATCCCTCTGGAGAAGGATGGGTAACACTTTATAGACACCATCACACACTCTCCCCCTCAGCTCAACCATGTCCTGTTGTGCACCTGTCTTACCCGGGACCACCGCCTGGGAAAGGAAATCCATGTTCAGGTGAATACAATCAGCCCTATGGTGGACCTGGTATTGGTAAGGTTGGAGACTCAAGAACCAGTGCATAATAAGGCCATTGTACTCTTTCTGCAGAGTCAGTCACTTGAGGAGTTGGTGATCTGTTATTAACATAAATAGATGGCTGGGTAAGTAGTATTTGAAGGTTTCAAGTGCCCATTTGATAGTGAGGGCTTTCTTCTCGATCACTGCATAATGCTTCTCCCAAGGAAGCAGTTTCCTGCCGATGAAGGCTATAGGATGTTCTTTACCCCTGACTCCCTGGGCCAAAATGGTTCCTAGGTTCACCTCTAAGTCATCCGTTTGCACAATAAATGGTAGAGTGAAATCAGGGCTATTCAAGACAAGTTCAGAGCACACGGCCTTCTTGAGATACTAGGCCAGATCCAGGTCCGGTGACTACTGGATCCATTTGAGAGCTCTCTTTCATAGGAGATGGAGTAATGGCTCTGCCACCTCTGCAAAATTGGGCATGAACCAAAGGTAATAGCCAATCAGTCAAAGGAAGACACAAACCTCTTTCTTTGATTTTGGGGTGGGGACCTGGACAATGGCATCCACCTCCCGCAGTTGTGGTTTCTGCCCATTCCTGATTAAATTACCCCAGGTATTGAATGTTATGACCTCCCAGAAAACATTTCTTGGGATTGGCCATCAACCCAGCCTTTTGCAGGCTTGTCAATATGGCTTGTACTTAGAATAGATGGGTGGTCCAGTCTCTGTTTCAGATGACTATGTTGTCAAGGTAGGCAGCTGCATACTCCTTGTGCGGTCTCAGTAGGTGGTCGACTATGCATTAAAACGTGGCGGAAGCCCCATGTAATTCAAAGGGCAGCACTGTAAACTGGAACAGATCTTGTAGAATTAAAAAATCAGTTTTCTCCCTGGCAGCCAGAGTCAAGGATACTTGCCAGTATCCCTTGGTCCGGTCCAAGGTTGATATAAAGCATGCTCCACTGAGTCACTTGATTAGCTCATTTATTCTGAGCATGGGATACGCTTCCAATTTAGAAGTTGCATTGACACTCTAAAAGTCAATGCAAAATCTGATGCTTCCATCTGGTTTAGGAACCAGGATGATGGATGTTGACCAGTCACTCATGGACTCTTCTATAACTTCCAAGTGAAGCATCTCTTCCAGCTCCTTGGCAACGGTCTGATGTCGGGCCTCTGGAATCCAATAGGATCATTGCCAGATAACCATCCCAGGGTCAGTAATGATATCATGACAAATGAAGTGGGTTTGTCCCAGGCAGGTGGAGAACACCTTTAACTTTTGGTGGATCTGGGCAGCAGAGAGCTGTTCTCCGACTGGGACTTGAGCTGGATCGGATGGAGCTGAAATTTCCAGCCCAAAATTGTCTCCATGTATCGTTTATGTTCAGGGAGATACCCGCTCTAGGCTGGAACTGTCGGAAGTACTGCTATTGGAAGCCAAGTTTATATGCCCCTGAAGAAACAAGTTCAATGTGAAACGCAGTGGCGCCAAGTCTGGCGTTATTGGCTACTTGAAAAATAACTTCTTGAGAAACCATTAGAATAATGGAAAAAGTATTTTCTATATACCTAAAAAATGGGTCATTGATGCAAATAAGGGAGTTATAAGTGATTGAATATCACAAGTTCCCCTAAAAGTCTGAGACCCGGTTTAAAAAAATAACACTTTTATAAACAAGTTCCCTAAACGGAGCCTATTGGAGGAAATTGTCGTAGATTGGAGTAATTTTTTACATATCAACTTAAGTTTTGTGCTTACCAATCCCCCGGGAAGGGGAAATAAAACCTCATTATTTGCTTTAAAACCACTCGATTGCATCTATTTCTGTGCTTGGGGAGTGTGTGGGACTACGTCACCCAGAAGGCAGTGCACTACTACGCCTGCATTGCCCCACTTCCCAGCCCAGGATATTCACCAGCTTGGTCCTACTCTGCATGCCTTAGGACCCAGGGTAGACCACTGGTGACACCAGGTATTCTCCTAATAAACGTCTACGAGCCAATGATAAAACCTGCTGACAATAGGGCCGGGGAACTATTAGTTGTTCTACCTCTTCCCCTTCCCTTAAGCACAAAATAGGGACAGAATTTTGCAGGGAACTTTCTGTTAGCTACTGGAACCCCATCCACCTCCATAATCTTCTCTTAGGCATGCTTAAGGGACTCTTGCTGGGTCCTGAAGCTCCCTGGGTTTCCCCCCAGTCCCTACTCTGGGAAGGTCACTACCATTGAGCTCTGAGCTATCCCCAGGGGGTTCTTCCTTACGCTCCCCCTCTCTGGATCCCTCCTCAGCCAATCACTACTGGATACGGGAGCCAGAGCAGCACTACGACCTTGAACGTGGCTTTCCCAGCTGGAGTATTAAGTAAAACTTGTGCCATTGGATACTGCCTCTGGTCTCCATGTACACAGGCCTCTGGGGTGCAGCCAGTCCGCTCCGGTATGGTGGCCTTAACAGCGGCATATGTAGCTCACCACATCTGGGTTGGCATCCTGGAATGCAGTCTGACTGCTGTTTGTCAGCAGATTCCCCAAATAAATAGTCCAGGTCTCCTCTGTCTACGCAGCCATACAGGCGGTTCATTCAAAGTTCACCAGAAAATGGTTTGGTTCATCTTTTGCCATCAGTTTAAGAAATGTTTGCACTGGAGGGTGGAGTTGCGGTCTCTGCAGGGTCTGGCTCAACTGAGCTAGGGAACTCTTCTGTAGCTCCCCCTGCATCTGAACAAGACTCTGTATCTGCTGCTGCTACTGATGCTGATGCTGTTGTTGTTGCTGGCCTTCCAGCAGGACACGTTGAAATTGCTGTTGACATTGTTGTCACTCCTGATACTGTTGTTGTCACTGTAGATGCTGTTGTTGTTGCTGCTGCCCTTCTACCAGAAGCTGGAGGAGCCTCTCCATCCTGACTTGTCACTGTTCTCTTGCAACACCACCACAGCTTCCTCTTCTGCTGTTGAGTTTACCCTACAGTATTCCAGCTCCAACAAATTTTTAGGAACCTCTAGTGTCCAAAACAATGCCTGTCTGTTTCAGTACTAACTAAATCTTCTTAAAGTTCCCTAACTAGACTTCCGGTTGGGCAATGAGCTGATCAGGTCGCCTACGATCAGCTCCGGGAAATCTGCCCCGTATATCGGCTATTAACTCTCTTAAAAGTGGGCGCAAACCCTGTATCCCTACCACCTGAGACACGAGGGATCTCTTGAGCTGAGTGCAGTCTCTTACCGTCACCGGAAGCCCGATGGCAACGAAAGCACCGCGGAAAGAGAAGCTGAGAGCCACGGAGGGTAAAATGGCGGAAGGCTCTCCAGCCAGCCCGAAAGCTAACGGTTCCCCAGATTTGGTGAAGGAGGTGAGCGCGGCAGTGGTCCAGGCTCTAGATGCTCGCCTCCAGGAGTTGGTGGATCGGATCCAGACTGTTAGCCAGAACCTGACTGATTTCACAGGGCGCATGGACCAGGTGGAATCGGGGACGCAGAAAGAACTTACGTTTCATCGGTATCCCGGAGAGTGTGGCTGATGGCGCGCTGTTTGCACACTTACAGTCCTGGATAGAAAACCTACTACAGGGCCAGAACGTGGATCCCATCAAGCTGGAACGTGTCCACCGGCTGGGCCAACGGCGGGAACAGCTGCGACGCCCGAGGGCAGTCATAGCCCGATTTTTGGACTATAGACAGAAAGAAATGGTGCTCCGGGCTGCCCGTGGCCGTACTCTACAGCAACAGGACTCGCCACAAATCCTTGTCTTCCAGGATTACTCGGCGCTGGTGAGCCAGCAGCGGCGGGCCTTTTCCGAGGTCTGTACGCAACTTCGGAATCGCGGTGTGCGCTTCTCGCTTCTCTATCCAGCTCGCCTGCGAGTGGAGACTAACGGACAGACACGTTTCCTGACGACACCGGCGGCGGCTGCCTCCTTACTGGAAACGATATCTTCCCCAGCCGCGTCTCCCTCATGAGGCTTACACCGCGCACATGGCTGGAGAATCACTGGTTCCTCGACGGTGTGAGCCTCGGGCTCAGTTTGAGGCCTGGACTGTAGTGCTGGTAATAGCTTGATATTAGAAGCTACACTGTAGCTTTTTCGGCACTACCTCAGGTGTAACCTGCTACAGTTAGTTACATTATTACACTGTTCACTTTGCTGAAATTGTTACTGTTATTGCTGTTTCATTGTTGCCATCTCCAAGCTACCCGGTAGGAGGTAAGCTAGGAGTAGTTCAGAGCCCCGAGGGTGCTGGTCGGGAGGGGGGAGTGGGGTGGGGGTAGACTTGCGATGTGAAGTAACTTCGCTAACAGATTCCATTCTTTTTTTTTTTTTTTATTATTATTGTTTTATTTTTACCACTTTATGTCCTCCATTCAGGGATCGGTGCTCCCCCCCCCCCCCCTTCTCCTCTCCCGCTAAGCGGGAATAGCACTGGCCTTCGCACGCTAGGTGCTGACCCGGCCCCTCGGTAAGTTTAATTTTTCTTATAACTGGGAGCCGGCTGAAGCGGCATTTAAAATTGTGAAGTGGGGTAACTTCGTTGGCAGGTTCCATTTCTTTATTATTTTGGGCTCCCCCTTGAATGATCGAAGCTCCGCCCCCCCTCCCCTCTCTCCTCCTCTGCTGAGTGGGCCTAGTAATGGCCCTCGCCCGTTAGGTGCTGGCCCGGCCTCTATGTAAATTTAATTTGCACCGTAGCTGGGAGCCTGATGAGGCGGTGCTCCGGGACCAGCTTGCAGTGCATCCTTATGTTAATAGTTTAGCGAGGGCCTGCCTCGTGCAGGCGGACCGGCGGAGCCTGAGCCGGTTAAAAGCTTGAACGTGCAGGCTCCGTCCGGAAATCTATCTCCTTGTGCCCTGCAGACGACGTTGGGTAGATCCCCTGACGGGATACTTGGGCCGGGCCGTGTATCCGGGGTCCCGAGGGCTACAAAGCTGAATTGCGGCTGCTATGGGGCCCCTGGATCTGAGCGACGAATGGAGGCCCTCTCCTGGGGGGGAGAGCGGACTCTCATTAACGTTTATTGGGAGGGGGGCCTAACTGGGCATATTGGATGATTCAGGGGGGCGTCTAGATAGCTGGGTTTGATTTTTGGTTAACTCCAAGGGCTTGTGTGGAGTCGCTCGGGTGGGGGTGTGGGTGGGGTGCTTAGGGAGTCGCCTGGACCCCCTCCGTTCGGGCCAGTGATGTAGATCCCTGTTAGGACTGCTTTAGGCTCACTGTAGGGATCAGGGATGTTTGGGGCAGTCCCGACTGCCATAGGGAAGTCGCCCAACCATGGGTGGACTGGTAAGTTGGATAGTGGGAGGGTTGGGGGGAGGTAGTTGGGTGGGGGGGGGGGGAGGCGTAGGGAAGGGATAGTACACACCTTATTGTCTCCAGATACGCTGTATTGTATGGCTCTGATAACCACTGGAAGAGAGCTCCAGGCTGGGGGAGCTCCCTTGATGGGCTTAGGTTTTTTGTTTTGGAGGATTTTTGACACTGCCCCATGCCTCTGAAAGTAGTCACTTGGAATGTCTGTGGCTTAGGGACCCCAATCAAGCATTATAAAATCTTGCAGGCCTTATCCAGACAACACTGTGATGTGGCCCTGCTCCAGGAAACACATCAGTCTGCGGCAGAACATGCCAAACTCTGTCGGGGTTGGGTGGGGCAGGTTTGGGGGTCCCCGGCGCGAGGGAAAAAGGGCGGTGTAGCCATTCTGATACACAAGAGGGTGCGATTTGCCATGGAAACAATGGTGGCGTCGGAAGATGGGCGGTTTCTTCTCTTGGCGGGGAGCCTGGAAGGGCGATCGGTGATTATTGGCAATGTATATGGCCCAAATGGTATAGACCCTGGCTTCTATAACGCTCTTGCCTCCAAAATCGAACAGCTCCCGGAATATCCGCTACTCTTGGGGGGAGATTTCAACGGGGTTCTGGACGTCGACCTTGATACCTCTCGGGGTGAGGTGGCGAGAGAGCGGATTCTGTTGGCTCGGGTGCTACAGCGCCTCCGCGATAGGCTAGGATTAGTTGACCCATGGCGTTTGCTTCACCCTGCTGAAAGAGATTTTACCCACCAATCTCGGGCCCACGGTTCTAGTGCCCGAATTGATTATTTCTTAGTGTCCGGGGCCCTGTTTACTCATGTAGGGGAGGCGCAGATCGGCCCCCTGGAAATTTCCGACCACACGTTGGTTGGGATGGAGTTACACTGGGGGATAGTACAGAATCGGTCGAGACTCTGGAGACTTCCTTTGGGGTTGTGCCAGGACGTTGAGTTTCAGCATTTCTTGCAGCAGCGTTGGCGGGAGTTTGTGGCTGACCATCAATGCCATAATGATGACCCCGAGTTGGTGTGGGAAACCGCAAAAGTGGTGCTGAGGGGTGACATTATCGGGTTTGCTGCCCGGAAGCGTCGGCTGATAGCGGAGCGAGTGATTGGCTTGGAGCGACTGGTTACCCGTCTGCGACGGGTGTGTGCTCATCACCCGACTGCAGCGAACAAGAAGACGCTTTGGGAAGCCCAGGTAGACCTTAATGAATTGCTCCATCAAAGGGCTAAGAAATCTGTCCTTTATTATAAGTACCGTCTACATCAGGGGTCTCAAACACGCGGCCCGCGGGCCGCATGCGGCCCGCAGGAGAAGGTTGTGCGGCCCGCGACGGCTTCTGCTGCTGCTGCCGTTGCCGCCGTGGCAACGGCAGAATCGACGGTCAATTTTAAAAAAATAAAAAACTGGCTTCTGCTGCTCTGTCCTGCGGCCCGTTCCCCTCTGCGCGAGAGCCCTGAATGTGCTTCCTCTGCGGCGTGCTTTTCAAGCCGCGAAGGGAGTATTTCCCTCTCGCGAGGCTTGAAAAGTGAATAGGCTTAAGCCGCGCGAGAGGGAAATACTCTCTTCGCGGCTTAAAAAGCACGCCGCAGAGGAAACACACTCAGGGCTCTCGCGCAGAGAGAAAGGGGCCGCGGGACAGCTGATTTTCTGCTGCTGCAGCAGCAGAAGCCAGGTTGTGTTTTTTATTTACCGGGGGGGGGGGGTGTAGGACTGGAAATGGGCTATTGGCAGGGGGGGTGTGAATGGAAATGGGCTATTGGCAGGGGGGGGGGTAGGACTGGAAATGGGCTATTGGCAGGGGGGGGTTAGGACTGGAAAGTGGCAATTGGCAGGGGGGGGGGGGTAGGACTGGAAATGGGCTATTGGCAGGGGGGGGGTTATGACTGGAAATGGGCTATGGTGGGGGCTAGGACTGGAAATGGGCAGGTGGGGGTTAGGAAGGACTGGAGGTGGGCTGATGGGGGGAGTTAGGACTGGTAATGAGCTATGGAGGGGCTGACTGAAATGGGGTAATGGGGATTAGGGCTGGAAGTGGGCTATTGGCAGGGGGGGTTATGACTGGTAATGGGCTATGGGGGGGGGTAAGACTGAAAATGGGGTGATGGGGGTAAAACTGGAAGTGCGCTATGGGGAGGTTAGGACTGGTAATGGGCTATGGGGGGTCTAGGACTGGTAATGTGCTGGGGGGGTTGCTAGGACTGGAAATGGGCTGAGTGGAAGGGGGCTTGAACTGCAAATGGCTGATGGGGAGGGGGGCTTGGAATGGAAATGGGCTGTGAGGGGAGGGAGCTAGGATTGGAAATGGGCTGATGGGGGGCTAGGATTGGAAATGGGCTGATGGAGAGGCTAGGATAGGACTGGAAATGGACTGATGCAGGGACTAGAAGGGAGCGGATGCTGGGTGGGGCTGGAACTAGAAGGGAGCTGATGTTGGGGGAGGATTAGAATGGGATGGAGCTGGGAAAGTGAAATGGAGAGGGGAAAAATATTTTGTCTGGGAGAGAAGACAAATCTACAATTGGCCAGGTATTGTGAGAGTAAGTGGGGATTGAGGATGGAGGGGTAAAATTTGAGTGGATGAAATAGGAATGAGGAAAGAGGAAAAGGAGAAAGATTAGTATGTTAAAGCAGATGTAGAGAGAGAATGGGAAAAAAAACTAGGAGAGAAGAAAGGGCAAATGGAAGCAGACGATGGAGAGTTAGCAGAAGACATGAAGAAACCAGAAGAAAGTGGCTGGAACAATTGCAACTGAAAAAAATGCACAAAAGGTAGAAAAATATCTCTTTACTTTGAATTTATTAACTGGAATATGTCAGCTCTGGGAAATGTGCATCATTAATGTTTGCGCTTTGTTTAGTACAAGAGGAAATTAATTTATAGTTTTATTTCTACAGTGTTGTTGTACATTCCAAGTTTGGCTTTTGGGGTTCCCAGTTTAATTATTGTCTTCTTGTTTCTAAATCTTTTAGTCTTTCTTTATCCATACTCATTAAAGAGGCATGTTTACTAAAAGTTAGTGTATGATAACATTATGCAAATATTTATGCAAATGAGGTCCCTTATGCAAATGAGGCCCCGCGTCTTATGCGGCCCCCGGGTTACTTTACAAGTCCTCATTTGGCCCTCAAAGCAATTTGAGTTTGAGACCCCTGGTCTACATTGTTTTGGAAATAAACCAGGGAAGCTGCTGGCGCGTTGTTTGCGGGGGCAGTGGGGATCCCCCTTAGTGACTGCCCTTCGAGATGAACAAGGACGCTTATTGAAAGACTCCGTTGAGATAGCTCGGGCCTTCTGGGACTTTTTTCACAAATTATATAAGGCGCAGCCCCCATCTTTGGTGGAGCTCGATGAGTACCTGAATTCGTTGCACCTACCACGGCTTACTGACGAACAGAGAGAGGCCCTAGAATTGCCTATCACTGCACAAGAGATATCTTCCGCGATCTCCACAGCTAGCTGCCATAAATCCCCGGGGCCGGACGGCCTGGGAGCCGAGTTTTATAAACTTCTGGCTGAACCGGCGAGCCCTCTGCTTGCGGAGGTTTTTAATGGGAGAGCGGAAAGAGGGGCTTACCGTTGGGGGCATAACCATGCCCATCTTACGTTGATCCCCAAGCCGGGTAAAGACCCCTTATTGGTGGGGTCATACCGCCCCATCTCCCTGCTTAACTTTGACATTAAATTGAACGCGAAAGTGTTGGCGACGCGACTGGCCGAGGTTATAGGTCAGCTGGTGCACGACTCCCAGGTGGGGTTTGTTAAGGGGAGGCACGCGGTTCGTAACCTACGTAAGATTCTGGCGTCCTTAGAGTGGGTGCATGCCAACAATTGCCTTCCCTGCTTATAAGTTTTGACGCCGATAAAGCTTTTGACAGAGTGGATTGGCACTTTCTTCGTCAACTTCTTCCGCGATATGGACTTGGAGAAAAATTTTGCGGGATGATTGGGAGCTTATATGTGCAGCCCACGGCAGGGGTGCTTTGCAATGGTATCCTCTCCGAGGAATTTCCTCTGGAGCGGGGAACGAGACAGGGGTGCCCTCTTTCCCCTTTATTATTTGTGTTGTCATTGGACCCGTTGATTCGGACTATAGAGACTTCCAAAGAGATACACGGGATTCGAATAGGCTCCCAGGAATTCAGGCTCTCGGCCTTTGCTGACGATATTTTGGTCCATTTACTCTCTCCAGAACGCTCGCTGCCGAAATTATTGGAGGAATTTGAGCGATATGGCACCTTCGCCGGATTGCGCATTAACCGCGATAAGTCCGAGGCGTTGGACGTATCCACCCTGTTGGCCGGGAGCTGGGCGGGGACCTTTCCCCTTAGGTGGGCGGGCGACGAATTTACCTACTTAGGTATAGTGTTACCTCGTAACCCACAACTGTTGTATTCGCGTAACCTAGCGAGATCCCTACAACGGCTTCAGCAACAGCTAAAAACCTGGGAATTGCTCCCGCTATCCCTTTCTGGGAGGATTGCAGCGATTCAAATGGTGATCTTACCAAGGCTATTGTATTGGTTTCAAACATTGCCCGTCTGGTTGTTAAGACGTGACATCCGGCGTTTCGAGATCACCATTAGATGGTTTCTCTGGAAGAGAGGGAAGGCACGCATCGCATGGGCACGGATGGTGGGGTCTTGGCGTGAGGGGGGGATGGGCCTTCCGGATCTTAAGTGTTACGCAGTGGCATGCCAGGCGCGCTACCTTGGGGACTGGTTGGGAGGAACAGAGGTTTATACCCCTCGAGCCCTTGAAGAGTGTTTTGTGGCGCCTTGGGCATTACTGGGGGTTTTGCATGGGACACAACATACCCTTCCTCGTCATGTAGTGCGTAGTGAGCTGATTGGCTCTGCTCGGCATACTTGGAAGTATCTTAATCTTTGCTGGCGTAGCTCGTGGAGGGTCTCCAGCTGGCTCCCCTTACGGGGGAATGCAACATTCGCCCCCAGCTCGGAGACGAAGGTGTTTCGGGAATGGGCCGCCCGAGGTATTCAGAATATCGGACATGTGGTTGAGCCTTCTGGACACTGCAAATCTTTTTTGACCCTGAGTAGAGAGTATGACCTATCCCCTCGGCACTCTTTTGCCTACCTACAGCTTGCGCACTACGTGTCGTCCCTTCCTCGCGAGGAGATACAGGTGGACCGCTCGGCGAGGATTTTGGAGTTTTTTGGCTTGGGAGAGGAGAACCCCCTAACGATCTCGGCTTATAAGAAGCGTTGGGCTAGGTTTTGTTCGGCCCCTGATTATCGGGGCGTCGAGGCAGCCTGGGGAAGGGAATTGGGAGAAGAAGTGCCCCCAGGGGCAGTCCTTCAGGGCCTAAAAGGCATAGGGAAGCTGTCTCTAGAGGCCCGATGGAGGGAAACTCAATTTAAATGTGTCACTCGGGCGCATTTTTCTCAGCGGAGGGCGTTCCGCAGCTGCATAACGTTAGACGGGTCTTGCCCGAAATGCTCCGAGCCTATGGCAACTCTTTTCCATATGTGGTGGGGGTGTAGATTCGTGCGCTCTTATTGGGTTAGGATTAGTGCTTTTCTAAACCGATTATGACAGCGGCGAGTGCGATGGACTGGGGCCCTTGTTGTGCTAGACCGACTTGACCCACCCTGCCCAGTGACGGAGGGGGAATGGGTGTTGGTGCGTAAGGCCTGCTTGGTTGGGAAGGGACCCATTCTGCGTCTCTGGAGGGAAAATAGTCCACCTTCCTTTGGTGAATGGCGCGACTGTTTCCACCAACTATTTCTCACCGAGAGATGGAGGGCACGGGGCAGTGTCAAACGCTGGACAGCTTTTATGCGTGTCTGGGAGCCTTACATACAGCAGCTTACTACCAGGTGTCGCAATGAGATTTTACATGTTGGTAACTGAGGAGTCATGTGTTTGGAGATCATGGGGAATTGTATGAAACGCAGTGGGGGGAGCCTGGAGGCAGTCGGGTGGTGTGCTTTGGGTGGGGGGCGGTGGGGGGGGTGGGTAGTGGGTGGGAGGGGAACGGGGGATTAAGGGGGAAAAATCATTCCATCTGTTATCTCTGCTTTGTTTATCCTCTGTGAGGGGCTCAGAGTTCACCCCTCTGAGGATTGTTGTACATTGTATGCTAACTGTGATGATGGTTATTAAATAAAGTATGTAAAATAAATCGGAAGAGGATAAAAAAAAAAAAGTTCCCTAACTAGGGTTAAGCTAACCTTCTTAGCCCATACACAAACTTAAAACCCCTGACCTACTGTAGAGGCCCAGCCCTCAGTCACATGGTAGATAAAATCCCACTTCTAACACCATATGTGGTAGTGGGGCATGTGATGGGAAGGGGTGTTCTGTTAAAGCACCAAAAATACAGCAATTTAGGGAAACCAAAACATGTTTTTATTCAGACCCAGTTTGTTAAACCTTCACAAAGCTGGTCTCCTGGCCCTTCCTCTAGCCTATTTAAAGTTGCTTCCTTGCCCATTCAAAGTTCCTACCCTTGTATGGCTTGCCTTGAAAGAACTCCTGGCTCCACAGACCTCTCTCCCTTCTGCAACCCGCTGGGTTTTTAACCTCTTCCTGTGAGCCATGCCCTCCCAGCCCTGAACTCTGAGCTGTAGGTTCTCTTAAAGTGGCCTGTTGATAATCCCTCTGGAGAAAAATGAACAACACTCTATAGATCTCTATAGACCAAAAATGGATGCTGCATCGATTAAAATTTGTATTAAATCAAGAAAGGTTCTGGATTGTAGTTCAGAAATTGATATTACCATTATTAGATTATTGTAATGCTATTTATATGGGGTTGCCTAAATGATGGTTGCAATGACACAGAATGTGACAGTTTCATTGATATATGATCTTTGTAAATATGATAATGTCTCCTCCATATTGAATGAACTGCATTGGCTACCATTTCAATAATAGGTTCATTTTAAGCATTATTTACTCATGTTTAAAATCAAATATATGCAATCAATTTTTGAATTACTGGACATAGTGAAGTGTTATGATTCAGCAAGAGATTTGTGTAGAAGTCAAAAAGATAAATTTATGATACTACCTTTTCTTTCAAACAGCTCGATTGGTAAAAAGAGAATTATTTTGGTCATGAGAGCCTAATTATGGAATGAGCTGACCACAGACTTACGCACTAAAGTACCTTATCTGACATTTAAGAAAAAAACAAAGACTGTGTTGTTTCCTGCTATGGAAATAGTTTGATCTTAGGCTTGTCAATTTATCTTGTGTGAGTTTGGATTAAGTTGTGTATTTTAAATGTGAATGTAGTTTTGGAACTCACATAGAAATTTATAATAGGCAAAATATAAATAAAGCTTTAAATTAATGTATTCTCTTCCTTTTTTTGCCTATACTTTGGGGGATAGATACTAAGGTATGCTAACGTTAATATGCATTAATTTACCATTAACGTGCATGATTAGTAATTAGGTCCCATTGAACAACTTGGAATGTGAGCTAAAATAACACATGCTAACATTAGCGCACCTTAATAACTAGCCCCCCTTATCTCTTATTCTATTTAATATACCTACCTAGACAAGATTCTCAAGAGCAAAGATGTCTCTCTCCATACAAATATTTGACTTGTTCAAGTCATGGTATTTTCAATAACATCATATGAATGTGTAAGTTGGATAGTGAAAAAGACAGAAAGAAAATCGATGCCTTTGAATTATGGTGATGGTGACGAATACTGTGTATACCATGGACTGCCCGAATAACAAACCAGTCAGTTCTAGAGGAGATCAAACCTAAGCTTTCCTTAGAAGCTCAGATGACAAGACTTCGACTTTCATACTTTGGACACATTATGCAAAGAGAGAGATTGTTAGAGAAAGACATTATGTTTGGCAAGGTAGAAAATCAATACAAGAGAGGAAGGCCAGCAATGAGGTGGATCGATACAATAACACAGCTGTGGATGCCACTCTATGAACAATGAGCCACCTCACTGAAGACTGAACACAGTTTAGGGCAACTATCTAGAAGGTCGATATGAGTCAACACCGACTCAATGGCACTTAACAACAACAACTACAGGCCCATCTATTCTATTTTAGAGTCGTTTTGAACTTGTTCAAAGTACTTTCAAAGAACCAATGCCAAATTGTCCTGCCATTTTTCTTATGCTCAGCTTTTAGATACTGTAAGGTTTTTCCTTCTTAATGGCTCCAGTAGGTGTCATGTCCTTGATATACTCTACTCTTGTCTCTCCTTTCATCAACCTTTTTTCCATCCTTTTACAATATTGTTGACACATCAAGGAGGGTCATTTTAGAATCCCTATTTTTGCTTTGGACATATAACAATGGACATTCAGATATCCAAAGCATAGAGATGTCCCCGGAGCCATTTTAGAAAGCAGTTTCAAAGATGTCCTCGATGCGAGGATGTCCAAGTAGGAACAGGGTTTGATGTAGGTATGTCCAGGACATTTCCAAGAAACTGGATGTCCTCACCCAATTTCAGAAATGCCCTGCACATCCTGAGATGCGTCCAAGTTTACACCTACTCCTGGCATGAAAAGGCACAGGAAAAGTGCTCGTTTTGCCAGCCAAATATCCAGGGTGTGTGGAGAAGAAGGTATGCTCATATCCCCTATTTTTTCCATGGTGACAATGAATACTGACGAGGAAGAAGGGCTCTTGTTTTTATTTTGCCATGCTGATGGACATTCCAGTATGCAATCTAGTAGGAGACAGACATCCCTGCCACAAGTGTTTGTAGCGAGGACATCTATGTGAATGCCGGTGCAAGCATCCACATGGGGGTGGCTATGTTTCCAAAATCAGGATAGAACATAGACATCTCTGACATTTTCCTGTACATTTTTTCCTACACATCCCCGATTACATTTGGACACCCTTTCTAAAATGTCACTTCAAATCTTTTACATGGATATTATTCATTATTAAATTTGTCAGATAATGCTTAATAAGGCTTGAATTTATTTTTTTCTGCACCAATGAAGAGAGTGATTTCCCAAGGCACTGCTCAACCCTCCTTGGAGGTGCACCTCGACAGTCAGGTTTTCAGGATCACCACAAAAAATATGCATGAGATCATGAGTTTCTGCTCTATGCAATTTTCTTTCATGTATACTCATGGTGATGATCCTGAAAGCCTGACTGTCAAGTTGTGCCTCCAGGAGAGGATTGAGAAGCACATTTCTAAGACATTTTTCTGGTTAACATGACTTGACTAGAAACTTCCTTCCTCAAATATGGGTAGGTGTATAAATGTGTGTTTAGATGCGGGGAGTCCATTAGCATGTGGACTGGCAATTTTCAACTGTATCTTAGCTATTTTGTCTCTGCCCGGACACCTTCACATATAGCAGGTGCAAAGTACAACGGCTCTTTCAGCCTGCCTACTTTGCAGCAGGTCATATGAAAAGTACAGAGCACAGGAAGTTTTCCTTTGAAAATCTGAAGAAAGCATATAAAGTAAAAACAACTGTTTGATTTGCATGTATGTGAGCTATTTGAAAATTGCCTTGATTATATTCTTTGCTGTTGTTTCCATGACTTCATCTACTCTTTACAGTCTAACATGATCCACGATGGCTATGTAACAATGGGAGTCTTTTACTAACGGGCTTGCATGTAATACTCCAATAGCGCCAAAACTATGGCACATTAGGTGCAACATTACCACATTGACTGTCAGGGGCATGGAGAGAATTTCCCTGGCAGTTACCACAGAGCCCTGTCCTCTGGCACCAGTGCACCTAATACCACCTACTGAGGTAGCTTTAGGTAAACACATGCTAATGCAGTTAGCACGCAGTGTGAACACAGTACTAACTGCACTGAGTTCATCATGCCCACTCTCCATCCCTAACCCACCCACTCACAACTCTGATTTGGGTTGCACAGTTAGCATGCGAATTATCCCACACTGTCATGGCCCTGCTCTAGCTGACAACGGTGCCAGCTAGCACCTGTTAGTAAAAGATCCCTAATGTTTTATTCACTCATATATAACACTATCAAAGTTTGATGCAGGTAAATAATTTCATTCTATTATATCTAGACAGTTTATGTATACAAAGGGGCCCCTCATACTAAAGGCACTGTGGTATTGTACCAACTGCATCTATAATATGCAAATCTATGGCTTGTTTGAGCAACACCATAGTGTTAACTGTTGGGAACATGGAAAGCATGTTCCTGGAAGTGACCACAGTGCATACGGTCCTGCCATGACACGGCAATAGTGGCAAGTGCATCCGTGTACTTGCCCGCCATGCAGGTAGCACAGGTGCACTGCCTCTGCGGTGCTCACCCCACTCATTCTCTGCCCCTAACCCTCCCTCACAATAATACACTACAAACAACCATCCCAGTATCAAACATTAGAAAGCAGCTTATTACCTGCCTCATTCCTCAACACCCCCTAAACATGTATAGGGATACAGCTAACTGAAATTACCCACACACCCAGCAGGTAAAGAAAGGTGAAATTTTACTTACCAGATAATATCCTTTCCTTGAGGCCTGCTAGACCAGTTCAGACAAGTGGGTAGTGGTCCCATACCATCAGATTCGTGGAGACAAAGAACCAATGAAAAGCCCAGGTTTCAATGACATCTCTCCTCTGCCTCTATCTACCTCAGCCACCAGAGGTCCCTTCAGTATTCATCCCAAAGCATATGGGAGATACAGGAAAATCCTCACACAACCTTGATATGGGAAACAATGAGTAAACAACAATAGAGAACTATGTACAAGAAGGTAGAAACAGAAAGCTGTCAATAGAAGATGAGCCTGAAGAGCCAAGTAAAAAATCATGGTGGACCCAAGGGTACCACAGCAGAAGAACAGAGCGAATACATTTTCAGCAGCAGGCCCTAGACTGGTCTAGCAGGACTCAAAGAAAGGACCTTATCTGTGAAGTAAAATGTCACCTTCAATGTCATCCTGCTAGACCAGTCCAGACAAGTAGATGTACCAAAGCTACAACAACATTGCAAGGGAAGAAGACACAGCAGCTCACAAAACTCTTGAGCCAAAGGCCATCTCCACCCATGCGTGGACATCCAAGTGGTAATGCTTGACAAAAGTGGAAAGTGATGCCCTTGCTGCTGTCCAACAAATGTCTGCAGGGGCTACCAAGCTCTGCTCCACCCTTGAGGACGCTTATGCTCAAGTAGAATGGGCACGCAAATCCTCCATAACCGGCCAGTTCCGTAACATATACGCCGAGGCAATGGCCTCCTTAATCCAGCGCCCCAAAGTCACATTGGCCACTGTTTCACCCTTGCACAGGCCAGCAAGCAGCACAAAAAGATGGTCTGACTTGCAAAAGGAATTCATAACCTCCAAGAACTGGAGAAGCATCCTCCGAACATTCACAAGGCAAAGGTCCTTATCCTTCCCCCAACGCTGCTCCTTAGAGAAGGAGGGCAGGCAAACCATCTGGTTCACATGAAAGAGAGACAGCACCTTAGGAAAGAAGGAAGGCATAGACCAAATGGAAACAGCCTCTGTTGATAAAGGCAGATAAGGATCCCAGCAAGACAGAGCCTGCAACACGGAAATTTATGAATAATGTAAACATACTTATAATTTTATCTGCTATTACCTTTACAATGCAAGATATTGTTTTAAATGACTAACATAACTTCCATTATTTTCCAATGTGGCGTATGGGTCATGGGTTTATTTTTATTTTTATTTTTTCTAGAAGCTATTCTGATATTAGTATCTGCCAGTTTTTCTATCGAACCTGGTGGAGTCTTTGTACTTCACACCCACAGGTAATATCCATCTTTATAGTATGTGATTTAATCAGCATTTACACAATTAGTTTTGGATCGGTCCTACTCTTTTAGTCTCCTCATCCCTTCTTGTTTCGCAATGGCCTATAGTTGTGTTTTATATTTTATTGTGCAATTTTGTATAATGTATTTTATAATTATAAATGTTTTAGTTATTTATTATTTTTTGTATTCCAATTAGTGTTCATATTTTTAATTATTTATTTATTTATATTATACATATTTTCATATTCAATTATATATGTGTATATAAATGAATTTTATGTGTTATTTTATTTATGGAGCGGTTGGTCAATCGAATACGTTAGATACATCTAGATTATATATGGTCTTTATGATTTTTATTAAGGTTCTTAAGATATCTGTTCATTGATATAGTCCATTTTGGCCTTTATGCTTTTATTATATATTAATGTTTATAATTTTATTTTCACTATTATTTTCATTTTTATTTTAATTTTCTTAACCCACTATTCTCATATGTTTATTGTTTTTAAGTTTGATTTTATTAATTTATATAATTTGTTTTTTAGTGTGCCTGGATAGCCCCTGATGAAGTGATTACGAAACACGGCCTGTGTTGGGTTTTGGCCACCCCTTTGGTTTAATAAAGTTTTTAAGTTTATTGGGTGTGTATCTGCCGCTTCTTTTCTTTGCTCCTCTCTTGATCTCTCCTCCACTTTTGATCTGGTCAATCATTGCTCTTTTCTCTCCTGCCTTCACAGTTTTGGCATTACTGGCCCTGTTCTTCACTTGTTTCACTCTTTCCTCTCCTCCCGAACCTTCTACGTCCTCACTTGTTCCTCCTCCTCCTCTGCCACTCCACTGTCCTATGGTATCCCTCAAGGTCCTGTTCTTGCTTCTCTCCTTTTCAATGTCTTTCTGGCCCATCTTTCCCTCATTATCCAACAACATGGGATCTCTGCCTATTACTACACCAATGACATTCTTCTCATTCATCACACTAGCCCCTCTGCCCCTGACTTGGCCCCATTGAATACCTGTCTCTCTTCTGGTTATTCCAGGATGGCAACTAACTTTCTTCACATCAACCCTGCTAAGACTGCTGCCATATAGTTTTCCTTCTCCAGTTCTCCCCCCTCTTTGGCCCCCCTCCCTCACGCAGACTCCCATTCCCCTGGTCTCCTCCCTCCATTATTTAGGTGTCACCCTTGATTCTTCTCTCTCTTTTCATGATCACTTATCCTCAATTATCCAATGTTAGCTCTACTCTCTTTGTCAGATCCGTTGTGTTCATCCTTTTCTCTCACTCCCCTCCTTGACCATGCTCCTCCTCTCTCTTGTCATGACCCATATTGGTTATGTAATACTGCCCTGGCTGGCCTCCTACTGTATCAACTCTATCGTCTTCAACCCTTCAAAATACCGCTGCTTGCATACTCACCCATTCCTCCCACTCAGACCATATTACCCCTTTGCTTATTCAACTGCACTGGTTATCCATAAAATTCCGTATGCAATACAAGGTTCTCACTCTGGTACATCACGTCATCTATACCCATACCCCACAGTATCTATCCGACCTCACCCATCTTCACACCTCTTATCGTCCCCTCCACCAGATTCACTTCAACTGCCTTTCTCTTCCATCTCCTTCACTTGCACATCTAGAATCCACCCAAGCCTCTGCCTTCTTTTTCCTGGGTCCTCCTATGGAATTCCCTCCCACCTGACCTCTGCCTCGAGCTTTCCTTTCCCCGCTTTAAGGCAAAGCTGAAAACTCATCTTTTCACCATCGCTATTGACCTCTTACCCTCTCCTTCCTAGCTCCTGCCCTCAACTGCCCTCCCCCCTCCAGTTGAACTCTCTAATACTTTCTTTGAGCAATTTCCTTCCTTTCCTATCATCATAATGGTGTTCTTTTTCTTTTCCGGTTCCTTATAGCATTTTTGTTTTTCATATTGTAAACCACCCAGAAGCCTCGGTGTTGGGTGGTATATCAAATATCACAATAAAGATATCAAACCACCTGTAGAAAACCTGAGAGGTCGGGGAGCAAAGTCAAAGACTTGCCTGCCACTGAACCTCGGAAACAGGCCAAAGCTGCCACTTGAACCTTCAGGGAGCTAAAGGAGAACTCCTTCTCTAGGCCATCCTGCAGAAAGGCCAACAGGGAGGACACCTTGGCCACCTCAGGAGCCAAGTGCTGCACGCCACATCAGCGCTCAAAGAGGCACCTATCTGCACTTATGCTAGTTTGGCAGACCTCTTCTGGGCACCTAGTAGAGTAGAAATTACTGCTGGAGGGTAGCCCTAACATGCTAGCAGTCTCCTTTCAAGAGCCATGCCATAAGCAAGAAGGGAGCTGGATCCTCCTGGAACACGGGTAAAGAGGGTGTGCCTGAAGGAGCAATATCAGGTCTCTGAACCAAGCTCTCCATGGCCAATCTGGAGCCACCAGAACAATCCTGCTCGGGTGGCGCTCTATATGCTGAATCACATGCCCCACTGCGGACCATGAAGGAAACAAGTATAGCAGCCACTGACTGGGCCAAAGCTGGGTCAAGGCATCAATGCCTTCAGACACCATCTCCGTGTGGCAAATGAAGAAGCAGAAAACTCTGGCATTGGAGCAGGTCTTCATCAGATCCATTTCGTGGTGACCTCAATAGCACAGAATCAACTTAAATGCCTCCTGACTCAAATCCCACTCGCTGAGATTCAGAGAGTGCCAGCTGAGGAAGTCCGCTTCCACAATGTCCACCCCGGCAATGTGCTGGACTGACAAGGCCAGGAGGTTCTTCTCTGGCCAGGCAAACAGGAGATACATCTCCAGAGCCCTGTGGCGCGCCTTGTGCTACCTTGCCAATTGATATATGCCACCACTATGGCACTATCTGAAAACACTTGAACTGCCCAGCCCTCAACCAGGGGCCAGAAATGCATAAAAGCCAACTTGATGGCCCTCACCTTGAGGCGAATGATGGACCACATCACTTCTCCTGTGGTTCCAACAGCTCTGGTCCATATGGTCTCAGCAATGGGTTCCCCAGCCTGAGAGCCTGGCATCCATTGTCAACGGGATCCAGGAGAAATCATCCAGCGGTAAACCCTTCTTCAGATGACAGGATTGCCGCCACCACCGCAGACTGTCCTTCACTCTCAACGTGAACAAAAATCTACTCTTGAGCTCCTGAGAACTCAGGGACCATTGAGTCAGCAAGGACCACTGAAGCAGCCTCATGTAAACACGCACCCATGGAACCATCTCTATGGTTGTCGCCATTAGTCTGAGAAGCTGAAGATAATCCCAGACTCTAGTGGCCTGCTGCACACAGAACATCGCCAGGCAATCCAACAGTCTTCTGACTTTCACCTCTGGCAGGAAAACTCTGCCCACTTGAGTGTCAAAATGTGCTCCCAGAAACTCCAAGGACTGGGAAGGCAGAAGCTGGCTCTTTTCCTGATTGATGACTTAACCAAGGCTTTCTAAAAAGGTCACCAATCGGGGCATCACCCAAGACACTTCTGACAGGGAATGGGCTCAGATGAGTCAGTTGTCCAGATAAGATGGACACGGATCTCTTGGTGCCACAGCACTGCAGCCACCACCACCATGACTTTGGAGAATGTCCTTAGGGTGGGAGACAGCCTGAAAGAAGGGCAGCAAATTGATAGTGAGAATCAAGTATGGCAAAATGCAGATACCTCTGATGATCCACCCGGATTGAGATATGAAAATTCACCTCGGCCAGATCCAGAGAAGCCAAGAATTCCCCTCAGCACACGGCCTGAATCACGGAGTGCAAGGTTTCCATCTAAAAGCACAGGATGCACAAGTGCTCATTGATCCCCTTGAGGTCCAGAATGGGCTGGAAGGACCCATCCTTCTTTGGCACCATGAAGTAGATGGAGTGTCTGCCCTTGCCTCACTCGCATGGGGAGATGGGCACCATCGCCTTTAGGTGAAGCAACTTGTCCAAGATGGTCTGCACCATGGCATATTTGATCACAGACCCCAAGGGGAAATGATGAAGGCATCAGAAATCGGATCTTTGCATTCCAGGATATAGCTGCACTGAATGGTGTCTAGCACACAGTGATCCTTGATAATCCGGGTCTATTCCTGAAAGAAGAGGTGAAGCCTGCCACCTCCAGAGGCACCAGGGAATGGGCCCCCATACCTTCATTGCATATTCTGGGAGAGTCCAACTCTGGAGGGGACTGAGTTCCTGGGCCCACATTCTCCACGAAAGCACTAAGAATGAGCCCAATGCCCTGAAGCAAAGGGAAAGAAAGGTTTTCCAGGTCATAATGATGACAGTCCCAAGACCCCTGGGAATCTGGCCAGTGCACCCTTGGTGGGCAGGGCGAGGCTGATGAGAAAGAGGCACTAGCCCACTTCACAGGCCCCCTGGACCTGTCTTCCGGGAAGCAGTAAGATTTTGTCTTGCCTAGGTCCTTCACCAGTTTCTCCAAATCAGTTTCAAACAGAAGTTTCCCCTTAAAGGCTAGTTGAGCCAACCATGCTTTGGAGGATGTGTCTGCCACTCAGTGGCAGAGTCAAATCCAACGCCACGTTACCATCGTCAGAGCACCATCCCTGGCTGGCAAGCACACCAGATCATACATGGCATCAGAAAGGAAGGCCTTAGCTAACTCCCAAAGAGAAGTAGTATCATTAGACAGAGGAGACTGAATCCACTGGAGCAGGGCTTGAGACATCAAGCTTGTACATACCCCCAATTGTAGAATAGTGGCCACCATGGCAAACTGACTCCTCAGCAAGGAATCGACCTTGCAGTCCAGAACATCCTTTAAGGCCAATCCACCCTCCACAGGAATGGTGCATCCACCTTAGAAATGTCAAAACCACTCATCACGCTCCTCCTCCGGGAGAGCATAGATCTTTTTATACACCCTTAACCCTTTAGGTAGGAAGTCAGGGGACTCTGACCGGATCATACCTTTGATCAACTCCAGGAATGGGAAGACAGTAGTGTCCTTCTGTACCCCTTGAAGAAGCTGGTGCACCTTCAGCTCCTGCTTCTAACCAAAGCATCTGCCAAGTTCAAGGTGTAAGAGACACTGGAAATCAATGCTGCCAGCTTCTCCTTCTGGAATAGGCATATCACACCAGCCTCTGCATAATCTTCTGAAGGTAAGAGCACCTTCTCATCCACATCAGAGCCAAATACCAATTCATCTGAGTCCGAGGCATAGTCAGCATCTTAGATAGCTCCCAACTGTTCTCCATCTTCAGGGAGTGTACCTTGCCTGGGAGGCTTAGCCAAAGGCAATTGAACAGGGCCTCTACTTTCAGCCTGCCTGGCAAGAGACTGCATCCAGGGGCACCTAGAGGCCACAGGGTATGAATTTCCATGCTAGAAGGACCAGGCCTGATGCAAAAAAGGAAAATTAATTATGGGGAGGACAATCGTGATTCTGGAAGCTCTCCTCTTGGATAAGGATCCCCAACACCAGGGGACATAGCCATCACAGACTCCCTAGAAGATGAAGAGCAGCTCACAGCATGGTTGCCAGAGTCTCCGACCGGCTGAACATCATTACCCTTAATGCCGGCCTGCACCTCCTGCCCTAAGGCAGGTAAGGGCGGACTAATTTCATCCCGTAGTTGAGAGGAGGAAAGCATGCTCTCCAGGGGCAACTCAGAAGCTGCCATATAGGAAGGGCAGAGACCAGAATCCAAAGAGGAATCTCCTCACTTGCCACAGGTCAAACAACATTTCCTGGAAGAAGACAGAGTTAGGGTAAGTATCACAAGAGCACGTGCTAAGGTTGCATCAGCCTGCAAGCGTGTGTTAACTGTGCTTTTACATTATGCACATTAAAGGCATTTTTGCCTATTATGCCCCAGGCACACAATAGGCAAAAACATTACTAACGTGTGCAGAAAAGAGTAGGAAACCCCTACACAGCGCCAACAGTTGCTAACAGTCCACTCCAAATTGCATCCGTTAGAGACAGAACTGGGAGCCCCAAACAAGGACAATGATTACATCAAGCATTGGTACTTACCCCCTGAGAGTCCCAGGCAAAGGATTCATGCCAGGCTCAGATTTACTCCCCTGAAACTGCTTCACTGACTGGATTTATTTTTAACAGCACTGTATGAAAGGTGACTGGCAGGCAGATCTCTCTGAAAGCCTTCTGAAATCTTTGGGAGAGAGCAAGGGGGAAAGAAGGAGGAGGGAGAGGGCGCTGAGTTTGTGCGAGACTGCAGTACTCTTCCAGATTCTTCTAAATACTTCTAAATTGTGGCTACTCAACAGGTTCTTATCATGATAAGGACATGGAGCTGAACCAGTTTTCCCTCTTTCTATGGCTACCAAAAAGACCACGGTCTAGTGGAGCCTCCCACGTCGTGCTCAAGTATCACCTTTTTAGGGCTCAAGATGGTCACTCATGAGCATTTAATCAATCTCTTCCTCTCAATCTTTAGATTTTCAACAGAGAGGAGAAAACCCATCCACCATCTGCTGGAGAAAAAGAAATACCGAAGGGACCTCTGGGGTTGAGGCGGATAGAGGCATAGGAGTGATGTCATTGAAACCTGGACTTTTCATTGGTTCTTTGTCTCCACCAATCTGCTGGTAGGGGAACACAACCCACTTGTCTGGACTGGTCTAGCAGGACGATATAGAATGTGTTGATGGTTCTTTGAGTTGTAAGTCCAGCTGTTCATTGTAAGTCCAGTGCAGGTTCTGCCTGCACAGTACAAATTTTGTTGACTGTAAGCCGCACTGACTCTAAAGAGAGCGATATAGAAGAGACATTAGATAAATAAATTGTCTGGCCATTAGAACCTATTGTTTTGCTTTGACTGCAGCTGTTCTTTGTCATCCTCCAGAAGCTGCCATCCTAGGCAACTGCATTGTTTACAAATGGTTAAGCTAGCCCTGTCTGGAATGTGTTCCTCCGCAACAGGTAAGTGACATGTTTTCTCTTTCTTTATCTTTCAGGTTAAGATCAACATAAATGCTTGTCAGAGCTATTTAGCTTTAGGGCATTTTTACTAAAGAATATGCTGGTAGCGTGTGTTTGGGCAGTGAATCTAGCACGGAGGCCCATACTAACTCCAGGGGGCATTTGCCTCTGCCCCTCTGCCAATAGCGCATTGTAAATATGCAGCTCTACACTAACCGGCATGCAGCTGCAGTTACCACTCACAAAGGTGCTATTAAGTGCTCTTGTGCTAATGACAATATTCGTGGTTAGTACACGCCCATAATGCCCACGCTAACCACAATGAGATATCAATGTACATGCTTCATCTCTAATGCACCCAGCCTCTGCTCAATTCATGGGATTCTTACCCTGGGGACTCGCCTAAATTTTAGCACGGCATTCTCATCAGGCATTAAACCTTTCACTAACGGTTAGTAATCATTTATAATTCTGATGAGAGGTTTTTTTTAAAATGTGAGTGTGACTGGTGTAAATATTTGTTGGCAACCTCAAAGGTTTCTTGAGCAGTGCCTCAGATACTGAACACTGGATAACTGATATTCCTTCTGTTGCTGATGTCCCCTTCTCTCCACCTCTCTCTTCTGTCCCGGCCTTCCAAGTTCCTCTGCATTTTCTGAATAACACCTGTCACCTTACACTTCAAAAACTTTAAAAATAATTTTGAACTATTGAATCTTTCATAGACTTTGGGATCTTTCACTAAAGAGTACTATGCAGTTAAAGTGCAATTCGGCATGCAGGCCTGCGGTAACAGTTACCGAGAGGGCGTGACCATTAACGCACAGCAATTTTGCATTAACTGCCAATCACATGCAAGAAGGTTAGGAGTGGAGAATGGGCGTGGTGAGCACATGGCATTTAGCACAGGTGTACATATCACATGTCAACTGTCAATGTTGCAACTAGCATAGGTTCACCTAATTTCACCTCAGTGGGTGATGTTAGGTGCACGCTCATTAATTGTGCCGTATGTTAAGGTATGCGCCCATGTATTAACTGTCAGGAATGTGCTGACCACGCCTCATGCCACGGAGGCTTGGCACTTCATGCCCATGAATTTTAGCATTAAAGATGTGTTAAGTCCAAAAACCTTACGCACTTTAGTAAAAGGGCCCTTTATGTAAACATGAGCTTAACTTTATCAAGATCCTTTGTGAAACTGTATTTCTGACTGGAAAAATAAAGAATCTACGGCATGCTTCCCTATCTAAATGCATACTTAGCTGCTTCTATATTTTTTAATTACATTTCTCTCATTCAGTACAATAATTTGTGAAACTTGCTTTAAAATAAATAATAGCCAAGCAGCAGTGGTGCTTGCTCAGTAACTTTTAAAAAGTCCAGTCATAAAGGATTTTTTTGTTTTGCTGTTTGGATTACCTGTTTCTCTATCTAGCTTTGCTTCCTTAGAGAACTTCTATTCATCAATCTCACATTGTCAAATCTTAACTACACTTCTTTGACACTTCTAATTTGTCAGGGGCCATAGCGGCAATGAATTTGTCTCAGAATTTTATTAGTTTGTCAGGTACTATTTTGTTCTTTCTTAACCCTCTTAACACATCAAAATTCTGAGTCAGAGGTTTGTGTAAATAGGATTTTCTATACCAAGATTTTCTTTTCAGGTTTTTTAACTTTAATTATTTTTCACACAGAGAAATTTTCAAAAATTCATCCTCAGAATTCGGTTAATTTCGTTTTACTTCACCGACATGACACTTGTGCTTGTCTCAGTGATTATGTGCCATCACCAGGGCCGGCCCAACCATTAGTCAAACTAGGTGGCAATCAAAGCAAAATATTAGATTCTGACAGCACCAAAAACTCAGAGCCATCAGCACGTTCTTTTACCTGCTTGGAGAACTGGCACGCACATACATACCAAGCACAGTTTATTAGTTAAAAGTATGTCCAATAAATGCATTTTTACAGGATTGTAGTGGGAGGAGTGCTGTTGTGATGGTCTTGGACGGAGGGGGTGTAAGGCTGAAGGTTCACTTAGGGCAGTGATGGCTAACCTTTTTGAGCCCGAGTGCCCAAACTGCCGCACAAAACCAAAGAATTTCCTCAAAGTGCCAGCACGTCAATTAAAGCTCCATTTGCATAAGGTGCTTCATTTGCATAAATATTTGCATAATGTTACCATACACTAACTTTTAGTAAACATGCCTCTTAATGAGTATATGGATAAAGAAAGACTAAAAGGTTTCTACATTACTATAATCCAGTACCAACCGCCAGGCACATTAGGAACTACTACAAAACGCTGCCCATTTAGAACCCATAGCAAACCCGCCGTATCCTAACAGCACTACCAGGACTCACAAAGCACCATACTCTACCTATCAAAAGGCAACACTGCAAATATTAAACCAATACATCTCAGAGAACAACAATACATGACCTACTGGGGAAAGAACAAGTGGCAATGTCAAATAGGAATTATATAAACAGAATACCTCAGCTCAGTTACACATGCAGAACAGACCATTACCAAACAAGGAATCACAATTTAGAAACAGGAAGACAATAATTAAACTGGGAACCCCAAAAGCCAAACTTGGAATATACAACAACACTGTAGAAATAAAACTATATTAATTTCCTCTTGTACTAAACAAAGCGCAAAAATTAATGATGCACATTTCCCAGAGCTGACATATTCCAATTAATAAATTCAAAATAAAGAGATATTTTTCTACCTTTTGTGCATTTTTTTCAGTTGCAATTGTTCCAGCCACTTTCTTCTGGTTTCTTCGTGTCTTCTGCTAACTCTCCATCTGCTGTCCATTTGTCCTTTCTTCTGTCTTCTTGGGTTTTTTTTCCATTCTCTCTCTACATCTGCTTTAACATACTAATCTTTCTCCTTTTGCTCTTTCCTCATTCCTATTTCATCTACTCAAAATTTACCCCTCCATCCTCAATCCCCACTTACTCTCCCAATACCCGGCCAATTGTAGATTTTTTATCCCTCCCACACAAAATATTTTTCCCCTCTCCATTTTACTCTCCCAGCCCCATCCCATTCTAATCCTCCCCCAACACCAGCTCCCTTCTAGTTCCAGCCTCACCCAGCATCCATTCCCTTCTAGTCCCTGCATCAGACCATTTCAACTCATAGCAGCCCCCCAAACAAATACCAGTCCTATACACCCTCATAAACCAAATTCCATTACTAACCCACCATAACCCAATTTTCAGTTTAAGCCCCCCCCTATAACCCATTACCAGTCCTAACCCCCCATCAGCCCACTTCCAGTCCTAACCCCCCATCAGCCCACTTCCAGTCAGCCCCCCATAGCCCATTGCCAGTCCTAACCCCCCCCATCAGCCCACAGTCCATTACCAGTCCTAACCCCATCAGCCCACCTCAAGTCCTAACCCCTCCCCATCAGCCCATTTCTTGTCCCAGCCCCCCATAGCCCATTATCAGTCCTAACCCCCCCCATAGCCCATTACCAGTCCTAACCCCATCAGACCACCTCCAGTGTTAACCCCCCATCAGCCCATTTCCAGTCCTAACCCCACCCAACAGCCCACCTCAAGTCCTAACCCCTCCCCATCAGCAGTCCTAACCCCCCCTAGCCCATTAGCAGTCCTAACCCCCCCTCTCTAGCCCATTAGCAGTCCTAACCCCCCCCCATAGCCCATTACCAGTCCTAACCCCCCATCACCCCATTTCCAGACAGCCCCCATCAGCCCACAGCCCATTTGCAGTCCTCCCCCCCCAGCCCATTAGCTGTCCTAACCCCCCCCTCATAGCCCATTAGATGTCCTAACCCCCCCTCCTAGCCCATTAGAAGTCCTAACCCCCCCCCCCCCTAGCCCATTAGCAGTCCTAACCCACCCCCCATGGCAAATTTAAAAAAAAAAAAAAAGCAGCTGGCTCTGGCTTCTGCCGCGGCAGCATGCAATGTCCCGTGGGGCCCCCTCCGCCCGCTAAGCCCCTCTGCAAGGGCTTTCAGATTCGCGAGGGAGAGCGTCTCCCTCGCGTCTCTGTTAAGCCCGCAGGGGCTAATGGGAAATTTCCCATCAGTCCCTCGCGTCTAAAGGGGCTGATGGGAAATTTCCCATTAGCCCCTGCGGGCTTAACAGAGACGCGAGGGAGACGCTGTCTCCCTCGCGAATCTGAAAGCCCTTGCAGAGGGGCTTAGCGGGCGGAGGGGGCCCCGCGGGACACTGCATGCTGCCGCGTCCGCGTCCGCGGCAGCAGCCAGAGCCCGCTTTTTCTTTTTCTGCGGACCTTCACGCGTGCCAGCTGCAAGGCCTTCGCGTGCCACAGCTGGCACGCGTGCCATAGGTTCGCCATCGCTGACTTAGGGCATCCAACAGCCTTGCATTGTTTTTGCTGGCAATTTACACGTGTAAGTGCTGTCATTTCACAATCTACATATGTAAATGTCGACATATAATGCATCTGAGGCATGTCTACACATACATGTTCATTTGAGCTATCTTGCAAACCTAGAAATGCAGATGTACTTTATTAATTATAGAGACGTCTGTCTTTACCTCATTTCAATTTGGTGGCGGGAATAATCATTAGGAGATTAAGGAGAATATCCCCTTAATCCCACCTGTAAAGGGATTGCTAGAAGGAGAACGTTTCAAATATCTATTTGTGTGAGAAAGCAAGTGTAAATCCAGACGTTGACAATTTTTTGACTTATATATGCATTCCCTATATGAAATAGGGAATATGCAAATAGATTTTTATCTCACACAGGCCACGCCCTGACACATCCCAATGCAATTTTGACATGATATAGCATCCATATGTAAAAAAAGCCTTTTTAAAAATGGACACGGACACGTGGATGCAGTTTGAATGTGTAAATCGGCATATTTAGATGGCTAAATTGCAAAGAAGGCTTCTTCGCACGGAAGCTGCTACCACTGTTTTGTAAACATACCCCAAAGTCTTTCTTTTGCTTGACGCATATCACTGTCCCACCTTCCATCATATGCTGTTCCTTCGGAATAATCACAATACTTAATCTTGTTGGTTTAGTTTATTTTGTCTGAACAGAAACGGATCCATTAACTTACATAGTCCGGTTCAACTTCCTAAAAAAGATCATTAACAACCAAATATTTTTTCTACATGACAGAACAATCATTTGTATGAGCAATGTTTTAGTGTTACCATTGCACAAAGAGGAGTCACAAATTTGTTACAGCTATAACTGGTGTACCCACAGTATATGATGCACACTTCATGGTAAAAGGTGGGACGCATTTATAGTAGGAAGCATTCACCAAACACAGAGGCTATATAGCTAATGTCTGTAGGCATTGCAAAGTTTCTTCAAATGTCACAAAGTCCAGAAGAAAGTGATTCACAAGAAAGTGCTAAAATAGCGTAATCCTTACTTGGAATTAAGAGTTTGTGCGAGCAGCTGAGAATGGTAAAATAGCATGAATAGTTGTGAAAATGCGATGTATGATCTCTGTGCTATTTTAATACCTTGCTCTATACATGGCTCTTGGGGCAACTCCTCTCAGTTTGACTAACACTATGCATGCTATGGAATACCACACCTACTTTCAGCTATCCAGACTAGGTAAAATTTCTAAAATTATTTTACCTGGATAAACTGCTTTGAAAATTGTCCTCATATTATAGTGTGGAAGCATGCAAAGATACATTATATAAGAACAATTTCCAGTCTCGTTTTCAGCTTTACAGGTACTTCCACACCTGGGTGGTTTTGAATTATTACTGAAACATGCCCCAATGCATGCCTCCTGGCTTCAGGACTGTTGCTGCAATCAGGGCCAGCCCAACCACCAGGCAAGCAAGGTGGATGCCTAGAGTATCAGCTTCTGGGGGGCAGCAAAGAGCAGGGTATTCAATGCTGAATAGTAGATTCTAACAGTTGGGGGTGGGGGTGGGTGTAAGGTTTAAGATTTGCCTAAGGCACCAACACCTTGAACCAACTCTGGGGCCAGCTCTGGTTGCAATGATGACCAGAGGCAAACAAAACATCTTTTTTGTTTGAGAAGTCAAACAAACCAATTTCCAGCCCCGCACCCATATTTTCCAGTTGCTGATGCTGTGTTGGGCAAACTCTTCGAGCCATGGTCCCTGTGGCCCACCCCACCCCCCTACCGATTATCAGACTAGGAACAGTGGAAGAGTCTAGCAAAATGTTGGAAAGGACTCATGGCATCAGAATCTCAGCATGCAACTCCAAAGGAACTGGTATTTATTTATGTAGGTCATTTGTTATACCACCAGTGGCAGCAAAGAAAGCCAGCATCATAGTGGTTTACAATCAAAATTGTAACTGAAAGAATATTTTATGGAATTTTCTTGTCAACATTTTTGTTCTGTCTAGAACTAAATCCACTGACTACTTTTGTTAATTGAGTTAAAGATTCAGCCTTAATCTAGAGATACATCACACTTAAGAAAGGCAATACAAAAATCTGATACATAAATAACTTGCTATTTGTAAATGATATGAAGGGGGAGCTTTAAAGCTCTGAGATCAACACTGAGTAGTGAAGAATTTTTCAGCTAAAATCAAGATGATATTTGATCTCAACAAATGGACCAAACTGACCTTGATTAGAAGAAAACTAACCAACACTGAAATATTTCTACTAAATAAGGTTACCGGATGTCTGTGATTTTAGAGCTGTGTACCCGACTTCCACCTGTTTGGCAGCCTCCTGTCCCTTATTCCAGCAATGAAGATAGAGGGGAAAGAAAAAAGTTATTATTTTCTATTTAGTGATTTGAATATGTCAGTTTTAAGAATTTTCATCCATTATCTTTATATTTTGCACAGTAGAGGAGGGAAATACATCACTATTTCAATTTCTATGTCAATTTCTCTGCTTAGAAATTATATCGTTGCTGTCATGGGATGGATGGGGGAGGGGGAAACTAATGACTCTTCTTCCCTCCTCCATGCCTTGTTGCTCAAACTTGAAACTAAGGGGTATGTTTACTAAGGGGCATTGAAGATGCTTCCTTAACATCCCTTCAATGTGCAAAAACGGCAGTGTTAAGGCTGCAGAGGTGGGGAGGAGGCGTTACCATAGAGAGGGCGCTAGCAACTAGCTAGCGGACGGTAAAGGGATAGCGCACGGTACGGGCGGCTAGGGTGCATGTTAACATGTGGAAAGGGTGATCTCTGCAACTTGGGATAAGGGAGCCTATCTGGAAGTCAGAACTTGGGTGCTGGATGGGAGGCAAGGAAATAGGTGATGGACACGTCACATCCATATGTCCCATATATGTTAGACAGGGAGTGTAAGGATAATGTGGAAGGCACTTGGACTGTATCAGTGAGGGGTTATCATGTAATGCACTGTGATGTCAATGGGTGGCATAGAAGTAGGTAGGAGTGTACCATGGAGGAGCGACCATGCCCATGATATAGCCATCAAACATGAAAATCCCCCAAAACGGTATTCAAACTATAAATATCCACTAAAAAAAATGAAATACCATGGAACCCCTCCTTGTCCATCTTTTTAGTTGGCATCATATAGCCATAGCAAGAATGAGTGGGCATCAGTGCTGCCATGTACATCAGCTGCAGGAGATGTGTGAATGATACGTCCTAAAGAGCAAAGTGGCACAGTGTGGGCCAGGGTGTAGCAACTGCCACAAGAATACATGAGTGAGCACGATGGATATATGGAGATAGATGGGCTGAAAGACTGATGGAGGTAGATGACAGCGCTATATTGCGTTGTTGGCCCAAAGTACTCCTGCTGGAATTCTGCACACACAATATTGTGCAAATGTATGCTTGTATGGAATAAATCTTGGTAGTATACTTTGTAACATGAATGTACTATAAGTGTGACAAACCGAGCATGCATCATGCAGGTCCATGATACAGAAGTCTGAATTTTGTGCTCCCAATCTCAGCAAGAGGGGGAAATGGAGTGTCACAGTAATCTCATTTATTTATCTGTATTTATATCCTGCTTTTCACTGGGTCAAAGCGGTCAATTGGGAGATACATTTAACACGAGGGGATATGACACACATACGCTAACACTTACAGGGAACATGGACAATGGAGGGTTAAGTGGCTTGCCCAAGACCACAAGGAGAACCTATAGGACTAGAAATCCCAGTCCCTCCGGCCTGAGATTGCTGTCCCCAGGTGGGACTTGAACCCCCGGCCCTCCGGCCTGAAGTACCTTGTCCTAACCACTAGGCCACTCCTCCCTCATGGCCCATGGGCATGATCACAGAAAAGATGGACAGTAATCATGGCCTGAGAGATTCAGCAAACCTCGATAAAAAGTGCAGAGGTATGTCTGTATACATGTCAGATCTGTGAAGGGCCTGGTGACCACTTGGCACTGATATGCAGGGCAGCAAGTGTGGGACACAAAAATTTCAGAACAAGAACATGCTTGGTAGCATGAGCCACTTCAGTGTGGACAGCTATAGTAGCCTCATAGTCTAAGAAGCAGTATGGTTATCCAAAGGATGAGAGTGAATCCCACTGAATTTCTGTGTTGATTCACATAAGCAAACATAACTTTTGTCGCCAATAGTGGTGTAGCGGTACAAAGCACTGCTACCACCTTTGATGGCATGACAGCATCTGACAATTTGCTACACATCCTTCAAGGGCAAGAGCTAGGCTGAGTGAGGGGCAGAGAAGCAGCACTTCCTGTTTAAATAGCTGTTGCACTCTAACAGAGTTACATGCCAGCAGTAGGGGAGGCAGTACAGCAAAGGGTTGTATGGGATGAGATGAAAGTATCTTACAAACACTACCACACCTCTAATATGGACAAGGAACTGTATGCCGCAGGCCCACTTTGTGAAGGCTGTGCTCAATGGCCAATGCACAGACCACTCTGAGAATTATGGCACATGCGTTGGTGCAAAGTCAGAAAGCACACAAATGAGCCAGCTTCCTGCAATACCTCTACTTAGGTCAACAGCTGGGTCTGGAAAGGGGATGCTGTGTGCTAAGGCAGAAAGCATGCAAATCACCCATCATGTATTTATGATATGCACATGTGGATAGGATGCATATGTGTGTTTGTGTGTATGCGTGTGACACTAAAGCAGGTGCTAACATGTTGTCACTTGCCTCCCTCAAACTGCCATAGCTCAACATCAAAAGCATCAACATCAAAGCAGGTCTTCCCCAATACTAGCTCTAATGTTGCCATGTCTCCACTGCTGATGCTACGTCTGCAAAAGTGTCAGTCTTGTATATTGCAATTACACAGAGCTCATAGGCAGTTGTGCTACTACAATGACAAGGTAACTGCCCCCTTCTTCCCTACATCAAAGGCTGAGAGTTCAAGATCTGCCATTGGTCACATCAATTGTATGTAAGGTTACCTTATGTCCCCAGGGTTGCTCTCTGATCTCTTGGATTGGAACCACAACATGTCCCCTGTGTAATGTCAAATGAGACAAGGAATGCTGCATCTGCTGCCAACCCCTCAAATGCAGTCTCCATGATCCAGGAAGAAGAACATGTAAACATGACTTTGCATATTGAAGAAGAGAAGCAAGTAGCAAAACAAATAGAAAGTCTTGACAGAATAATAAATTCACATTTTAGTATATATGTAATATTTAGTCGTTGACTCCAAAGGCTGCTACAATGTTTTGCTAACCTCTGGAATTCATGCATGCAACTTATACTGCCCATCAGCAAATGTAGGTGGGTACAGTTCACCCAACAAGCCAAGACCCTGAACTCTTCACAGCCCAGCTCTGCCCTTGTCAGGTGTCTCAGATGTGCCCTCCCAAATGGATGTTACCACTGTTCTGTTGTGAATGATAAATTGTTGCAGTGCCACAGGAAACATCTAACAACATCTCTTGATTTCATAGCTCTCTCACCTGCTATAATCACCCTAAAACCATTCTGAAACATATGCATATAACAGCTGGACAAATAACTTGTCTAAAATTCAAGAACATTACAGACACACATTTCTACAAGTTGAATGTTACTGCAAAGTGCATCTCTACTGATAAGGCTATGGCCACATTGGTGATGTTTCTGTGACAGGTCCCCAATCAGACTGTATGGTGGAACAAAGTCCCACACATGATATAACACACCTGTTGTCCACACGTGTTTCTGAACTGATGTGTGTCACATATTGGCCATATGGAGTAAGTAAGAAAGTGTGATGACCTGTGCAGGTGGCCATCTCAGGAATGTGACTTGTCTTCATGTACTGCATATAATATATGATAGAGCAACAGATTTGCTGTACAGGTATTCAATAAAGGTTCCAATCATGTATTACTGATGTGTTATGCAGCTACTGGTTGAGGTTTCAGGACCCTTGGTGATGTGCTGCAGCAGAGAGGAACATACATAAGAACATAAGATATGCCATACTGGGTCAGACCAAGGTCCATCAAGCCCAGTATCCTATTTCCAACAGTGGCCAATCTAGGTCACAAGTACCTGGTAGTTTTCCCAAAAGACACAGGTTCCACAATGCTTGTATCGGGGCAGTCATGGAGTGGAACGGGCTAGCATAGATCGATTGTTTACGTCATCAGAATATAGGTAGACTAGGGGGCATGCAATGAAGCTACAGGGTAAACTATTTAAGACTAATAAGAGAAAATATTTTTCTCTCAACGTGTAATAAAGCTCTGGAATTTGTTACCAGAGGATGTAGTAAAAGCTGTTAGTGTAGCTGGGTTTAAAAAAGGTTTGGACAAGTTCCTGGAGGAAAGGTCCATAAACCATAATTAACCATGACTCCTTTTTGAAAGTGGTAGCATGTATGTGTGCTGCTGCTTTCAAAACACAGTCATGCCACCCATTAGAGTTGACCACTCTTGGTGGACACCTAGTCAACCTAGTGGATGGGCTGGCCCTGCTGCTACGCCATCATCTCTACACCTTTGCCACATTGGCACCAACATCATAGTGCCCTTTATTAGAAGGGCCCCATATTGTGACTGGGAGTGGGCCACGACCTGCACTCATTTATGGGGGTCTGGATGGAGCACACTACATACACCTCAGTGTAATTTATGTGCAGTTTGTAACCCGTGAAAACAGCATCCTCCCTGCCAGGGGGTGCCTGCTCTTGAGTTGGCGTTACGGTTCCCGGTGGCGTCCTATCTCATACGAGCTAATTTCCACACAAGCTAATGCCCCATCACCCCTCTTTCCCACGATAACGGTCTAACAGTCATTAAGCCAGTATTATCAGCCCTTTCCTCCACATTAACTGCTAATGGGTGCTGATAACGCCCACTAACAGCCCCATTGTATTGTTAACGCACCTTAGTAGATATACCCATAAGTTGTCCCTTCCCTCCACTCCCACCTACAAACTCCACTTTGGATAAGTGTCCCAGATTTGCCTGCAAAAAATCTGATAAATGTACTATAAAGGCTGTGCTACAGAAGCATTCTAAACAGGAAGGCATTTATGATTTAGGAGTTGGTAGATATATAATTCAAATATAGCTGAATGAAACTCACCTAGAAAAAAGATCAACAAAGAAAACTACAGGAAGCTAGAACTAAGACTGAAAAGTAATTTGAATGTACTGAGTGCCAGCAGAGGGTACAGAGTGCCAGCAACCTTTCTGTGCCTCCTAAAATTGACCCCTGGTCCCTATGTATTCATGAAAACCCCCAGGTTCTGTGCAATCCAAACACACACATACAGGCCAATGCAGAAAACTAGCACGGCCTTTAAGCACAGATAATGCC
This sequence comes from Ichthyophis bannanicus, assembly GCA_033557465.1. Classification (NCBI taxonomy): domain Eukaryota; kingdom Metazoa; phylum Chordata; class Amphibia; order Gymnophiona; family Ichthyophiidae; genus Ichthyophis; species Ichthyophis bannanicus. The sequence goes on from CM066034.1 coordinate 184,164,251, forward strand.
ACTTTTAAGAACACTTACTGCTACCACCGAAAAGAGACAGACATGCACGTAAACAGCAATGGAAAAACTAGCACACAATCAATTCCAAGAGTATTTAAATGTATTTAAATTATAGGCAAATGAGCTGCACATAACAAAATGGCATGGAAATATTGCCTACACCCGATGTAGAGAAACATGTTGAGGATTTCAGAACCAGCGTTAGCATCAATATCTTTATGATTAAGTTGGCTGCTATTTGGTTTACCTTCGGTACCCCCTCCCCCACCTTGGCACCTCTTATTTCCACTTCTCCAATTCCTCTGGTTCCTGTTCTTCGTTACCTTGGTGTTACTCTCGATTCCTCTCTATCCTTTCACCATCACATCTCCACACTTGTGCGTAGCTCATTCTTTCACCTCCGTAGAATCCGAGCCATTCGTCCTTTTCTCTCCCTCTCCTCCCTCACTACTCTTGTCCTTTCTCTGGTGATCACCCGACTTGATTATTGCAATTCACTTTTCGCTGGTCTCCCCCAATATCAGCTTCATCAGCTCCAACTAGTCCAGAACACAGCTGCATGTCTTCTTACTCATTCCTCCCCTCGGGATCACGTGACCCCATGTCTTCTCTCCCTTCACTGGCTCCCTATCAAAGTTCGCTTCATATATAAGCTTCTCACCATTACCCACAAGGTTCTTCATACCAATACCCCTCAGTACCTCGCCGACATCGTCTATCTACAGCCCACCCCCCGTCTACTTCGTTCTACCTTCGATAATCGTCTTTCCCCTCCATCCCCTGCCCAGGCCCACCTCAAATTGACCCGTCATGCTGCTTCTTTTTTTCTGAGTCCTTCCCTCTGGAATTCTCTTCCCCATCTTCTTCGTACTGAATCATCCTTTACCCGGTTCAAGGCCCTTCTCAAGACCCTATGATCTTCCCATCCCTCCCGAATTCCTCTCATCACGATGCCGCTAAACCACCCTCCTTTGTAAATATCCCCTTTGTTATGATTGATACTTAGGTTTACAGCCCCCCCGTCCCCCTACCAGCCCTTCCTTTCCCCTTTGTCTTTATTTGTGTCATTCCTCCTGGGTTTATAACTGTCCTTACTATCCTTCTCTCGTCTTTCCTACTTGCTGCACTTTGTTATTATTGTACACCGCTTTGACGCTCCGGCAATGGGCGGTATATCAAATATTACGAATAAAGATAAAGATAAAGATTCTCCTTGTTCCATTCTAACTGTTGCTTCTTGATCATTATGAGAACTATCAGGTGTTTTGCTATACCTATGCTTCCTAATGTGGCCCAGAATGTTTCATGATTGACAGTACACCATCAAAGTCTGCACTGTAGTCAATAAAAAACATATAGATATATTTTTAGTATTCTTTTGTTTCTTCAAGGATCCATCTCAAATCTGCAATGATGTCTCCCGAACCCTGCTTGCACTTCAGGCTGTTCTTGTTCCAGGTATGGCTGTAGTCTTCACTGAATGATCTTGATGGCAGGTGGGATCAGAGCAATCATGCGATAATTTCCACAATCTGTTGGTTCAACTTTCTTCTGTATTTGGTTTAAACACAGCTCTTTCTAGTCAATTGGCCATGATGTTGTCTTCCATATTTCCTGGCAAAGCTTTGTAAGTATTATAACAGCTCATTATGATTGCTGTAATACTTCAATGGGAATGCCATCAATCCCTGGTGCTTTCTTCTTTGATAATACTTTCAATGCTGTTTTGACTTCTTCTTTTGTCACCAATGGTTCCTGATCATAAGATGTTGAAATGGCTGTTGGTCCACTTGGTCTTTATGGTATAATGGCTCTGTATATTCTTTCCACCTTTTCTTGATCTTCTCAGCATCATTTAACATGGATCATTGAGTAGCTTTTAGCATTCCGATTCGAGGCTGAAATTTTCTCTTTAATTGTTGCAACTTTTGCAAAGCCAATTTCTTTCTTCCTAAAATAGTTTCTGATTCTATTTCATTGTATACGTATGTCACTGTAGTACTTCATGTCTTGTTTTGCTGCACATTGGAAATCTCTGTTAAGTTCTGTGATTACCTCTTTTTCTCCTCTGGCTTTCACTTCTGTGCATTTCTGGGTAATTTTCAGAGTTTCTTCAGACATTCATTTTGTCCATTTTTGTTTTTTCACCTTTGTAGAGATTTCTCATTTTTATCGAGTCATTCCTCAGAGCTATGGAGGCCACGAACGTCATGCAATTAATACACGACCCCACACACAGGCATGGCTCCATCCCAGACCTCATCTTCACCCCCTCAATGCTAATTGAGCGTAAACACATAACCTCACCGAAAACACCAACACCCTGGTCAGATCACTATTTAATAACCTTCCAAATAACAGTCCACACCCCGACTAACCACACCTAGGTACAACACAATGGAAGGAGATTTAGGAGCTTTAATAAAGAGCAATTCTTGAAGGATGTTTTACCCAAATTGGACCATGCCTACACCGACCTTGAAAATATAATGGAGAACTGGAATCACTCCATCACAGAGGCAGCAGAAGCACCCCGCTACAGAGCAGATACAGCACAAAAGAGACAACAAACACCCTGGTACTCTAAAGAAATCAGAAAGGCCAAGAGGAACCTCTGAAGAATGGAGAAAAAATGGAGACGTACAAAGGATCAAAATGTATTGCGGGAATACAGAAATATGCAACAAGAATACAATAACATAATCAACAGATGTAAACAAGAATACAACACAAAACTGATCATGAAGGCCGCAAACAAATCGAGAGAACTCTTCGGAATAGTCCACACACTAACAAAAGAACTCTCACAAGAAGACTACCTCGATATACATCCTCAACGGATAGCAGACCACCTAATGAATAAGCAGCATAGCACACAGCCAGACACAAGACCATCATCAACAGACACTGAAAACCAACTGGGACATGGGGCAAATTTGCTATATCAACAATCAAACAAGTAACACACACAATAACTACTCTGAATACAACAACATCACCCAATGATCCCTGTCTGATTGCATGGATAAAGTCAGACAAAGAAGAGCTCATCCCATTCATTCACAAAATTATACACACATCCCTCACACAGGGGCATATGCCTGCAACCTTCAAACTAGCATCAATCAGACCCATCCTAAAATGCCCAAAACTGGACAAGACAGACTGCAGCATACCGACCGGTTTCAAGCTTACCTTTCTTAACAAAAAAATCATTGAAAAGACAGTACAGTTACAACTGCAGGATCACATCAACACACATGCGTCCCTAGATCCACATCAACATGGATTCAAGCCCAACCATGAAACACTACTAGCAGCACTCTTTGACCACATCATCAGAGGAATAAACAATATAAAAAGAGGATTTATACTAATTTTCCTCGACATATCATCTGCCTTTGACTCTGTATCACATACCATACTTTTGAGACGCCTACAGGAGATAGGCCTATACAATAATACTTTGAAATGGTTCCGATCATACTCAGAAAACAGACAACAGTACATCAGATGCAGGTGAGACACATCCTCTCTCTTCACAATAAAGCAGAGAATCCCATAGGGGTCAGCAATATCTTCTCTAATTTTCAACCTCTACATTCAGCAAATCTGCGATGTCATCAACAAACACAAGATTCACTACAAAATACATGCCGATGACATTACGTTGTACACAGCTATCAATATTGAAAATCCAGACTGCACAAATGTAACAGGATGTCTCACAGAAATTTACACATGGCTCAGCGCATATAGCCTCAGCATAAATTATGCTAAAATAGAAGCCTTCATCATAACAAGAAACAAGACCTTCACTCCGCCTAACATGACTAGTAGGATATCTTGTTTGCATGTTCTGTCAATTTCAGCTTGCACTTGTTTATAGAACTGATCTACTTCTTCCTCTTCTGCAGTTCTTTTTAGCACGTATACCTGAACAATAATAGTGTTGGTGGGTATTCCTCATAAACGAATGCAAATTACACATTCACTGATTGCATTGTATTTCTTTACAGTTTTCACAAGTTTCTTCTTAATTCTAAATACAATACCATTTTTTCTCTGCCTTTTATTTCCAGAATTGTATAACTCATGTCATCATCAGATTCAAAGCACCAATGCCAACCCATTTCAATTTGCTGACACCCAACAGATCAAATTATACACATTCCATTTCATTCCTGATTACCTCCAAATTCCTTTAGTTCATGCTTCATATGTTCCAATATGTAAGACATCTTTGCGGCTTCTCACTCTCATTTCATGTGCAGCTGCATCAGCAGTCAGATGCAAGATCATGCCAAGCTAGAAATGCACCCTGTGCGATTAACAAATCTGGTGCCCTCCTCAGCCCCAGCCACGTGTAGTAAAGAACCTTTTTTGAGCTTCCTGGAAGCCCAGTGATGATATCAGCACCATTTCTGTGCTTGCGCCCTGTGCAACCGCACTGTTCGCACAGCCCTTGGTACAGACCTAGTCAGATGTCCTGAGGGTTTTGATCCAACCATATCATAAATGCCGGCTTTGTTCTGAAAAGTCTTCAGCTCATCCCCAGTAGCCTCTTGAGTGCCTCTGACCTGTGAGTTTCATCTTCCAGCAATGCATCACAATTTGTTAAGACTATCCATTGCATTTTTGTGGCAAGATATGGAAGCAGACTGCCAGATCTTTCTTCTGTGCAGGTAATGCTAGTGTTGTTGCCGTTATCACAGGAATGTGATCCTCCACCTCCAACACTGCCCCATTTTGCTGCTGCCCAGATGGGTGGTTTGTCTTAGTCTAGCACCACAGCTGAGACCTGTCCATCTTGAGAGACCCTGCCAGTAGTTAAGTTACTAATAGCTTAGCTCTCAGCATCACTGATGCACACAAGTTCTCGCAGCACAACTAGCCACAAAACAAGCAAGGGATGTTTTTGCTACTTAGCTTTCATGGGATCGCTTACTGTACGCACATATTTGTAAGTGGCAAATTTTGTAATCCTGTATATATGTAGGGAGATAATAATGTACTCAAAATGGTTTGCACAGAGAGGTAGTTTTCAATGCCAGTCCTCCAAATCCCAGGAAAAGTTTGTTGAGACATGACCTGAAGCAGGTTTAAATTTTAACAGGGAAACTTTCCAAAATATATGGGCCCAATATTGATTTTGGATGGCTATGTGCTGCTACAGCGCATAGCCATCACAGCCGACCTTTAATCCCAGATATTCATTGCTGGGGTCATATAGCGTAGTTACTCACCTGTAACAGGTGTTCTCCAGGAGCAGCAGGAATCAGTCCTCACTTATGGGTGACGTCGGCGCCGACGGAGCCCTCGTGGAGCAATTTTCCCCAGCTTTCAAAGAAAGCCTTTGGGAATTGCAGCGCGCATGCGCGGTCCTCTTCCCGCCCAAGGGTGCCATCTTAGCCAGTCAGATGACATAGCTAAAAAAAAGACAGCATAAAAAATTTGCAAAAAGAACATAAGCAGACGATTGCAACTCCAAGGGGAGGAGGGAGGGTAGTGAGGACTGATTCCTGCTGCTCCTGGAGAACACCTGTTACAGGTGAGTAACTACGCTTTCTCCAGGACCAAGCAGGAAGTCAGTCCTCACTTATGGGACTCCCAAGCTCAAGGCTACCGGAGACCCTAAGCACAAAAATGAGCTCCCTCTAGCTCAGCAGCACAGAAGGAAAGAATCTTCGCTGAATTATCACCCACCGGTAGCCCACATCCGGGATGGAGGGTAGGAGTTGCTCAGACCTCAAAGAGATTATGGAGGACTGCCTGTCCGAAAGCACTGTCCCTGCGGGACTCCCTCTCGAGACAGTAATGGACCGCAAAAGTCTGGCTCGAAGACCAAGTAGCGGCCCGGCAGATGTCTGCCAGCGGAACAGAGCGGAGGTAAGCCACTGACGTAGCCTTTGCCCGAACGCAATGAGCCGTGACTCGACTTTCTAAGGAGAGTCCGGCTGCCCCATAAGCCCAAGAGATACAGTCCGCAACCCAGGTGGACAGAGTACGCTTGGAGACCGGGAGCCCCAATTTATTGGGGTCAAAAGACACAAAAAGCTGAGCAGCTTTACGGTGCTCCCGCGTACGGTCAAGGTAGAAGTTCAAAGCCCTTCTACAGTCCAGGGTATGGAGGACCGTTTCAGCTCGGCTGGAGTGTGGTCTGGGAAAGAAGGTTGGAAGTACCACCTCCTGATTGATGTGAAAAGGGGAGACCACTTTTGGAAGAAATTTTGGGTGAGTCCGTAGGACTACCCTATTTTTGTAGAACCGAGTGTAAGGGGGATCAGACACGAGGGCCTGCAATTCACTTACGCGTCTAGCGGAAGTGAGGGCTATCAAGAACAGTGTTTTCCAAGACAGAAAACGGAGAGAGAGAACAGGTAGCCATAGGTTCAAAAGGTGGACAGGTGATCCGCTGCAAAACCACATTCAGGTCCCAGTCAGGCGCTGGCGGGCGCAGAGGTGGTTTAAGTAGAAGGAGACCTCGGAGAAACCTCGCTACGAGAGGGTCGCTGGAGAGAGGTCTACCGTCCACCGGCACATGATGTGCCGAAAGAGCACTGAGGTGAACTTTGACGGAGTTGGACTTAAGTCCCAGATTAGAGAGGTGTAGCAAGTATTGCAAGATCACCGACACCGGGCAGGAGAAGGGATCCTTTGACTGTTGGGTACACCAGACGGCAAAGCGACGCCATTTAAGGGCGTAGCATTTGCGGGTAGAAGGCCGTCGGGAAGCTAAGACGACCTCCTCCACCTCTGCCGGCAGGAGAAGGGGAGCAAGGACTACCCTCTCAGCAGCCAGGCCATGAGGTTGAGAGACCTGAGGTTGGGGTGTAGTAGAGACCCCTGATCCTGAGTGAGGAGATCCGGTTGTACCCCCAGAGGGAATGGATCCTCCACCGCTAATTGCAGTAGGAGCGGAAACCACGGCTGTCTGGGCCAGCGAGGGGCCACCAGGATCATGAAGGCTTTGTCTCGGAGAACCTTGAAAAGAGTTCGAGAGACTAGCGGGATGGGAGGGAAAGCGTACAGAAGGCTCCCCGACCATGAAATTAGAAAAGCGTCCGCCGCAACCCGAAGGGGGTGTGGCTGACGAGAGCAGAAGCGAGGAAGCTGCCGGTTGTGAGGACTGGCAAAGAGATCCACCGTGGGGAGGCCCCACTTTAGGAAGAGCTTCTGAACTACCAAGGGATCCAGACGCCACTCGTGCGGCTGGAGGATCCTGCTGAGTTTGTCCGCCAGGCAATTCTCTTGGCCCGGGAGATAAACTGCCTTGAGGAGAATGCCGTGACTGACGGCCCAAGAGCAGAGCTTCTGTGCCTCCCGGCAGAGGAGGAAGGAGCCCGTGCCCCCCTGCTTGTTCACGTAGAACATGGCAACTTGATTGTCCGTCTGGACAAGGACGGACTGGTGGGAAGTCAGGTGGGAGAAAGCCTTGAGAGCCAGGCGGATCGCCCTGAGCTCCAGGAAGTTGATCTGCTGAGCAGACTCCCACGTGGTCCAGAGGCCCTGAGTACGTGCCCCTTGGCAATGTGCTCCCCAGCCCAGGAGGGATGCATCCGTGGTCAGCACCCGGGTCGGCTGAGGTGACTGGAAAGGCATTCCGAATATCAGGTTCGGCTGCCGAAGCCACCACCGGAGAGACGAGATCAGCGGCTCGGAGACGCGCACTAGGTCTGCTAGGCCGCCTGTGGCTTGTCGCCACTGCTGGCGGAGACACCATTGAGCAGGCCGCATATTCAGGCGGGCATTGGGGGTCACATGGACGGTGGAAGCCATATGGCCGAGCAGTCTCAGGAAGCGCCTGGCGGAGACCAGGGGCTGGCTGCGAAAACGGTCGGCTAGGCCCATGAGCCGTTGAGCCCTGTCGAGCGGTAGGTACGCTCGTGCCTGAGGAGTGTGGAGCCTTGCGCCGATGAACTCGAGATCCTGTGAGGGGAGCAAAGTGGACTTTGCGAAATTTATAACAAAGCCCAAGTACTGCAGAAGAGTCACCGTGCGGCGTGTGGCGCTGGTGACCTCCGGAGCGGACGCCGCTCTGATGAGCCAGTCGTCGAGGTACGGAAAGACATAGAGGCCGTGAAGCCGGAGATGGGCCGCCACCACCGCGAGACATTTTGTGAAGACTCGCGGTGCGGAGGACAGGCCAAAGGGCAGTACTCTGTACTGGTAATGATTTCCTGCCACCACAAACCTTAGGTATTGGCGGTGGCTTGGGTGGATGAGGATGTGCGTGTAGGCATCCTTTAGATCCAAGGAGCATAGCCAATCTCCCTGCTGGAGGTAGGGCAGAAGGATTCCAAGGGTAAGCATTTTGAACTTCTCCCGCACAAGGAACTTGTTGAGGTTGCGCAAGTCCAGGATGGGTCTGAGGCCTCCTGTTCTCTTTGGTATTAGAAAATACCTGGAATAAAAGCCTTGACCTCTCAGGTGGTGTGGCACCGGTTCCACCGCCTGTTCCTGCAGAAGACCTGCTAACTCCTGAAGGAGTAATTCCCTGTGCAGAGGGGGTCGTGGAGGTTCTCCCGGAAAATAGGAGGGAGGGACCTGGTGGAAGTGGAGAAGATAGCCTTCTCGCACGACTTGAAGCACCCAGGCATCTGAGGTGACGATGGACCACCTGTGGGCGAAGTGAACCAGCCGGCCTCCGGTGCTGGGAGGAACCAGCGGGGGGGGAGAGGCTATGGTTAGTGAGTCAAAAACCCCCACCCTGCTGAGCAGGGGTTGGTGGTGCAGGCTTGGGGGCTTGCTGCCTACGGGACCCGTTACCCCGTCCCTTGGCCTGCTGGCCCTGTGGGGGAGCTGCAGGAGCCTGATAATGGGGGTATTGTTTGTAGGCAGCCGCCTTCCTCGGGTAAAAGGACTTTTTCCCCGAGCCCTTCTTTTTCTGGGAAGGGGCAGAGGTCTTCCTAGAAAGCCTGGCCCTGGTGAGAGTCTCAGTCTCAATTTGTGCAGCCTTTTCAGCCATGGACTTGCCAAAGAGGTTTTCGCCTCGGCAGGGGACATCGACCAACTTGTCCTGCACCCAGGGCTCAAGGTCTGACGACTGAAGCCAAGCCTGTCGGCGGGCACCGATGCCGGCTGCGGCCACTCGAGCCGATGCTTCAAAGCCATCATAGGCTGCTCGGGACATGAACTTTGAGCATTCCCGAATGCCAGTGGACAAGGCCAGGAACCTCCGCAAGGGTTCCTCGGACAAACCAGCGGAGAATCCGGCTAGCTCTTTAGCCAGATCTCGGAGATACATGCCCATGTATAGCTGGTAAGTCTGGACACGACATGCGAGCATAGAGCCCTGGAAACACTTCTTACCAAGGCCATCCAGGTTACGGGCCTCCCTGCCAGGAGGCACCGAGGAGTGCATCTTCTGGCTCTTAAGACGATGCATGGCCGATTCCACTACCATGGAATGGTGTGGTAGCTGTGCCTTTTGAAAGCCAGGGCTCTTGCGGACTCGATAGATAGAATCGACCCGCTTGCTCAGGACCGGCGAGGAGGCCGGACTCTCCCACATGCGGAAGAGTAGTCGTTCCAGCATAGGAGGAACCGGTACAGTAAAGTGTTCCCTTGCGGGAGAGTCATACTGGAGAATAAAATAATGAAGAAATATCGACTTTTTCGCGGGGACAAGACGGGGACGTCTGTAGGGCTCCGCGGAAAAAAGAAGACTGGCTAAGATGGCACCCTTGGGCGGGAAGAGGACCGCGCATGCGCGCTGCAATTCCCAAAGGCTTTCTTTGAAAGCTGGGGAAAATTGCTCCGCGAGGGCTCCGTCGGCGCCGACGTCACCCATAAGTGAGGACTGACTTCCTGCTTGGTCCTGGAGAAGCGGCCACGGCATTGAATATCCGGGGTCGCCGTACAGCCTCCGCAGCCACAGAAGCTAACAGGGTAGTGGTGATATTGCACCACTACCTAGTAAACTCCTACAGGTAAAGTTAGGCCAGCTTTTGCTGCGCCTAGCTTTCCCCGCAGGTCGCTAATTGGGTAGCGATGTAATATTGCTGCTACCCGGGTAGTGACCGTTGCCACTCCTGGAGTGCCCATGATACACGCCGATGCTAAGCGGTTAGCATCAGGGCATATAGTGGCGTTAGTTGAGAATATCCTGTTCTTCAGAATTTTCACGGTTTATAGGTCTGTAAACCATGTAAATGCCTTTCAATATCGGGCCCTACGTGTATTGGCATTGTAAAATATGGAATATATGTATACTTTGAAGGATTACCCAAACCAAGCCCAGAATACGCCTCACTGCATAGTGTAATATATATGTGGAATAGCTCCTTTTTATGAAATAACTACTTTTATGTATTTTCCAGTTTACACATGTAAATGAGCTTTTTCTTACATGTGTGAATGGTGCCTAAGCCTGTTAAATTCAGTGCAACGAAACATAGATTCAATGAATAAATGCATAAAAGACTTATAGAGAACTTAGGGCTTAAGAAAAAAGTGTGCATATAATTACATAGTAAGATAATTACAAAACAGATACAGCTCGGCGTTTATTTAGTGATACACTAACTTGTTCGAAAGAGAAAAACATCACTCTTATTTTTTCCATAACTACAAACTAGAGTAAGTGGAAGATAAATTGAGGCTTTGTTTCCTTTTCTAAGCACCTAATAGTGAAAAAGCTGTGGGAAAGCAATAAGCTTCTATTTATTCAGCAACAGCTCTTCCATTAAACTTGAGCACTAGATAATAAATAATAATAATAACCTTACACAGATGAACCTCTTTGCAATTATGCTCTCCAAAAGCAGGTAATTGTTTGCATATTCAGTATGGAAGTGAAGAGGAATGATGTATTCATTTTCTTTCGGAAGTCTTGAGTCGCCTATTCTTGTGCTTGTTGGAGAGCTTTGATTCCACCCTCTCTCTTAAACTCTCTTTGTAGCCCTCTAGTTCGCTGGGGTGGAAAATTTGAATTTTTGCTGCTTTCCAGATTGCATAGAGCGCCAGCTCCACCCCTTAAAATTCATTTTATTTCATACCAGAACTTAGTTGGTCTTAGCCTCCCCATTTTGCTTGAGTGTGTTTATAACAATTGGCAGCTCATTTAGATTTTATTACCTTCTGTCTTTTGTTCCTAGAAATAACCCATAACTTACTATCTCTGGAGTTGTTTCATTTCAGTCAGATCAATCTCTGTGTATCTCTCTGATGCCCTGGTGACATTTCCCAAAAGGCAAATTTTGCTAAAAGCCCAGAAGGGAGTAATCTGGGATTAAGAGATAACGCAGACCTCTCAGAGGCCACCAAGTTTAGAGGACGAGAAGACAGCAACCGGAGAACCCTGAGGCAGTTTTCCAAGATGCCTATTCTGTGTGTGCCAGCCATCTGTATTCATTTAAGGGGGTCAGTGTGTGTGTGTGTGTGTATGTGTGTGTGTGTGTGTGTGTGTGTGTGTGTGTGTGTGTGTGAAGGGGGTGGGGTGGCCCTTGTTCTCAAGTTGCAGTCCTGAGTGTGAGCTTTATGGTACAGTACAACCTCCTGCCTGGACAATCTCAGACTAGGCACTATCATCTGCTGGTCCCTCAAGACAAGCAATTTCACCAGCCCCAGCTGCAAGGAGGTATGGTCAATGTATGTTTTATTCAAAGTGAAAGACGGAAAGCAGAAAATTTCAGAAGCAATTTTTTTTCCAGAGGAAGCAGAGGGAAGATTGGGAGAGAAAAAGAAACTGGACAACATCCACCAAAATTAGCTAAAAATCAAAATCATTACTATGACTGATCAGCTCCTGGCTAGTTGTCTATCACACAGTCCTTTCCCAGAAGTAACATAGAGGCTTATGAAAAACACATTGTTGGGTTTAGTAAATTACTTTTTAGAAGTAAAGTACTGCAGCAAAGACTACTTGTGTAGAGTTGCCAAGTTACCCAGTTTCAGAAGTGAGATTTTAAGCCAGTCCTGGATTTCTGACAATCTCAAGTTGATGTAAAATGGGTAAAATCAGAGACTACAAATACCACATTGCATTGCAATTCAAATTTAAAGCCAAAACTGGCCAAAAAGACTCACTCCTGAAAATGGGTAACTTGGCAACTCTGAAAGTGCAAGATCCCAATTGATTGGTGTAGATTTGATATATGCTAAACAATGATATTTTTTGAAATGGCAATATTTTATCTACAATGATTTCAAGAGATAGGCAGAGCTGTTCTGAAATATTATAGTGCATGCCGTATATCAGCAATCATCTTACACTCCAATGTTTTCTGCAATTCACTCCTGAGCATCTATTCTGCATGCCCTTTCATGTGTCCTACTTCAGAAAAATACTCTTCCACAGACAACAAAGAATGTTGAAACAAAATGTTCTCTATGGCTAGTTTGGGTGTGAGCATGAAGCCTGGGTTAAAGAACACTTGAGAACAGTATCCAGTGTGTATGCTTTGTAGGTATGTATCCATGGACAGGAATAAACTATGGGTGTGATCATATGCCACCTTTTTTTTTGTCTCTGAAAAATGTGTCAGATGTTCACAGCTGGAATCTCTGCTATGCAAGACAATGGGAAGGCAGATGTGGCCTCCTTTTGCTACATTTCCACAACAACAATATATGGTTGACACTGTCAGCACAAGAAGGTGCAATGGATAAACTATGATTACTACTGAACATTTGTATAGCGCTATAAGACATTTGCAGCGCTGCACAGACACATGTAAAAGATGGTCCCTGCTCATCAGAGCTTACAATCTAGTCAAGACAGACAATACAGTAGCTGTAGACATGGGATACAGCTAGGGGAATGGTAAGGAAACACAAAGGAGACCAGGTGAGTCAAGATCCGAAAGCGGCAATGAAGAAGTGAGTTTTTAGCCTAGATTTGAAAAGGGCCAGAGAAGGCGCCTGACGTACAGACTCTGGTAGTTTGTTCCAGGCATAAGGATCAGCAAGGTGAAAGGAGCGAAGTCTGGAGTTAGCAATAGAAGAGAAGAGTGCAGATAGAAGTGATTTGCCAGAAGAGGGGAGTTCCTGAGGAGGGGTGTAGGGAAAGAGAAAAGTGTAAAGGGCTTTGTTATAAATAGTACCAGAGATCAAGGGGAGACTCTGAAAGCCTTGGCCATTAGCCGAGAAAGAGATCTAACCATGAGCGTCTCACAAGGGTGCCATGTTTTATGAAATGAATTTCTATTACTGATAAAAGATAGGCAGTGAAAGTTGGGGTAATTCTTACATATTTTATAATGGACTTTTAAAAGCTTGTTGAAATACAGGAACAGACCTTTGCTTGCTTCTTCTTTTACAGCTAACTTTGTGCAAACAGTGCTGGAACTGTTATAGCACCAGGGCCGCTACTGCAGGAAATGCAATAGTATGCTGCCCCTCCCCTCCTCACAGAGTAGCACTGTACGCAACCTAAAAAATGTGACACTGAGGCAATGCTCCTAGTTGCCTTGCTCTTGTTCGAGCTCTGATGCTAAGTGGTGAAATCCTTTCAAACCAAATCAGAATTCAGAATTTCTCTTAATATCAGGGCTGCTTTTACCTATGGGCAAAAGAGGCAGCTGCCCCGGGCACTGCATAACAAGGGACCTTTAGGTAAAAGCACTGCATTTTTTGCAAGCCATCTACTTTCTTTGCCTACTAGTCAATCCCAACTTCTGACTGTCCAGTTAAAGCTTGAGCAAGTGCAGACAGCGCTCAGAATGAAATGTCAGGGATGGCGTTACTGTGATTGGCATACAGAGCCAGTCCTTCTCCCAGTTCAGTGCTTTTCAGTGATGTTGTTTGTATCAGCAAGTGCTACGCCGGTCACTGGGCTACCAAGCTTCTACAGTGGCATGGACCTTCCTCCCTTGATCATGGCGCTTCCTGTAACTCAGAGTCAGACAATTAGGAGATGCAGTACTTCATGTGGTGAGAGACTCTGCAGACCGCCTATGAATAGAGGCACCAGGATTGAAGGAGGAGGAGGGCCATGCCATGGGAACCGCGGAGAGACAGTGCTCAAAAGTAAGTAAATGAATGCTTTTAGGTCATATTCCTGTTTGAAATTGAATAACTATTAACTTTTACAAACTAGCAGTCTGACAGCTCTGTTTCAATGTGATCTTTCCCCTTCGCTTAGAATGCAGCTGGAGCCAGACTTGTGTAAATCTCTTTAGAAACAGCTCCCCTTAATGCTATGTGTCTGTTAAGATACATGTCATTACAGGGCAGGGCAGGCCCAACCATCAGGCAAACCAGGCATTTGCCTAGAGGGACAGCTTCTGAGGGCAACAAAGAACAGTACATTCAAAGCTAAATGATAGATTCTGACAGCCAGGGCGTTTGTAAGGCTTAAGGTCTGCCTAGGGCGCCAACACCTTGAACCAAATCTGGGGCTGGTGCACTTTTAGGACTCTCCCATACTTGCACCAAAATCTATTTCAGACTGGAAATCTAAAGTGGAGCTCAGAAAATCCTAAATGTACTTGAGTGTCCACTAGGATGTCAGTGGATCTACTTTTAATTTTCCTCTGGTCTGCTGTAAACTATAATGAGTTTACTTAGCAGATTTGGAGAAGATCATACTGTTTCAAGTCTAAATTTTCAATTGCTCACACACCTTTACTTTTGTCCATCACACTGCATGGGATCAAAGACCCCTGTGCCTTCCTTGTACTACTGCTGCTAAACTTCAATGAAGGAAAAGACTTAGGCATGGAAGAGAAAGGAATGGAGGAAAAGAAGGTAGAGGTAAAAGAGAGACAAAGGAGGCAAGGGTGGATGAGGCAGGCGATAAAGCCAGAGACGAGAGAGATTTATTTATTTTATTTAGACAGTTTTGTATACCGCCTTATCCTTCAATCAAAGTGGTCACAACACAGTTGGGGGATACATTTAACACAAGGGGGTATGAGACACATACACACTAATACTTACAGGGAACATGGGCAATGGAGGTTTAAGTGGCTTGCCCAAGACCACATAATGGAGATAATGGAGGAAGAGGAGGAGAAGTATTGAGGAAGGGATGGCGAAGATGGAGGAGATAAAGGTGAGGGAAGGTGGAAGGATGCATGTGTTGTGTGAGAGAATGGAGAAGGTGAGCAGTGAGTACATCTGAAATTCAGAGAGGGATGGATGTTAAATAAGGCGTGTGTAAAGAAGAATGTATGTATGAGAAAGAGCAGAAAACTGAAACATGGTAAATTACTGTGATATAGGCAAAACAAACAAAAGTAAAAAAATAAAACAAAGAAATGACAGAAAAGTAATGGGATGTGAGAAAGCAATTAGCAAGGGGCAACGGGATGGAGACATTTAGGAGAAAATCTGACAGAATAGAATGGGTAAGAGAAAAGAGAAATAAAAAATCGGAGGTGGAGGAAATGTAGTAAAATGAATAAGAAAAGATAAAACAATTAAAATGTGATGTATAAATTAAAGCATAAAGAAAACAGATGAAAGAAATTGAGGTGGAATCAGCAGAATAGAATAGTAAACAAAGGATGAAGATTAAAATAAAAGTCAAAGAAATACAAAGGGGCATGTTTACTAAAAGAACGCTATTTGTGCCGCGTCCCGTTATCGCACGGTAATGTACATTACCGTGCGATAATGGTGCTTTAACGCACGATAAGGTACCTTATTGTGCATTAAAGCGCCATTATTGCACGGTAATGTACCTTACCGCGCGATAACGGGACGCGGCGCAAATAGCGTTCTTTAGTAAACATGCCCCAAAGATTTTGAAACATTATTTAAAAAAATTCTGCTATAGTTTAGAAGGTAACTTGGTATTCCAGAAGTACCAGACAGTGGTGGTGTTAGGGTTCTTCAGGCCCTCTGCAAGAGAGTTGTTTGGGATCACTTGGAAGCTTAAATTACAGTTGTGGTCAATATTATTGGCACCCTTCCATTTTAGGTATGTTCTGTACAATATCTTGAGAAATAATTGGAAATATTCCAACTGTATGTCATCATAATATTTTAATAATATGTTCAAAGGTATACAACAAAACAAAGATGGCTGTGCAATTTAGACATAGTCATTTCTGAGAAAAAAACTAAATATGAACTGGATGGATTAATGGCACCCTTCACTAATATTTGACTGCACAACCCTTAGTAATGATGACAGCCTCCAAATGTTTCTTGTAGCCATCTATAAGTTTCATGCATCTGGCTGCTAGTAGTTTTTCCCACTCTTCAACTGCAATTTGTTCCCGCTTATGAATGTTTCCAGGATTCCTTGTACCAACATCAGATTTCAGCTCTTTCCAAAGGTTCTCAATTGGACTGCAATGAGGACTCATTGCTGGCCAGTTTAAAACAATCCATTTGTTCCTTCATAACCATTCTTTTGTACTTTTGGGTCATTGTTCTGCTGGAGGACCCATGACCTTCGACCCAGACCTAGCTTTCTGGCACCAGGTAGCACATTTCGCTCCAAAATACCTTGGTAGTCCTCTAACTTCATGATTCCTTACCAGGCCTCCAGTTACTGAGGCAGCAAAACAACCCCACAACATTATGGAACCTCCACCATATTAACTGTAGGAAGGGTGTTTTTTTCCTTATAAGCTTCATTTCTTCACCTGTAAGTATATCACTGGTCTGCATTGCCAAAGAGCTCAAGTTTAGTTTCATCTGTCCATAGAACATTTTCCCAGAAAGACTGTGGTATCTCAAGGTGGGTTTCAGAAAAGATCAGGCATGCCTTTTTATGTCTGTTTTTGAGCAGTGGGGTTCTCCTTAGCCTTTGCCCATGAAGTTCTCCTTTGTTTAGTGTGTGACATATGGTGCGGGTTGAAACCACCACTCTAGATTGTTCCAGGTCAGCCTTAAGCTCTTTGGATGTTGTACATGGTATTTTTCCAACAGTTCACACTAACCTTCAAAGACTTCTTGGATTAATTTTCCTCTTCCTACCATGGAGCCTTGCGCCCATTTGAAGTTTGATGTTTGGTGATAATGACTCTTCTGACAGTCTCAGACAGCTCACTTGTCTTCACCATTTTGAAAATGGAACAGGGAGTGAATGTGGCCATTTAAACATTGGTTGATTCAAGTCATGTGACTACTGACAATTGATCACAAGTGCGTCTAATTTTACTGCAATGGAAAAGTGGTTCTTCTGTTCAAGCTGATTTGAATTTTTTATAAAGGTGCCAATAATCATGTCCTAACTAAATATAGGTTCCACTATTAAACTATCATCGGGTAGGTAGACACTTAGGTTTTTGAATTTTTTTGTCAGAGCCTCACTCAAAAGAGGGGCAGGGAAAACTGCTCACCTCTCGCTGTAGAAGCTCCTTTTAATTTTAATTTATTGAAACTAAACTCCAATATATATGAACTTATCTTATCTGATAAAAAATGCCAAATCCAAACTCCTATTAGTCGCCAGCAAAAATGACTTACCACGTTTCGGACCAGTCACTCTTTTGGTCCTGCTTCAGGTTTACATTGGTTTGACAGGTGTTACTTCATTCATAAAAGAGAAGAGGAACGACCCGTGCTTCTTTAAATGGAATAGCGTCTGACCTCATACTGATGTAATAAATGAGTGCGGCCAATGACCACAAGGGACCATTCCACCAATAGGAGCGACCTTGTCAATTATTTGACCTAGATGAAAAAAATATATAGGTAGCCGACAATATAAAATTGACAGGTATGTTCACTACAGCAGACTAAACCATTCCAATTCAGCATTTAAATCAGAGGGGGTTACAGTACTTAAACGGAAGATTCACCATTGTTCACTCCTCTGTAACTTATATATCTGATTGCCCCCCCCGAGGGTTCAAAGCACCCACCATCGCAGTTGATCAAAAGTGTGTCCATTAGGAAAACAGTGTTCCACAATCAGGACAGACATTGTGCGCATTTGAAGCCACAAGGCATGTTCACCCAGTCGCGTTTTAATCTGTCATGTTGTGCGGCCCACATTATACAGCTGGCAAGGACATATAAGAAGACAGACTACAAATGACAATTGGCATGTAGTGTGCCATCTCAATGTTACTTGGGGCCTTGAATGTTTAAGGTGCAAAAGCGACATTTGCCACAGGCAAAATGACCAGGATCATCATTGGACCATATAGGCCTATCCTTAATTGTAGCAGAGTGTATAAGTCTATCATATAAATTTGCTTCTCTTGAATAAGCCACCATTAGCCGTTTGTTAAAACAAGAGTGAAGACTCAAAACTGGCCAATATCTATGTAATAAAGTGGTCACATTATGAATGCCAGTCATATAGGGGAGTACACCCACCACTTTATTGTCAGATTCTAAAGGTGTAACAGGTTTAAACTGACCCTGCAGAAGCCATTCCCCATGTATATATCTCGCCCGT
Source organism: Ichthyophis bannanicus (assembly GCA_033557465.1). Classification (NCBI taxonomy): domain Eukaryota; kingdom Metazoa; phylum Chordata; class Amphibia; order Gymnophiona; family Ichthyophiidae; genus Ichthyophis; species Ichthyophis bannanicus. Next base: position 184,182,558 of record CM066034.1, read on the forward strand.
TTATAGGCTTGGGTTACAATTTTAGTTGGGTAATCGTGTTCTAACTTCCATGGCATGTTTATTAAACTCAGTGATCGTTGTACAATTGCAGCGTAAACATAAAAACTGGCCATATGGGAGTCCTTGCTTCAGAGGAGTAGGACGATAACTCAACAATGTATTCTTTTGGACAGGTTTGTAGTACAGAGACATCTGGAAGCCCTTATTGGATAGCATGATGGTAATATCCTAAAACTGAACAGAATGTTGTTCAATCTGTGTTGTAAATTGAATGTTTGGTTTAACGGAATTTAAGAACCCAAGAAATAATTCTAATGTCTTGAAGTGTTCCAGTCCATATAAAAAAAGATGTAATCTAGGAATCGGTGCCAGAACGGTATGTATTTGTAGGCTTTTGATGAAAAAATAAAATGTTCCTCAAAATCAACCATGTAGATTGTGACAATGGATGGGGCTACCGTTGCGCCCATTGCTATGCCATTAACTTGCAGAAAAAAATGGCCGTCATACAGGAAAAAATTATTATTAAGGATCAATTCCAATAGGTCTAACAAAACCTGTCTTGGTAGACATTCCGGTAAATGTAGTGGATATGTTTGAAGACAACGCATAACGTCAGATTGATCAATATTAGTATGAAGTTCTCTTACATCAAGGATCATCAAATATTTGTTGAAGGTGTGTCAACACAGGCTGACAATTGTGTCAAAAAAATGGCCCGTGTCAAACCAATGTAAACCTGAAGCAGGACCAAAAGAGTGACTGGTCCGAAACGTGGCACGTCGTTTTTGCTGGCGGCTAACAGGATTTTGCATTTTGCATTTTTACCAGATAAGTTAATATATATTGGAGTTTAGTTGCAATAAATTAAAAGGCACTTCTACAGTGAGAGGTGAGCAGTTTTCTCTGCCCCTCTTTTGAATGAGGCTCCGACAAAAAAATTTGAAAACCTAAGGGGATCATTCCAAGCCACGACTAGCAGGGATGGAGTCCATCCCCGCTATTCGTGGCCTTTCCTGTCTTCGACCTCCGCTATCCTTGGCCTTTTCTTGCCCTGACCTCCTTCCCCACATATTGTATGGGGAAGTTAGACAGGGGTGAGAAAGGGACATATCATGGCGGCGTTATGGCAGGCAGTGGGCAGTCGCCGGCCCCAGATGTACAGGACCGATTCTAATGTTGGCCCTGTACGTCCGGGGCCAGCGACTTGAATGGGGAAGTTATGGTGGAATAACGTCCACAATGCAGCGGAATCAGTGGCCCCATGGCAGGAGGGGGTAGAGAGCATTCACTGCAGCCCAACCCTGGCCCTGGGAGGTCAAATTGGGGGTCGGACTGCGGGGAAGTCACTTTTAAAACCAGTGGCCAGGATTGCGACTTTTAAATGGAGCTGCGGTGCCATGGGAACCGGACACCATGGCACCATGGCTCCATTTAAAAGCCCTGACTGAGTTAGTCAGACATGTCCTGTATGTGCAGGCCAGGCTGAATCGCAGTCCTGGCCTGCACATACAGGACTGTTCATGATTCTGATCCCACGGTCTAGATGTGCCCCACAGGATCAGAATCGCGACGCCCTCTGTGTGTCCAGTTCTGGCTGGGTGCACAGAGGGTTTTGACATACACACTGGAATCGGGCCCTAAGTGTCTACCTACCCGATGATAGTTTATTTATTTTATTTTATTTATTTATTTAAACATATTTCTATAACCGCCTTATCCTGCAATCAAGGCGGTCTGAACAGCAAACAATCAATAAGATACAGTGTATAGTGTGCACATGCAATGAGTAGTGTATGCGTGTGAGTGTGTCTGGACGTTGATTCTTGTGGTGCTATATACAGCGTGCGCTATTTACAATGCTATGGGTATCAGTTCCTTGCTTAATTACAATTATAGTGACATGTGGGGGGAATTCAGGTGTCTGTTGCATGGTTTAAGTAATGTCACTGTAGTGTTCTATGAAGAGGGTTGTCTTCAGTAGTTTCCTGAACTCCTTAAGGTCTGTTGTTGAACGCAGTTTGTCGGGGAGGGCGTTCCAGATTGTTGGTGCCGCCTTTGATAAGGCTCGTTTTTGGTGTCCTTGCGTACCCTGTTGATATCTTTAGGTGTGTTGACACGGTTGGATGTGCCTCTTCTTCTCGGTCTTGTGCTGTTGTCTGGTTGTATGAGTGGGTGTAGGCTGAAAGCTGATGATTGATGTTTGATTTTGAAAATGTTTATGATTGTCTTGTATCTAATGCGGGCACTGATAGGCAGCCAGTGGAGCTCTTTTAGGGTGGGTGTTTAATATTGGAACCTATTGGGATGCTATATTTGGTTACCATTAGGATTTGGGGTCTCTAGGTTAATAATCATGTCCTGGCAATGTCCCAGTTTTTATGCTATTTCCTATTTTAATTGATCTTGTTTTATTTGATTCTTTTATGTGTCAAATATGTGTACATACAGATAGTCCAAAGCCATTTCCCTGGCCACATTTTTTAGGAGATATTGGACATTAAGGCCCCGATTCTGGGATGCGGGTTGAGGAGCTGCATGTCCTGGTGGGACGTGAGCCCCACAAGCCTTCTGGGCCTGATTACCCTCTGGTTCCCCCATACATCCTGAGCATCAGGACAGGCAGAGCTGTTGGGGAAGGGCAGAAGGGGGTGAGATTGGGCCGGAGCGGGGTGGGCCACCTCAAAGGCAGTACAAAACTGGCGATCGAGCCTGGGGATGGGTGCAAGAGGGTCCCCGCTGCCTGATCCAGGCCAGCCGTGGGTCGGACAATGGGGAAAAGGGGAGCCGAAGCCTCAGGAGTTGGGGGCATCTGCAGGGAGGACATCTCCGCAGGTGGCAGGGGCACACTGAGCTGTCCTCAGGCCCGATATTGGTTACGGTGAGAACATTTTGTTCCGTCGGTACAGAATCGGGTCCAAACGGGCCCGTCTTGCTTAGGACCATCTAGATGGACTGGATGTGTCCCTACCTGAATCGGCCTCCACTGAGCTGAACTGCAAGGGTGCCAATAATGTTGACCACAACTGTAGATGATCAATAAGTAAGTTGAATATTTGTTTTATTTGTTTTGCCCTATCCATAAAAATGCAATGAAATTTGTCTCATGAATCTTAATATTGTTTGAGTGAATTATGTAACTAGTTGAATTCTAAAATATAGCTATAAAAACCTCTTTAGAAAATCTCCACCTAAGATGTGGGGCCCCTGGTAGTTGATTGGCTTTTCAGTCCCAAAGCCATCACTGGTACTGGGATTAGTAAGCACTCGGCAGAAGGTTGGAGAGTGTTTTGCTTTCTTGGGATGCTCTAGAATGTGCTTAATGTATTTGACCCTTATATTTTGCACAGTTCAAGAGAAAATGCATTTCTGTTTCTGTTTCTTCATGATTTCATTGTAGGGGATATGCACAGACAAAAACATCTGGTTTGGGCTGATTTAAAAGGAATTTTTCCCAATTTTCACATTTCACTTATTTACTTTAGATGTGCAGTGTATACCTGCTACTACTCTATGTGCACCAATAGATTGATGCATGTTAATTTATACCTATGCCCACGTACAAGTAATTTGCACACACTTTACATTTTTAGGCATCCAAATGAACATAATGCGTGCTTATGAATGCACACCCTCATGACACTATGTGCAGTCTAGCTTTTTGGGATTTCCATTTAGTTTTTGCATGTTTCTATTTCTAATTGGTGGTTCCTTATTCTTTATTTGGTGAAGGCCTGTCTCTCTTTTGTGTATGTGACTGCGATGAGGGATTTTGCAAGCATTTTACTTTCTGTTGCTCTATGCCTGCTGTTGACATAATATCTATGAATGCAAGATATATTTACAGAACTGAATAAACAGGCCGCTTAGCCCTGCCCACCGACCCACAAACCCCAGATATTCACTTCTGCGGCAACAGAAGTGAATATCCGGGTCTGTCCGTGCTGCCTGGAAGCCGCTGAGGCTAACTGTGCAGCATCGATATTGGATACTACATGGTTAGCCTCAGCGTCTATAAGATAGGCAAGGGTTTTACTCACCTATCTTATAGGCACTGAGCACTAACCGTGCAGCTTCCAGTATCGGTGCTGCATGGTTAGCGCCGGCCCCTGCCTCCACTCCACCCCAGAATGCCCCCAGCACCTCAATTCTAGCCGGCTAGCATCGGGGCACGTGGGGACTTAGTCAAGGATATTCAACAGCACTACCCGTGTATGTGCCATTGAATATCTGATTAGCTGGCATTCACATGGTAACTGGCTGTTAACCGTGTAAATGCCTTTTGAATATCAAACCCATAGTCTTTATACCAGGGTTCAGTCCTATTCCGTATAGGCTCCAGATGTCAAGTGCATATAGGGGTAAATAAAAACACTTAATGCATCATAGCTCGTTTGTTCCAGCTGTTTGTAGCTTAAGATTGGGCACTTCTTTTCTCAAGATGCTTGCTATGATATGACAAAGTAAAAATTGAATGATGATTAAAACATGAAAGATGATTCATTGTTTATTGGATGCAAAATCTGAGGGAGGAGCAATCTTGAAAAAAAATAAGAAGGGGCCCATCCACAAAAGTTTGCCCAGGCCCCAGTAAGCGGCCCTGCTCTCTCTCATGAGAACTAACTGCATTTGCAATTTTGATAGGAGGGGAGTAGTAATCTTGCAATCCCAAAGGAAGTTCCAAATGTCCATTTTCTCAATCCACGTAGAATTTATAAAAATTTCAGCACTTTTTATGATAGGATCTAAGGTCAAAACCTTTGAGTAAAGTGTAGACACCTGGTGATAGTGTTTAATCAAAAACAAAACGAGTAGTCAAAATTGTCAAACAAAATCAAGGAATCATGGGTGATGTGCTTCCATGTTTCTGGGGCAAAATAGCAAGATGGAAAGCATTTTTCTGAAATGATTTTCAAGTGAACATAACTGGGTCAAACCAAGGTCCATCAAGCCCAGTATCCTGTTTCCAACAGTGGCCAATCTAGGTCATACGTACCTGGCAATTTCCCCAAAAGACACAGGTTCCACAATGCTTGTACTGGTTCAAGCATTGATATCCTGGGTCCCTTCTTAATAATGGTTTATGGACCTTTCCTCCAGGAACTTGTCCAAACATTTTTTAAACCCAGCTACACTAACAGCATTTACTACATCCTCCCGTAACAAATTCCAGAGTTTGATTACACGTTGAGTGAAAAAAATATTTTCTTTTATTAGTCTTAAATAGTTTACCCTGTAGCTTCATTGCATGTCCCCTAGTCTTTCTATATTCTGATAATGTAAACAATCGATCTACGTTTACCCGTTCCACTCCGTTCATTAATTTATAGACTTCTATCATATCTCCCCTCAGCCATCTCGTTTCCAGGTTAAACCTAACCTTTTTAGCCTTTCTTCATAGGAGTATCCTTCCATCCCCTTTATCATTTTGGTGGCTCTTCTCTGAACCTTTTCTAATAATGCTATATCCTTTTTAAGATAGGGCGACCAGAATTGCACACAATATTCAAGGTGCGGTCTCACCATGGAACGATATAGAGGCATTATAATATCTTTTGTTTTATTTTCCATTCCTTTCCTTATGATACCTAGCATTCTATTTGCTCTCTTGGCTGCTGCTGCTGCACACTGGGCCGAGGATTTTAACATGTTATCCACAATGACGCCTAAATCTTTTTCCTGGGTGGTGGTTCCTAACATGAAACCTTGCATCGTGTCACCATAGTTTGGGTTGTTCTTTCCTAGGTGCATAACTTTGCACTTGTCCACATTAAATTTCATCTGCCATTTTGATGCCCAGTCTTCCAATTTATCAAGATCCTCTTGCAATTTTCCACAATCCTCTTGGGTTTTAACAACTTTAAATAGTTTTGTGTCATCTGAAAATTTGATAACCTCACTCGTTATTCCACTTTCCAGGTCATTTATGAATATGTCAAAAAGCAGCGGACCCAGCACAGATCCCTGGGGTACACCACTATTCACTTTTCTCCATTGGGAAAATTGGCCATTTCGCCCAACCCTCTGCTTTCTATCTTTTAACCAGTTCCTGATCCACAGTAGTACACTGCCTCCTATCCCATGACTCTTTAGTTTTGCCAAAAGTCTCTGATGAGGGACCTTGTCAAAGGCTTTCTGAAAGTCCAGATACACTATATCAACCGACTCACCTTTGTCCAACTGTTTATTCACACTTTCAAAAAAACATAACAGATTAGTAAGACAAGATCTTCCTTGTCTAAAGCCATGTCAGCTGTCTCCCATTAGGCCATGACTGTCTACACGCTAAGTAATTTTATTCTTTATGATGGTTTCTACCATCTTTCCTGGTACTGACGTGAGGCTCACCGGTCTTTAGTTTCCCAGATCACCCCTGGAACCCTTTTTAAAAATTGGTGCTACATTGGCGATCCTCCAATCTTCAGGTATTAGAGATGATTTTAATGATAGTTCACAGATTACCTATAGCAGGTCTGCAATCTCATATTTCAGTTCTATCAACACCCTTGGATGTATACCATCCGGTCCAGGTGATTTGCTACTCTTCAGTTTATCTAATAGTTGTAATACATCTTCCCGATGTATCAATATTTCCTTTAATTCTTCCGCGCCTTTAAATACCACTTCAGTCATGGGTAACATCCCTACATCTTCCTCAGTAAAGACCGAAGCAAAGAATTCATTCAGTCTCTCCGCTATCGCCTTGTCACCTCTTAGTGCCCCTTTAACTCCTCTATCATCTAATGGACCAACTGACTCTCTCACAGGTTTTTTGCTACGAAAGTACTTGAAAAAATCTTTACTTTGTGTTTTTGCTTCTGCAGCAAGCTTCTTCTCAAATTCTCCCTTTGCCTGCTTTATCAATGCCTTGCATTTGACTTGCCAGTGCTTGTGCTGTTTCCAGGTTTTGTCGTTTGGCTCTTTTTTCCATTTCTTGAAAGATGCTTTTTTGGCAACAACAGCCTCTCTGACCTCACTTTTAAACCATGCTGGCTGTTTTTTGGACTTCCTTCCACTTTTCTTAAAGCGTGGAATACAGCTGGTCTGGGCTTCCAAGATAGTATTTTTCAACAACACCCAAGCTTAATGTGTCTTTAACCTTTGCATCTGCTCCTTTTAGTTTTTTCATAACTATTTTCCTCATTTTATCATAGTCTCCCTTTCGAAAGTTAAAAGGTAGTACTGTGGATTTCCTTACTATCCCTCCTCCACTAATTAAATCAAAGGTGATCATGCTATGATCACTATTGCCAAGTGGCCCCAACACCCTTATCTCTTGCACTAGATCTGGTGTTCTACTAAGGACTAGGTCTAATATGGCTTCCCCTCTGGTCGGTTCATGAACCAACTGCTCCAAGAAGCCGTCATTTATGTCATCTAGGAACTTTATCTCCCTAGCATGTCCTGCCGTGACACTGAGCCAGTCGATACCGGGGTAATTGAAATCATCCATTATTATTACTGCGCTGTAACTTTTGTTAGCTTCCTTGATTTCTTTGAGTATTTCATCATCCATTTGTTCATTCTGGCCAGGCGGTCGATAGTACACCCCCACTGCCATCGCCTTCCCCTTTTTACATGGAATTTCAATCCATAGAGATTCTACAGCAAATTTTGTTTCCTGCAAAACTTTAATCCTTTCTGACTCAATGCCCTCTCTAACATAGAGCGCAACCCCTCCACCAATTTGATCAGCTCTATCATTACGATATAGTTTGTACCCAGGTATCACAGTGTCCCATTGGTTGTCCTCCTTCCACCATGTCTCTGATATTCCAATCATATCTAACCCCTCATTTAGTGCTGTATATTCTAACTCTCCTATCTTATTTTTTAGACTTCTAGCATTTGCATACAAGCATTTTAGAGACTGTATATTATTCATATTAATTTGGCTATTGGCAGACATGGGTAATTTGGGATCTTTAAACTCTGTCTGCTCCATACTCGAGTGAAACAAACTGAAATGTTCTTTCTGCATGTCACAATATCTTTACAGCACCAAGACTGCAATAGTGATCTTTAAGTCTAACAGTGAGAAAAAATAAAGGGCCCGATATTCAATTGCGACAGCTATGCACCACTATGGCACATAGCCATTGCTGCCGAACTCTAACCCTGGATAGTCAATGCTGGGGTCATATGTGGCCCTGACATTGAATATCAGGGGTCACCGCACAGCCTCCGATGCTGCAGAAGCTAACCAGGTAGCAGCGATATTGCACCACAAAACAGTTAGCTCATGCAGGTAAAACTAGACCAGCTTTTGCTTTGCCTAGTTTTACCCGCAAGTCGCTAACTGGGTAGAGGGGGCAATATCATCACTACTCAGTTAGCAACTGTCACCACCCATGACATGCCCCAATGCAAAGCAGTTAGCATTCGCGTGCATAGCAGCATTAGTTGGGCACTAACCATGTTAGTGTCATTGAATATCCTTTTCAGTGGCATTTACACAGACCCTAAGCTTATTTTATCTAGATGTTTATAGCTTACATGAAAATGGCCTTTAATAACATAAGATATGCCATACTGGGTCAGAACAAGGGTCCATCAAGCCCAGTATCCTGTTTCCAACAGTGGCCAATCCAGGTCTCAAGCACCTGTCAGGTTCCCATTGGACAAGCAGATTTCATACTGCTTGTCCAATGGACAAGCAGTAGATTTCCCTGGTCTTCTTTAAAGGGGCGGGCCAAGTGGGGTGCAGGGCCATGTGCGGAAATTCATTGTGGGGACTCATTTGCATAATTATTTGCATAATGTTAACATGTGCTAGCTTTTAGTGAACATGCCTCTTAATGAGTGCCTGGATAAAGAAAGATTTCTACATTACTATACTCCAGTGCCAACCACCAGGCACATTAGGAAGTACTACAAACACTGCCCATTTATTTATTTATTTACATTCTCTTATATACCGCGCTATTCTGCATCAGTGCGGTTTACATTGAACAAACTGAAATTACATTGAACAGGGCATTATAACTTGGAGATAACTATTTTACAGGGAACATGGGCTATGGAGGGTTAAGTGGCTTGCCCAAGACCACAAGGAGCACCTGTGGGACTAGAAACCCCAGTCCTTCCGGCCCAAGGTTGCTGTCCTCTAGTGGGATTTGAACCCCCAACCTTCCGGCCTGATGTACCTTGCCCCAACCACTAGGCTACTCCTCCACTCCAGAACCTATAGTAAACCCACCATATCATAACAGCCCTACCAGGACTCACAAAGCACCAAACCTTACCTATCAAAAGGCAACACTGCAAATATTAAACCAAATCATTTCAGAGAATACCAATACGTCTCCTAATGGAGAAAGAGAACAAGTGGCACTGTCAAATAGAAACTACATAAAGAGAATACCTCAGTTTGGATACACATGCAGAACATAGACCGTCACCAAACAAAGAACAAGGGATCACATTTTAGATAGTGGAAGACAATAATTAAAGTGGGAACCCCAAAAGCCAAACTTGGAATATACAAAAACAATGGAGAAATAAAACTATAAATTAATTTCCTCTTGTACTAAACAAAACGCAAAGATGTTAATGATACACATTTCCCAAAGCTGATATATTCCTGTTCATAAATTCAAAATAAAAAAGTATTTTTCTACCTTTTGTTGTTTGGGCATTTTATTTTTCAGTTGCAATTGCTCCAGTCACTTTCTTCGGGTTTCTTCATGTCTTCTGCTGTCTGCTGAAAAACCAAACCAAAGGGAAGAGCACCTACTTGCAAGACTTCCAAAGACACAAAGAGCAAGAGGTATGGTGGTCACATGCGCTTTATTAATAACGAATTACCCCAACGCGTTTCGGCAATGCCTTCATCAGGGGGCTGAGAACTGCAGACAACAATAAATAATACATAGATAAATAAAACCATCAATTTAACAAAACATGTGAATTACATGCAAATAAGATGAAAATTAAAAACAAATACATTTGTTACACAAAAACTAATAAATAATATATTAGCCATGTATAAACAAAAAATGTTTTTAAACAAAATAATTTTTTAAAACAAAAAATTTTTTTTTGAAAGACATAAAAACAAAAGGGCATATCAATATCCACGAATGCATTGTATTATAAAAATATTGTAAAAAATACTCACATATCTAGAGTGATGAAGCGCACAAAAGGAAACACTACTGTAGAACTGAGTCAATACTATGACAATACTAAAAATTGCAAGATTATAAACATGATAATTAACATCATATGTGCATACAAAAAAGAAATAACAGGAAAACCCAGACCAACGAATGGACAGCCAGAGGACACAATACATGAAAAATATATGCCTGTTGTTTTATTCACATTATTTCATAGATGTGTTATCTAGTCTAATTACGGTCATAATTGTGTTTTCTTTTCTTTTTAATCATCAGTTGCCATACTCATATGTTTGTACTTTTTATATATACATCTACCTTTTGTGCATCTATGTTAGTACCATTATTTCTGTATCATGATTTTGTGTTCTATATGGTATATTTTAATTATTGCTATTGATTTCTTTATAGTATATATACATATCTATACATATATTTTCCCTCTCCATCCTTATTCCCCAGTCACACCCCCTTCTAGTCCTCCCCCAACATCAGCTTCCTGCTACTTCCAGCCCCACCCAGCATCCACTTCCTTCTAGTCCCATTCTCGCGTGCCCCCGTATCAGCCCATTACCAGTCCTAGCCCTCCCATCAGCCCATTTCTAATCCTAGACCCCCATCAGCCCATTTCCAATCCTAGCCCCTCCAACAGCCATTTCCAGTCCTATTCCAACCCCCAACAGTCCATTTCCAGTCCAAGCTCCCCCATCACCTCATTTCCAATTTTAGCCCCCATCAGCCATTTCCAATCCTATCCCAGCCCCCATTAGTCCATTTCCAGTCCAACCCCCCCCATCAGCCCATTTTAAGTCAAAGCCCCCTCATTAGACCATTTCCAATCCTAGCCCCACCTCAGCCATTTCCAGTCCTATCCTAGCCCCAATCAGTCCATTTCCAATCCTAGCCCCCCCCCCCCATCAGCCATTTCCAGTCCCATCCTAGCCCCCCATCGACCCTTTTCCAGTCCAGGCCCCTCTATCAACCTATTTCAAATCCTATCGCTCATCAGCCAGTTCCCAGCCCCCCATCAGCCCATTTCCAGTCCAAGCCCCCTATCAGTCCATTTCCAAACCTAGCCCCCCTCAGCCATTTCCAGTCCTATTCTAGGCCCCCCCATCAGCCCATTTCCAGTGCAAGCCACCCCTATCAGCCAATTTCCAGTCCTATGCTAGCCCCCTTCCTCCAAAGAGCTCTGCACCTGTCTGAGCGGCTTCAGAGGGAGCCGGGGAGGCCGGATCACCTCTACACAATGTTGCAGTGACGAACTGTGTATTTCTTCACTCCCGCTGTGTTCTCCTGAAGCATGCTGAGTGCCGGAATGCTTAAAAGGCATTTCCTGTTTCCCAGCACTCAGCACCCTTCACCAGAACATAGCGGGAGTGAAGGAACACAGTGCTCTTCACTCCAGGGCTGTGCAGAGATGATCAGGGGCTTCTGGCCTCCCCGGATCTCTCTGAAGCCGATCCTGCAAACCGAGCGAAATGAAGTTCATGTGGGGCCCTGTGCAAACAACATTCTCGCACAATGGAAGGGCCGGCCCTGCTTCCTTAATAACAGTTTATGGATGTTTCCTGCAGGAACAACTCCAAACCTCTTTTAAATCCAGCTATACTAACAGCTTTTACTACATCCTCTGTTAACAAATTCCAGAGTTTGATTACACATTGAGTGAAAATAAATGTTCTCCGATTAGTCTTAAGTGTGCTCCTTTGTAGCTTCATTGCATGTTCCCTAGTCTTTCTACCTTTTGAAGGAGTAAACAACTTATCTTCATTAACTCATTTCATTTCATTTATTATTTTATAGACCTCTATCATATCTCTCCTCAGCCATCTCTTTTCCAAGTTGAAGAGCCCTAACTTTTTAAGCCTTTCTTCATAGTGGTATCCTTCCACCTCCTTTAACGTTTTTGTCACTCTTCTCTGTACCTTTTCTAATTCTACTATATCCTTTTTAAGATAGGGTGACCAGAATTGCACACAATATTCAAGGTGTGCTCACACTATTGAATGATACAGAGGCATTATTATATCCTTTGCTTTATTCTCCATTCCTTTCCTTATGAGTCCTAGCATTCTATTTGCTTTCTTGGCCGCAGCAGCACACTGGGCAGAGGGTTTCCATGATGACATCTAAATCCTTTTCCTGTGTGGTGACTCCTAATGTGGAAGATTGCATCATGTAACTATAGTTTGGGTAGTTCTTTGCATTTGTCCACATTACATTTCATCTGCCATTTGGATGTCCAGTCTTCCAATTTATCAAGGTCTTCTTGTAATTTTTTTACAATCCTCTGGTGTTTTAACAAAGTTGAAAAATTTTATGTCATCTGCAAATTTTATCACCTCACTCATTATTCCCTTTTTTAGGTCATTTATAAATAAGTAAAAAAACAGCAGATCCCTGGGGTACTCCTCTATTCATCTTTCTCCATTGAGAAAATTGGCCTTTTAGCCCTGCTCTCTGTTTTGTATCTTTCAACCAGTTCCTAATCCACAATAGTACATTGCCTCCTATCCCATTGCTTTTTAATTTTCTGAAGAGTCTCACATGAGGGACCTTGTCAAAGGATTTCTGAAAATCCAGATATACTATATCATCTGACTCACCTGTATCTACCTGTTTATTCAGACCTTCAAAAAAATATGAGATTGGTGAGACTAATTGGCTTTGTCCCATTAAACCATGACTATCCACATGCTCAGTAATTTTGTTTTCTCTAATGGGTTCTACCATTTTGCCTGGTACTGATATCAGGCTCACTGGTCTGTAGTTTCCTGGATCATCCCTTGAATCCTTTTTAAAAATTGGTGTTACATGGGCCACTCTCCAATGTTCAGGCAATGCAGATGATTTTAATGATAAATCACAGATTACTAATAGTAGTTCTACAGTCTCATATTTCAGTTCTTTTAGCACCCTGGGATGTATGCCACCTGGTCCAGGTGATTTGCTGCTCTTTATCAATTAGCTCTATTACATCTTCTTGACTTATTGAGATTTGTTTCACTTCCTCTGATAGATCACCTTTAAATATAATTTCTGGCATAGGTAAGCTTCCTACACCTTCTTCAGTAAAGACTGAAGCAAAAAATTCATTTTGTCTCTCCACTATGACCTTGTCCTCTCTCAGTGCACCTTTTACCCCTCCATCATCTAATGGTCCAACAGACTCTCTCACAGGTGTTTTGCTACAAATACACTTGACAAAGTTTTTGTTATGCGCTTTTACTTCCACGGCAAGCATCTTTTCAAATTTTCTCTTTGCCTGCCTTATCAATGCCTTGCATTTAACTTGTCATTTCTTATGCTTTTTCCTGTTTTCATCATTTAGCTGTTTTTTTCCATTTTCTAAAGGATTATCTCTTAGCTATAAAAGCCACTATGACCTCACCTTTAAGCAAGCTGGCTGTCATTTGGCCTTCCTTCTACCTTTTTTAAAGCAAGGAATACAACTGGTATGGGCTTCCAAGAAGTATTTTTAAATAATGCCCAAGCCTGATGTAAACTCTTAACCTTTGTAGTTACTCCTTTCATTTTTTTCTTAACCATTTTCCTCATTTTATTATAGTCTCATTTTGAAAGTTAAAAGTTAGCACAGTCAATTTCCCTGCTATCCTCCCTCCTTTTATTATATGAAATGTGATCATGTAAATGATCGCCGTGGCCAAGTAGTCTCAAAACTGTTACCTATCACTATAGATCCTGTGTTCCACTGAGGACTAGGTCTAAAATAGCTTCCTCACATGTCACTTCCTGCTCTATGAAGCAGTCATTAACTTCATCTAGAAACTTTGGGGGATGTTTACTAAACTGCGGTAATGGTACATAATGCGCGTTATGTAACGTTAATGATCGTTACGTGACATTAACACGCGTTCTGAGACGTTAACGATCGTTAACAAACACCGGAGAAGGTGGAGAGAGGGCGGAGAGAAGGGGCCAATGGGCGGAGAGTGGGCGGGGAGAGGCTCCAGGCACACTAGCGCGCTGATCTGAAGAGCTGAATCCCAACGCGATTGAAAACCTGCCGTTAGATGCACATATGCAGGGGAGAGAAACCATTTAAGTGTCAGCAATGTACAGCATAGGCAGGGAAACCTAAAAAAAGTGAGAAGTGTGATACATGTGCACAGAACAAAAGGGCACATAAACATTGAAAATGACCTCAACAAACTGTGGAAAACCATAACCAAGCTGGCCAATAGTGGTATGAATGTGAAACAGCCAAAAATAGCACTGAGAAAGCCTCAGAAAAAGATATTAACTGTGGAAGGGTGTATGCTCTGTCACCATAGAAGGTGAATGATGCCACAGTGAAATTGCACAAATCAGGGCTCCCCCCTGTTAATAAACAGGCCCCCCATGGCGTGCACATGTTCAGCAACAGCAGGGTGGGCATGTCAGAAAGGGCAACTGGGCAGATGCTGGAAAAGGGGATACAGAGGGCTGCAAGCGGCATATGCTGTGGTGCAGCTGGGGCACAGTGCGGACCAGGCAGATGCTCAGTTTGGCCCATAGGAATGCATAAACAGTAGAGCCGGACTGCAACTGATGAGGGCCCAACAGGGGCATGAGTGTGCCCCCCACAGTGTCACAGGGGACAGTACCCAGCAGCCACCCCAACGGGCACATAACAGTGGCAGGCGGTGCTGGGGGGAAGTGGGGGGCGTCCATCCAGGCAACCCTACCCCACCACCCATACCATAGGCAGCTGCCTACACGCATAATGGATGGCTTGTGACTGCCACCACCAGCATGACCAGCAGAAGGGCATGTCAGCATGGTGGCGGAGGGGTACTGGTGGTTGAGGGGGAGGGGGAAGTGACACCTGACCATAGCATGCCACGTCCCAGACCCATGTAGGTGGGTGCCATGCACTGCAACAGACAGGCTCAGTAGGACAAACAGTCATGGCACCCCCAGGGAATAATCCATCCCTGTGGTACCAGTATGGCACAGCAAGCACAGCCAGTGCATTCTGGCGCTGAAGGTCACAGGTTCAATCCTGAGCTGTGGTCCCTGCCAACTCTGTCCCCATACATTTTACCAGTAAGATGCCGCGGGTGGAAAGATGCAACCAGGTATTGCTGATAGAATAAACATGCGTGGAACACCAACATTTTTCCGCTCTGAGCACAGACACCACATACAGGCGCATTACCGAGAGCCGAGTCTGCCAAATGTAGCCCGGGAGGGCCACAAATAATGCAGGCGTCATGCTGATTCCAATAGAAGGACATGGTAGCATGGTGGCGGAGGGCGTACAGATGGTGGAGGGGGCAGTGGCACCTGGCTGCAGCAGACCATGGCCTAGCAGGGTCAAGGTGGGTGCAATGCACTGTAACAGACAGGCTCAGTAGGACAAACAGTAATGGCACCCCCAGGGAATGATCCACCCCTGTGGCACCAGTGTGGCGCAGTAAGCACAGCCAGTGCATTCTGGAGCTGAAGGTCACAGGTTTAATCCTGAGCTGTGGACCCTGCCAACTCTGTCCCCATACATTTTACCAGTAAGAAGCCGCGGGTGGAAAGATGCAACCATGTGTTGCTGATAGAATAAACATGCTTGGAGCACCTACATTTTACCGTACAGAGCACAGACACCACAAACAGGCGCATTACTGAGAGCAGAGTCTCCCAAAGGCTGTCATGGAGGTCCAAATCACATTCAGGTTCCAAGCTGACTGCAATAAAGATGCATGAGCTGTATGCCGTTTCGCCGCCCCCATGGTATGCAGATGTATCGCATGCATATTCATCAGGAACAGCATGAAAACCCGAACATGGTGCGGTCCACCAGGACCGGAGATGGGAACCTCTCTCCAAGAGTATTGATCCACAGGGGCGGAAACACCCGCAACCATAGGCCCCATTGGCCACAACGGCCTGGAGAGGCAGGATGGTGGGCCCTGTGTACATCAATCAATAGTAGTACGTGCATACCCTAGCAATGACAACCAAAACCAGGGAATACGGTACACAGATAGCAAAAGGTTGCTATGATAACTGCCACATAGCAATCCCCAATGTTAGCACAAGTGGCCCATTGTGCTGCACCATACCAACCTCTGTGATGTCTGGAGAGTGTGTGTCACATTTGGAACCTGACATTGCCCACCACCTTAGGAAGAGACCCCAACAGTACAGCATACCATAGCCATGCCTGCATGGTGCCCAGGACTGGTGCAGTGTCCCGGCCTGCCAAAAGCCCACATTGGTGCACTATACGTGCATGGGTGTGAGGGTATGCGTCAGTCTATCCAGTGTGTTCCGTCTGCCAACATCCTCTTCAGCACACACTGCTAGCAATGTTGCTAGTATTGGCCTTGCCAATGTGCATAATGAGGAGCAAGGTACTGTGGGTATAGCCGGAGAGGGCGGCCTGGTCAGGATGCACCTGCACAGGGCCCATGGCAATGGCTGGGATATTGTAGGGCCTGCCCACCACCTTCAGGGACAGGGCAGCCATGGCATGTTCAGATGTGTGGTCATACTCACCCTGACTGTGCAGTGACCACGGCATGCCTGGGTTCCCCCATAGTACTACATAGTGTTCCTCTGAAGTGAGATAAATGGGTGCTGTTTCCTGGAGCCCTATCACTGACCCATCTGCTTGGTGGGTGTGTGCACATCCCAGATGTGGGTGCACATGTCACCTCTAGGAACATGCACTATGGACTAGCAAGCAGGCTGTTTGCAGTCAGTACATGTGTGTGGCTGGAACACCTTGCAGGGTGCAGCGGCTGTTGACGCACCTTGCTTGCTGCTGGAGGATGTCAGTTAGTGGTGTGGGCTAGCTGCGCAGAACAAGGTCTAAAGTCTGTCTGTCACTGCCCAATGTTCTGAGGCGTACAGATCAGCATAGATTGCCCTTGTGGGGGGCCACTCCCTGGCATGACTGGGGTGAATGGCCCCCTCTACCTCTGTGTAGGGGGGCTAAATGTGGACCCATTATTCTGAAACCCTGTTCCCCACCCTAAGCCAAAAAAGGGTGGGTTGGGTGTTGCTATGTAAATCGCCTATGGGCCAAAACCCCCCTTGCATTTGATATCATGTGACCATGGCACCCACACAGTGTATGAACTATTCCAGGTGCAACACAGTCCACACAGGCAAGACGTGATGGACAGATGGACACAGGCAAATGCTGAGGGTATCTGTAGGGGCCACCCATCACACAAAGGCACTGATGGGGACTTGTAGCATAGCCCATCACAGAAATGCCATGTGCAGCAGAAATGGTGCAGGGCACTCCACCTCACCCTCAGGGTGAGCACAGGACCCGTCCACTGTGATGGACGGTAGCCACTCTGTGGCAGTAACACACACGGTCAGAACCCCCACCAGGCTGAGGTGCTGTGGGGTGCACATGGTCAGGACAAACAACCAGGCCGAGGTGCTGGGTGGGTGCATCTCGCAACACGGGACCCTCTGTAGACTGCAGATCTGCATGTGCAGTGCATCATAGGAGTAGCTGGTCCAATCCAACCCTCGCACACACAGCAGACAGCTTGAGTGGTGACCTGCAGTCCCTCTGTAGCCAGCCAGGCATGTAGCAGCAGCTATAGAGAGGTAGGCCACTGGCAAATGTACTGGCTGCGCAGACAGAGGTTAGGGGTTTGAACCTACTGTGGTGATATGTGTCAGGGCTGTCTGAGGCTATTCCTTTTGTAGCAGCGGAGTGTATGCGAGCAATGAATACCAGGAGTCCCGTACAGAATCCAAGCTATTGATTGTGCACACGGCCCAGACAGAAACGAGTCCAGAAGTGACTGAGCAAGCTTGAACTGGTGTAAAACCCTCATATGCAGTTGCGAATAGTCAAGTACACACAAACTCCCCATTGGTGCCAATGCCCCCCCACCCCCCACCCCCTTTATCCAATCAGGGTCTCTCTCTGGGCCTCTATCTCTATTCCCCCCCCCAATCCAGCTGGTCAATATGCACATTAAAAGTAATAGATACATCTCCACAACGAGGACATCTCTAGGCAAAGGAATGTGCAAGTATCCTAATGTAAAATGTCTGAAGCAGACTGGTCTGTACGGAATCATGCAGACTCTGCAACAAGCAGATATCTCGAACAGGCAATTCTGAGTCCCCTCAGCAATACTGAACGGAAGGGGGATTAAAAGCAAGGTCCCACATACAGGCTCTTATAGGCCATAGCCTATCACACGTTGAGTTGGTAGCATCAATCTGAACTATAAAGCACCCTCAAGCTCTGATAATCACAAGTGCCCATACTCGTAGCGACGCACGTACCTACGCGCGTGGCGATGCACATACCCATGCACGTACCCACATGCGTGGCGAGGCACGTACCCACGCACGTACCTACGCAGCACAAAAATTCTAGAGGAGATGGCTGCCATGTCGAGGAAGCCTGCTTTCACTATGGCAGATCTGTACTTGCTCACAGAGCTATTCTGCCTCCGCCAGCATCGCCTCTTCCCCAGCTCATCCCAGAGGCAGAACCTGGCCAGAGTAAGGAGGGCCTGGGAGTGCCTCACCATGAGGTATAATAGAGGTTCTGACTACCCATGTGAGTTAAGTGCATGGGGACAGGCACCCCAACCTAGGATGTGAAGGAGAACAACTGGTAACCTAAGCACCCATCCCACACACTGTCAGGGAATGTCATGTGTTGGTGTGTCCAGCTGGGAGGAACATCAACCCCCCCCCCCCCATAACAACTGTAACCACCCTGCTCCCCGGGGGTAGCTGTGACCACCACAGAGATGGAGCACACAGTACAATGTAATGGTATATGGTTCTGTTGCAGCCTCAGTGATGTGCCCAATCCACACACCACCACATGTCCATCACAGAGGCCAAGAGATACACAGGGGTATGTCCCTGCCCCTGTCTGTGATCACAAGGCTCAACTATATCCCCAGGATGCAGCAGGCTTCACCTCAGGGCTCTATCCCCCATCCTGGTGCTATGGTGACTGCCTCTGTCAATGAACACAAGGCCCAACTATATCCCCAGGATGCAGCAGGCCTCACCTCAGGGCTCTATCCCCCATCCTGCTGCCATGGTGACTGCCCCTGTCAATGAACACAAGGCCCAACTATATCCCCAGGTTGCAGCAGGCCTCACCTCTGGGCTCTATCCCCCATCCTGGTACTATGGTGACTGCCCCTGTCAATGAACACAAGTCCCAACTATATCCCCAGGATGCAGCAGGCTTCACCTCAGGGCTCTATCCCCCATCCTGGTGCTATGGTGACTGCCCCTGTTAATGAACACAAGGCCCAACTATATCCCCAGGATGCAGCAGGCCTCACCTCAGGGCTCTATCCCCCATCCTGGTGCTATGGTGACTGCCCCTGTCTGTGATCACAAGGGCCAACTATATCCCCAGGATGCAGCAGGCTTCACCTCAGGGCTCTATCCCCCATCCTGGTGCAATGGTGACTGCCCCTGTCAATGAACACAAGGCCCAACTATATCCCCAGGATGCAGCAGGCCTCACCTCAGGGCTCTATCCCCCATCCTGGTGCTATGGTGACTGCCCCTGTCTGTGATCACAAGGGCCAACTATATCCCCAGGATGCAGCAGGCTTCACCTCAGGGCTCTATCCCCCATCCTGGTGCTATGGTGACTGCCCCTGTCTGTGATCACAAGGCTCAACTATATCCCCAGGATGCTGCAGGGAGCACTGCAGAGGCCCACCTCCCATCCTCGCAGTGGCTGTTGGGCACTGGCAGATGTGTGGAGGTGGACCACAAAGGTGTGCTGTGTCTATGTCGCAGGGCCCCACACACAGGGCACATAGGGTACAAGCCAGACATGCGTTGGCGCAGTGCACACCTAGGGCGTGGCCCGGGCAACAGCATGGGGCATGAATGTATCACACAATAGGGGCGGTCACCTGTTGCACACAGGGATATATATGTGTCGTGTCAGAGGCCCCTAAAGGGTTTCTGTCCGCTAATGTCAATGTGTGTTGTCAATTCAATAGGTGGAGGATCTACGTAAGAAGGCGCGGGAGTTAAGGGCACGGTACCCTCGCTATGTAGCCCGTGTACAGCGGGAGCGGATGGCCCAACGGGACGGTGAGTGATGTGACATGGCCCTGTGGGGCAATGGCTGGCAGAACTACAGGATGCATTTGACTGCCATGGCTGATGTGTGACCATGGAGATGACACGTTTTCCCCTCTCCCACAGCGGATGCACGTGCTGCCGTGGAGCTTGTGGGGCCAGAGGTGCCGGATGCAGCAGCGGGGCCGGAGGAGGCGCATGGCGACGTCGGGCAGGAGGAGGAGAACGCCCCAGTACCCATGTTGGCGGACAACAGTGAGGGGGCCAATGAAGAGGGTGCTGCAGCCGACACCGAGGGGGAGGAGAGGGCGGGGAGGAGGAGGGGGAGGTGGGAGTGGGGGAGATGGAGGTGGTGGGGTGGGTGGAGCTGGGGAGGAGTGGGAGCTGGGGGTGGGGGAGGCGGCGGAGGAGGTGGGAGGGCGGGGGTGGGGGGATGGGTGCGGGCGGAGGGGGAGGGGAGGGGCTCTGGGGTGGGGGGCCAGGGCCAGAGGGGGAAGAGGTGGGCGGGGTAGGGGTGGGGGTGGAGCAGGTGGGGGATGGGGTGGGGTCGGGGATGGGGTTGGCGGCTGTGGCATGTCCCCATCAGCATGAGCCGCCACAGGGCAACGGGGGCATCAGCTACCTGCCCCATGATGCTGGCGATACATCCCCCCTGGACGTGGGCCTGCCACACATAGTTGCTGACAGGCACACCGTGCATGCAGTCACACAGACAAGGGGAGATATGTGTCTGTGCGGCTGCATGTGTGGGCTGCGCATGGCAGCAGCTGTGCATGCCCAGGCGCACGCCCAGAGGCAGCACGCTCTCATCATGGGGCAGGTCCTGGCGACCCTGACAGTGGTGGCTGACCGGCTGCGCGTGATGGAGGAGCATGTCTCCGGTGGCACACCTGGCCAGCCACCATGTGACGGGGGTCCCCGGGGTGTGTAATGCGGGGATACACATGGCACACCCGCCCTGTGACGGCCCATGCCATGGCTTGCTACAACCACCAGGGACAAGTATGAGTGGGCCCCACAAATGTCGGCATGGGCATCCATGTGCATACTGTGTATTGTAAATAAAGTTATACATATGTTGCTAACTACTGCCACCCACCCACTACCTAGACCTTGAGGGTTTCAGTAGGAGGTGGCCTTTGGTGCCCTTCAGGGTTGAGATTGTAGTTGTGTGTGCTCAAGTAGTTAAGGCAGGCAAAGAATTTCTTTTTATGAGGATTATTTCCCGCTTTGCAGTTCAAGTGCAAACAGACGCAAAGAAGTTTTAAAGCACAAAACAAGAGTGAGAAACCAAACTTATACAAGGTTTTGCACTGCTGGGCTAAATGTCCATAAGCTTCAGGATTCACATCCATTTGTCATGTGACTTCTCATTAACCGAAACAAACTCTGGCATAATAGCAAAGCTCTTGATATCCAGACAATTATGCTTTTAACTTATTCACTTCTCATAAGCTTCTCAGCATGACAATCAGTAAGGTAACTTCTTGTTATATTTCTTCATATAACCTTTTAAAGCATTTAATTAATGTCCTTCTCAATAACACATGTTGAGCAATCCATTGCAATGTCTTGCTCCGTGGAAGGCAGAGAAGAATCTAGAGGCATCTCCTCTTCACAGCTGTTTGTAGGCTGTGCTGAATTATAGGGAGAAACTGCCCTGCTCTCAAGGAATTCCCTGAAGTCTTTGAGAAGCAATTCAGCCTGCGTCTTTCCTGGGCTAAGCTGGTATTTTCCTTCTCCTTCAGGTAAATGTTTGTTTAAGACCTTTATCTCATGATAATTAGCAATGCTGCTTTTGTTAGGACAACAGTTCAGTGTGCTAGAAGAATCCTTCCCCCACTTATCTCTGAACGTAAGTGCTGGGTTTAAAACGTCCGCTGGGTCTGGAGAGTTTCTAAACAGGGTTTTAAAAGTAGAACCGTCAGGTTTCTTTTGGCTCACGTCTCTGCAATAAGACTCATCAGCTTTCTTTCTGTTAGCTTCTAAGCTATAGGCTTCAGCTGGCTTATGAGAGTCTCTTGGGCTGCTTAAATACCTTTCAGGCTGCACCCAACTGCCACAGTATTGTCTGACTTTATTCTGGCTTTTAAAGTTAGCCTTCAATCTTTCTGGCTTCCCACTGTTATAGCTGCTAGCTGCTTCAACCCCACTCTGTACCTTGTGCTGAGGCTTTCTCCAGGAGAATTCTTTGTCCCTCTGCTTTCTGCTCCAAGGTCCTGCTTGGTTCTCTAGAAGCCTGGGTTGTATCCTTGGGTCTCTCAGTGCTCTTGAATTCTTCTGCTCACAGAAGTCTGTCACTGCCCCTGAGTCTCCCAGGTACTTGCTTCGTGAGTCCAAACTGCTCCTCTGTGGATCACAGCTGCCTAGTTGCTCTCTCTCCAACTCTTCCTGTTCTTCTTGTCCTCCTACTCCTACTTCGGCTAACTCTAACTGTTTCTGACTGCTTAACAAGCTCCCCGTGTGTTGCACTGCCCGCCTCCTGCTTGGGCATGCCCAATCAGGGTCTTGGCTTCTCTCCACCCCTAAGGTGAGGTGTGGTTCCTGATTAGCTACGTGTTTTTTTCTCTCTGAAGAGAAAATCCTGCATTCTCTTGCAGTACCGGTTTTCTCCACCAGATCTCTGTCTGTTTCCATAGCTTCATGAGAGGCTTCTACGTCACAGATCCCCCCCCCCTTAAGATATCACGGGCTGGCTTAGTCTTGACGGCACAGCACGTGATACAATCTATAGGTTCTGTGCTAGTGAGCTTCTGTTGAGGCTGTTGTCCCGGAGAGG
Organism: Ichthyophis bannanicus; assembly: GCA_033557465.1. Classification (NCBI taxonomy): domain Eukaryota; kingdom Metazoa; phylum Chordata; class Amphibia; order Gymnophiona; family Ichthyophiidae; genus Ichthyophis; species Ichthyophis bannanicus. Next base: position 184,205,514 of record CM066034.1, read on the forward strand.
CTATTGTGGCTATTTGGGCTAATACTACTCTATCATGCCAAGGTTTTAACCCGTTGACATGGTAAACTTGCCTGCGACCCTTTCTATTTTCAACCAAGTATGAAACAGGTCCTACAGGTTGTACTATCCGATAGGGGCCTTTCCAATGGCTCTCAAATTTCGGTTCTGTCCCAGCCACCATTACAATAACTTTCTCTCCTACCATCAATTGACGTTGTTTTGTGTTCCTATCATAATAGGATTTTTGTTTGGCCTGACTACGCTTCAAATTGTCCACTGCAACTTGTGAGGTCCGGCGTAGCCGCTTCTTTAGATCCTTTAGGAACTCGGGCACCTCTACTTCCCTTGCATCTGGTTCTACCCATTGTTCTCTTAAAATGTCGAGAATGCCGCGGGGAGACCTGCCGTACAGTAGTTCATACGGTGCTGTTCATAATGAGGCCTGTTTTCTTTCTCTGCACGCATAGAGAACAAAGGGAAGCATTGTATCCCAATTGTCCATTTCCCCCTCCAAACTCTGGCGTAGCATTCTTTTAAGAGTCTGGTTTTGTCTCTCGACTAAACCGTTCGTTTGGGGATGATATGCTGCCGTCTTAATGTGGTGAATGCCAAAGGCATCCCACACTTGTCCTAAGTACTTCGACATGAAGTTGCTCCCCCTGTCGGTGAGAACTTCCCTGGGGAAACCTACTTCGCAAAATAACTTGATATGTTCATTTGCTATTACCTTCGCAGATATCGTGCGTAGTGGCATGGCCCACGGGAACCTTGTAGCGTGGTCTACCACCACTAAGATATATCGGAAACCTCGGGGTGTTTTAATCAGAGGTCCGACAATGTCTACACCTATCCTCTGGATTGGGTCCTTAATCACAGGTGATGGTATCATGGGGACATTCCTGGGATGAGCGGCTGAAACTCTTTGGCATGTGGGGCAAGCCTCACAGAACTTGTCCGTCTCTTTAAAAATACCCGGCCAATAAAATCGGGTTAGGATTTGATCGAGGGTCCCCTGAATGCCTTTATGCCCCCCAACGGGATGGTCGTGTGCCAACCATAACACTATATTTTTAAAAGCAGTTGGCACCACCAACTGTTTTCTGCTATCTCCCGTGAAGGGATCTTTACTCTCCCTATAGAGTATTCCTGCAGTTAGGAGAAACCTAGGCAAGGTATCCCTAGTATTCTGGGCCCACTTGAATGCCTGTGTGAGAGCGGGGTCTGCTTGCTGCTCGTTTGGGAACGTGGGAAACTTGTTCATTAGCTCCTCTGGTACCCATGGCAGCTCTTGCCTTGCCTGTACTTCAGACTTATTCTTAGAGCGAGTCTGTTTCTCCTTACGTTTCTCAGACTTTGCCTTTTTGACTTTAGTGTCTGGAGTATTTATCAGTGCTTCATCAGAGGGGAGAACTCCTCCGAGATCCTCTGAGGTTTCTTCCTTACTTTCTAAGGCTGCGGACTGGGCTCTTGTAGAGACCATTGCGCCTTTCACTTGCAATTCTCGTCCCATCTCTCTATAGAACTGCGGCCAATCCCTGTCTAGAATTACTGTATGGGGAAGACCCGGGACAACTGCTAAGGGAATAGTTCTTCGTGCACCTAACCCTGTTATATGGAGCTTATATACTGGATAGGTGGAAGTTCCTCCGTGAACGCATCTTATTTTAACTGAGCTCACAGGCTGAATTACTTCTCCACCTTGCATGGCCTCTATTCTCTGCCAAAACTCTTCAGAGAGCATGCTTAACTCAGCTCCTGAATCTAGCAAAGCTTGAGTGGTAATTCCCTGTACTTCAACAGAAAGTAGAAATCCTTGTCTATCTTTCATAGAGCTATCCGCTATTAAGGCAGTTTTAACAAAACAATGTTTTTGCAGATGTCCCTCTTGCCCACATTTATAACATCTTTGCTTATTTATAGAACTTTTCCACAATGGCATACACATTTTTATAGGGTCCTCCTGCACCCTCCGTGTCCTTTCTGATCCGCGGTTGCCTGACTCCTGGGAAGTAGTGCCACCTCTCTGGGCAGTTAGCTCTGCCTCTATGTATCTTTCAGAGAGTGTAACAGCTTCCTGGGGAGTTTTGCAGTTTTGCAAGATCAGGAAGGTGTGGATTCCATTGGGTAAAGCATTCATGTATTGTTCTAGCACCAAGTCATCAAGAATGGACTCCACAGATCTCCCTTCTGGAGTTAACCATTTGTCAATTAAGCTGCGTATCCTATGATACAAGGACTTAGGGGTCTCACTAGGCCTCAGTTTTACACTTCTCAAGCGAGTGTGGTAAACCAAAGGAGTGAGCCCTAATCTCTCCCTTATCGCTTTCTTTAATTCGTCATAGCTTCCGGCCAGTGCAGCGGGCATGGCCCGGTAAGCGGCCAGCGCTTCCCCATAAGGGATGCTGCTAATCTTATTGCCCAGTGTCCCTTAGGCCAGGCGCTAAGGTGAGAAACTCTCTCGAAGCTTTCTAGAAAGTCATCTACATCGTCTTTATCTGTAAGTTGACCAAAGTTAGTGTTCCTGGGTGTAGACTAACAGGGTGTAAAGAGTCTGTTAGAGTGGAACCTGCTGTAGATGCTGGTGGTACAGTTGTCTGCTTCCTCTCTTTTAACCATTCCTCCATCAAGGCAAGCATGGGCTGCTGTTGTTCACGGAAACTTGCGTTGGCTCTTTCCTGTGCCTCCAAGGAAAGGTCTCTCTGACACTCCAGCTGCGTTGCCATCCACTGGAATATATCCTTGGCCTCCATCGACATCTTGGAACCCTGGAATAGAAAAAAATACAGACCCCTAGTGCAATATCACAGTACACTTGTCTTTCTGTGGTTTTTTTTTCTTTCTCCCCTAGTCACCACTAGGACACACCCTTGCCCTGGTATCCTGGTTACCCCAAGTGGATACCCTTTACCTGGCTCAGGTGGTTTTCATGCACATCAGCAACAAAAGATCCTGTAGCCTCCTGCAGTCCCCTTCCTCGTCTGGCTCGGCAGCTCCTCAGCTGGGTTCCTCTGGGAAGTCGGCTTCTGCAGCTCCTGATGTGGCTACTTCTTTCGCCTGCGCAGAATCCTGCCAACTATGCCACTTTGCCACCCACCCACTACCTAGACCTTGAGGGTTTCAGTAGGAGGTGGCCTTTGGTGCCCTTCAGGGTTGAGATTGTAGTTGTGTGTGCTCAAGTAGTTAAGGCAGGCAAAGAAATTTCTTTTTATGAGGTTTATTTCCCGCTTTGCAGTTCAAGTGCAAACAGATGCAAAAGAAGTTTTAAAGCACAAAACAAGAGTGAGAAACCAAACTTATACAAGGTTTTGCACTGCTGGGCTAAATGTCCATAAGCTTCAGGATTCACATTCATTTGTCATGTGACTTCTCATTAACCGAAACAAACTCTGGCATAACAGCAAAGCTCTTGATATCCAGACAATTATGCTTTTAACTTATTCACTTCTCATAAGCTTCTCAGCATGACAATCAGTAAGGTAACTTCTTGTTATATTTCTTCATATAACCTTTTAAAGCATTTAATTAATGTCCTTCTCAATAACACATGTTGAGCAATCCATTGCAATGTCTTGCTCCGTGGAAGGCAGAGAAGAATCTAGAGGCATCTCCTCTTCACAGCTGTTTGTAGGCTGTGCTGAATTATAGGGAGAAACTGCCCTGATCTCAAGGAATTCCCCGAAGTCTTTGAGAAGCAATTCAGCCTGCATCTTTCATGGGCTAAGCTGGTATTTTCCTTCTCCTTCAGGTAAATGTTTGTTTAAGACCTTTATCTCATGATAATTAGCAATGCTGCTTTTGTTAGGACAACAGTTCAGCATGCTAGAAGAATCCTTCCCCCACTTATCTCTGAACGTAAGTGCTGGGTTTAAAACTTCCGCTGGGTCTGGAGAGTTTCTAAACAGGGTTTTAAAAGTAGAACCGTCAGGTTTCTTTTGGCTCACGTCTCTGCAATAAGACTCATCAGCTTTCTTTCTGTTAGCTTCTAAGCTATAGGCTTCAGCTGGCTTATGAGAGTCTCTTGGGCTGCTTAAATACCTTTCAGGCTGCACCCAACTGCCACAGTATTGTCTGACTTTATTCTGGCTTTTAAAGTTAGCCTTCAATCTTTCTGGCTTCCCACTGTTATAGCTGCTAGCTGCTTCAACCCCACTCTGTACCTTGTGCTGAGGCTTTCTCCAGGAGAATTCTTTGTCCCTCTGCTTTCTGCTCCAAGGTCCTGCTTGGTTCTCTAGAAGCCTGGGTTATATCCTTGGGTCTCTCAGTGCTCTTGAATCCTTCTGCTCACAGAAGTCTGTCACTGCCCCTGAGTCTCCCAGGTACTTGCTTCGTGAGTCCAAACTGCTCCTCTGTGGATCACAGCTGCCTAGTTGCTCTCTCTCCAACTCTTCCTGTTCTTCTTGTCCTCCTACTCCTACTTCGGCTAACTCTAACTGTTTCTGACTGCTTAACAAGCTCCCCGTGTGTTGCACTGCCCGCCTCCTGCTTGGGCGTGCCCAATCAGGTACTTGGCTTCTCTCCACCCCTAAGGTGAGGTGTGGTTCCTGATTAGCTACGTGTTTTTTTCTCTCTGAAGAGAAAATCCTGCATTCTCTTTCAGTACCGGTTTTCTCCACCAGATCTCTGTCTGTTTCCATAGCTTCATGAGAGGCTTCTACGTCACACTATGGTGGACAGATGACCCTCATTGCTATGTGTCAGTGTTGTGTGAATGACACATGTGAGCACCCACATGCGTGTCTGTGTGCACTACAATGGGAGGATGCAGGGTACTGTACCCATGTCAGGGGTGGGGTGATATTATGGGCATCACATGGGGTAGTGCCACACATGGACAAACCCACACATGTGACACAGTGGGTATGGGGCAGCTGTGGTGGACCATGCAAGGGTATGTGCAGCAGTGGCGATTGGCACAGACAAGGGTGGACTCTGACATGGACAAAACAGGGGGCTAATGGACACGGGGCGGGCAGTGCACATGGCTAGGGGTGGACTGAGTGGCCATAGCCACAGGGGGACAGGGGATGGGTGGTGTATATGGGGCAAGGGGGGGAGATCTCCACAAGTGTGGCGGAACATGCGCATATGGTGAGGGTGCCAGGATGTACCCGGGTCCTGGGGTGAGTGTGTTGGTGTGGCGGCATACAGCGTGGAAATCTATGCAGAATCCACAGTGCACCTATCACAGTCCTGTAGACCGTTAGCCCTATGTGGCGGGGGTACTGTTGCCCTGAAATGCAGTATGCATCTGTCCATGTCAATCAGTAGTGTCCAGGCGACCCAGGGTATGGGCTGGCAGGGTGGGGGAACCTCCATGGCACACAGTGCAATGGGTTATGCACGGTGGTGTATCTGGTACCAGCAGTGGCCACAGGTGTGATACCAGGTTCGGGCAGGGAGACATAGCAACAGCACAACATAGACATATGATGACAGGGAATGACCACTTGTCCTATCTAGTCTGTCCGTCCCAAAGAACTACAACTGTCCCCTCTCCACCTTTTAGTGATCCTCTGTGTCTGCCCCATGCTTCAGTGACGTCAGGTACTGTCCGCATCCCCCCCCCCCCACCTCAACAGGGGTACTATTCCACTGATCCACTACCCCCTCCATAATGAAAAAGCCACGCAAAGCACACCTGAAGCTACATCTCAACACCCTCACCCCATGTCCCCACTCAGCGGAACCTGCTCTCAATGGACTTAGGCTCCCTCCCGAACAGGTATGCCACATAGGTATGTAGACATCCCAACCATGTCACCTCCATCCCACTTGTCTTATAAGGGGAGCATCTTACGCTCCATCAGTCTGTGCCATATGCCGTATAATTGAGACCACGAATCATTTTAGTTGCCACCCTTTGCACCGACCCCATCACGGTCACATCCTTTTGAGGGTGGGGGCTACGGAATTGAACACAATACACCAAATGGGGCCTCAACAAAGGCCTATGGGGAGGCATGCTCACCCCCTTGTTACAGTTGGTCATCCCTCTCTGTATGCACCCACGCATCCCCCTAGCCGTTGCCGTTGCCATCTCTACCTGTTCAGCTACCCTGAGATCAGCAGACACAACCAAACCTATGCCCCGCTCTAAGTCCGTGGACAAACGTACCCGACCCCCCCATATGGTATTGCTCCTTTGGATTGCTGCAGCCCAAATGCATGACCTCACATCTATCAAGATGATACCCCAGCTGCACAATCGTAGCCCATTCCTCACGCTTAGCTAGATCCCACCTATTGTTATCGACCCCTCCCTGGGTACCCACCCTATTGTGGGGTGTGTTATCAGCTGCACAGAGGCAGGCCATACCCGAATGCCCTTGCGCTATGACATCAACACAGATGTTACATATAAGCAGAGCAGGAACAGCTCCCTTGGGCACCCCACTGACAACATCCTACCCCTCAGGGCGAACACCATGTACATGTACCCTCTGTCGCCCCCCACCCAATCAATCTCTAACCCAAGCAGTAGCATTAGGGTACACCCCTAGGGTGCCCAGTCTGTGTTTATGTCGCCTGTGAGGAACATTGTCAAGGGCGGTATGGACATCCACATACACCACATCTAGGGCTCTCCCTTGGTCCGACCCCCTGGTCACCCAGTCAAGGATGGCACTCACATGTGCCTGACAGAACCTGCCTCTGGTGTATCCATGCTGCCTCCGTTCCTGTAATCTGCTGGACCCCAGACCCCTCAATATATGCTCCCCCAGCAGCGTGGCCAATAATGTACTCAGTACCACAGTTAAACTAACCGGCCTGTAATCTCCAAACAAGTCCTTATGTCCGCCTCTGTGTAATGGCACCACATGAGCCTCTCTCCAGTCCTGTGGCACCACACCCGACTATAACGAGGCAGTGACATGGTCAGTCAGTGGAGCTGCTGGAACGTCCCTGGGGCCCCTTAATATTCACGGGTGTATCCCATCCGGTCCCATCGCTTCGTGTATGTTAGACTGAGATAGTTTCACACGTACAGAGTCGTCTGGGGATTGCTCAGAATGACCTTTGCTCCTGTCCCAATTCGTGGGTGTGGGCTGGGGTCCTGCCCCCAGTTCACCATCTGTGAACACAGAACAAACATATTCGTTAGGCTATACTGCTGTACCCCCATCAGTTCCAACATATTCCTCCCCTGCATCCCTGTGTCTGACAATACCACTCTTGCCCCTCCCTCCTCACTAATATATCTGGATAATGTCGCCCCCCCCCCTCTGCATGCATTGGCTATTTCCCCATCCGTTGATCACTGCGCCCTCTTTGCTACTGTGCTAGCTGCCCCAGGTGTCCCCAAACACTAACATGTGGACAGGTCAGACAGCATGCACATGTCAACAGACGTAGTGGCAGGGACACCTAACAGAGGCAAGAGGGAGGGCAGAGTGACACACAACCCACCCCTGTAAGGGGTCCCCTCTCCCCGGGGCAGGGCAGGAGCGACACAAACACCACCAGGGATCAGACATCTCCCACTGGGCCCATATTGCAGGGTCCCCCTGGTGGGGTGAAGGGGGAGGTTACAGAGGCCAGGGCCTCTTAGGCAGGGAATGCAACGGGTACACAGGTGCAAGAGGGCAGGCCGGGTGCCATTACCTGGGTGTGGAGGGGTGGGGGCTGGAGCCCTGGATGTAGGAACGGAGGCCAGTATATGGACAGAAAGGCCATGGTGGGAGCCAAGCCGTGGGCAGGGGCAGCAGCAGGGGGATTGGGGAAGCAGGACGCCAGCATGCTCAAAGCCGACGCACAACTGCAGGCTGGAGGGGTTTGACTGGTGCAGGGGAGAGCACAGGCATGGGGCGCCTGGGAGGGGAGACTACGTAGTGGGATCTAGGACGTGTACAGGAGGGTTGGCAGCCAGGCACAGGGGGGTAAACAGGTCAACATAGGGGGAGCTGGGGAGAGTGTGAAGGACAGAGAGCCTGCACCTATGCAGCTGCGTGAGGCTGAGGTACATCTGACAGGCGATGACACCACAATGGACTGTTCCGTGGGCAAAGCCTATCAGCCTGCGGAACAGGGATGACACAGGCTATACCTGAGAGGGGGTGTACCAGGGAGGGGAACCCATAGTTCCCTGGCCGGGCGGCCCTAAGGCCCCATGTTGCTGGGGGCAGGGTCATAGGGACCTGGGCATACAACCTGTTTCTGAGATGGGCTGTCAAGCACCTGCTGCAGGAACGGGGACACTGGGGTGGGGATGTAGCCTTTGTCACGGAGCTGTACCCTACCCTGCATTGTGTCTGTGGTATAGAGTTATCTGAAGCTGAAGGGCGGCAGTGCTAATATGGCCACTGAATGTACGTCTGGGTTTCTGCTTCGGCCAGCACCGCTACCAGGAGAGTGACCTATCCCTGCTGCTGCAGACCTGTGTACCCTGCAATATGGGGAGTCATTACACAGACATTGCTGGCTATCTGACAGGCTCCGAGGGATATCCTGTTCACCAGACACTGTCACAAATATGTATGTCTGTCTGTGGTGAAACCGCACCATTGGTTATCATACATATCTGTCAGCTGCCTCATCCCTCGGAGCTCGCCTACATTCCTATTGTGTGATGCACACATACAGCCAAGCACTGCCTACATCCCCCAGATGGCCCAACTGTAGGATATATGTGGAAGGCTCGGAGACGAGGGCAGCAGAGGGTTCCCATAGGGTCACACGCCCCTCCAAGCCAGGGGCAAGGGGTGCCGGTGTGGCAATGTACAGAGTCCAATGTACATCCGATGTGCTGTGGGGGGCACTGCATGGGGATGTATCTGTGGCCACCCCAACGTGCCCCCAGCGTCTGCTGTTGGGAACAGGTGGGGTGGAGGGGGTGGGGGTCAGGGTGGAGGGGGGACCATGCACACTGGTGGGCTGGGGGCAGTGGGCCGGTGTGTGCCTGCGGGTGGCTTCGCCACGGCAGGTTGGGCAACCCATGCTGGCCACAGCTGGGTTGGTTGGGACACAGGCTGGCTGCATACGTGGCATGGGGTTGGCCCCTGGGGCGGACACAGGTAGGGCTGTGCATCACATGGCCCCCCCACATGCAACACAGGACACATGACATCAGTTTGGCTGCATTTGCAGCCATTTATTTGGCATGCCCTCGGCCATGCCTTGTGCGGCCCCTCCCACCCCGTGGTGCTGGTGGCATGCCCGGCGCAGCTGCTGCTGCTGCTTCCTCTGCTGGTGGTGGTGGAGGTGGTGGTGGTGGTGGTGGCGGTGACCCCTGCAGTCCTGTTGGGGCCCCCCTGCCTGCCACTAGGAGCTCCAGGCTTGCAGCTATGGCACGTGCTGAGGTCGCCAGGTCATCCAGCCGTGCCGTCATCCTTGCTATTGCATGTCACATGCGGCGTGTCTCATGCTTTTGCCTCCGCTGCTTGTGGGTGACCACACGCAGTACATGCTGTACACCTGGGGGGCAAATCACTGGATCAAACGTTATTATTTCCGGAACAGCGATGGATTTTCTCTTTGCAAACTTTAATACCCGGAGGGTTGAATGCAAAAATTGAATGGCGTGTCTGTTAGTGGATGCTAGAATAATTTTGACACAACTGATAGGCCTCTGGAAGGGGAGTGACTATAAGAAGGGGGGGTACAAAGTGGCTGCCCATGTGCGGTGTTTTTTGAACAACTGATTGAATGAAATCGAGAGATCAGAAGAAAAGAATGTATTAAAAGCCGTGCATCAGCTTCAGCTAACTCTGGGTAGGTTTTTTAATCTAAACGCTTGAAAGCGGTTTTAAGATTTATGAACACCGTTTATTTTATACCTATTGAAACATCGTTTTGTTGAATATGACTTATGCTGTTATTAATGATTTACTTCACAGTTAAATATTCGGCTGATTTAAGACTAATCCCCTGAAGAACCTCAAATTTATGAGAGAAACGCAGTTCAACGTTGTATGTGAGGCGTTGGGAAAAGGGAGACATATTCCGAGAAAGAAAGAGACATTGTTATGGTTCTCTCAGTCTAACTGGACGTTAAGTGCAAATTCTAACATAAGTAACAAGTCTACATAAAACACTACGGGTAGAGGGAGGTGTGCTACAATAGAAACGGATCGGAAATCAGGCCATTGATGCAAACGGGCGCCGATAGATACTATGTTTATGAGTATCTTTCATTAAGCAGCCCATTAGTCTGAGGCCTTTTCCGTGGTTTAAAAGAAACACCTTGAGCTCTCCTTTTGGGTAATTTGTTTTCACTAAAGTAATAATAATTTTTTGATAGTGGTACACCTGGGGGGGGCAGGATGTACACTGTGAGACAGGGAATCATCTGCCAGCTGTACATAGGCATCCACACACCAATGCGGTTGGCCACTCACCCTCAGCATCGCTCTGTGCCACCTGGGAGTGTGCCCGCATCTCCCCAATGACCCCTGTGATGGTGGACATCGCCTCCTGCCTCTCCCGTCGGCCGAGCCTGCTTTCCTCCTCCAGGGGTAGGGCATGACCCCTCGCTCCCACTGCTGTGGCCCCCATCAGCGGCACCTCTGGCACAGCATCTGCAATGCACCCTGGCCCAGGGTCAGTGTGTTCTGCCACCTCCATGGAGTAGATGTCACCTGTAGGGCGAGATGATACATAGGTTAGGTAGGGCGTGGCTACCTGTCTGCCCCATCGCACCCTGTGTAGGTGTCACCCCCTGTATCTCTGTCAGCCATGTACTGCCCCTCCCCCCCCTTAGCCCACACATGCACACGTGTGTGTATGGTCACCCACAAGTACAGCTCACTCATACCTACCGGCACTTGGGTGCGCCGTGTCCAGTGCAGGGGGCAAGCCATGTATGTAGATGGGCCCGAGCCTGTCTGCCAGATGCTGCTCGAGCTCTGTCAGCTTGGCCATCTGTACTGGGCCCCCTCCAGTGCCCTGTGCTGAACATTGCTCCCTGTCCAGCTCCATCCTGATATTACATTTTATGTCGCAATACCTCTTCCTGAGGCTTTCAATGTCACGGTGGGGTTCCCCTGCTTCCGCCACCACTGCCTGGACCTCAGCCCATGCCCTGTTGCGTGTGGCACTGGTTGTGGTGGCGCTCTGCCGACCAAACAGCACCTCGAACTGTTCAAGGATGCTGGCCAGGAGTAGGTCATTTTCCTCCTGGCTAAACCTCATTGCCCTTTTTCTGGCCTCCTCTGCCACAGGGGTCCTACGGTGCTTCTGCCCTGGTGCAACAGTGGCCTGTTGGCCGGGGTGGTGTGGAGCTCCAGATGGCCCTGGCCTTTCATTATCCCCCTTGCCAGCAGGTGTGGGCACTGGTGACGGTGCACTGTGTCCCTCTGCAGCCCCTTGTTTTCCTCCATCGCTATCCGCCATGCTGTGCTTGGGTATGTGTGCTGAGGTGTTATGCGTTACACACCCACCATTTTTGTATCTGTAACATGGGCGTGGTTCTACGCGCGTAACGCCACGGGTTACGGCACGTGTTACGCCTCCGCACGCATTCACGTGTCATTGAGCTGGCATATCCTACGTGCATTACTATAGACGGAATGCAGCGTTGTGCCCATTTCCCCCTAGGATCCTCCAATATCGGCAAGGTTGGTGTGCACTGCACCATATACGCACCCATTAGCTTCCATCGTGAGTCCTACTGCATGCACGCACGTTGATCATGCAGTCATTGTTTGGTGTGTGCATGCGCGTTCCCACGCACGTATGGGTATCCTGCATTGTGTCGCAAACATTATGTTACACGTACGTGCCACGCTACATCAACGCGCATGGGTACGCGTCGTGCGTTCCAGGCGCACCTAGTTCTCTGGGTGAGGTGCGAGATGTTGGACGCCGTATATTTGCACCGTGCTGCGTCAGGGAGACACACCACCCCCTTCCCCCGCTGGCATCCAATGTGTGCGGTCACATACATCCATGTAGTTGGGGCCATTGTGGTGATGCGCGTTCCCACGTGCTCTACGTCACTCCTGTTGCTCGGTGCATTGTGGGGACACGCGTTCCCATGCGCATTGCATCATTCCAGGCTCATCAGGTGTGTATTGTTGTTTTTAATGTTGACCCTGCCCCACTCCCTATTTCCCAGCAACCTGTCCTCCATTGCATGTCTATCATGGCTCAAACTGTGAATGCAGGTTGTGCGGTGGTTGCGCTGCTAGAGCTGGCTGGGCTACGCGTTCCGGAGGAGGGAGATGATGTACCTGGGGCTGCAGCACTGGGCATGGGTGCTATCCTGCTGCAACTCTGGCCTGCAGCTGTGGGGGGTCCACAGGCAGATTGTGGAGGACACCGGCGCCATAGGCGTGCTGAGGCACGGTCCTGCCTGCAATGCCTCTATAGGCCCAGGCCCATGCTCCAGGACATGAGAGAGGACCAGGTAATCTCCCTCTACTGGCTGGACACAGGGGCCATTAGGGAGCTCTGTGAGGTTCTCAGACCTGACCTTGAGCCCCGGACTGCCCGGTCCCATGCTATACCGGGATTGGCCAAGCTCCTGGCTGCCCTACATTTCTTTGCCTCTGGCTGTTTCCAATCCTCAGTGGCTGCAGTGGGTGGGATGAGTAGGCCAACATTCTCTCGCTGTCTCCACCAGGTACTGCGTGCCATGGTCAGCCAGGTTGGGAATTACATTGCAATTCCCAACAGTAGGCAACATTGGGGGGCCCTGGGACAGGCATTCCAATGGATTGCAGGGATACCACACGTGATGGGAGCTATAGATTGCACACATGTTGCCCTGGTCCCGCCACGCAACAGGAAGGTTGTGTACCGCAACCGCAAACACTTCCATTCCCTGAATGTGCAGGTTGTTTGTGATGCAAGTATGCGTATTCTGAATGTGGTTCCACAGTTCCCAGGGTCAGCCCATGTCTCCTATATCCTGCAGCACTCGGCACTGTTCAGCCAGTTTGAGGCTGGACAATATGAGGACTACATCCTGCTGGGTGGGTATTCACCATATCTAATGTGTGCCTACCGTATATAGTTGACGGGACCCCATTGTCACCTGTCTCCTCTGCATGCCGTACATTGCGGTGGTGTTTTGGGGTGCTGCCTATTTGTGGCACTTCACACATGTGGTGTGTCCCTTCCGTGACTGCATGCGGTACCTCTGGCTTGCCCATGCCTTCCACACCTGGCCTCAGGCATACTGCTTGGGCAGTTGTACATAGGTATGCCTGTGGGGTGTGTCCCTCTCCCATCACATGTGGCATATGTTTGTGCGTGTCCCATCCGGGGGGAGGTAGGGGCACAGACCCATGCACATGATGTACAGTGTGTATGGGGCTTCCTCTCTTTTGGCCATGTAGGGGGCGACACATGTTCTGAACTGTGGGTGCACCTGCTACCACCCATGTCTGCTACCTGTCTGCCCACTCTAAATTGTCTCCACTGCCCCTCTCACCTGGACCCTCGGGGGGGTGTTCCGTTGACCTCTGCTCTGTGTGCACTGTATCATGACTGTCACATACTTGCACAACTGCGTATCTCTGCCCCTCCCAGTATGCTGTGCCGCTGTCAGCCAAGTGCCCTCACAGCAGCCACTGCTGCTGTCTAGCAACTCAGTTTTAAGGCCTCATCCGATTGAATGACAAATATACACAATATGAAAAAAATTCACTCAAAAAATCTCTCAAATAACCATAATTATATTACAAACCTCTTGCCACTGGTCTCAGATAAACGGTTTTTACGACACGTTAATAGGGGTATATTTGCTTGCCCACTTTTGTGTCCGTTCACATCAATGACCTGTCGTGCAAGTGGTTTTTTTAAATATATAAATATTGCCTTTAATCTCTCAATTTTTATAAACTTTTTCAGCAGCTTTGTATAAAAAGATAGCCAGTCTACTTATCTTGAACATCGTAGAGTGGCAACCGTTGATACGTCCTCCTGATATTGCTCATGAATACTAACAAAGGAAAATACCCCAACGCCTCAGTCTTGTAAGCGCTTCAGAGCATTTCTCCAGATGGGTTTCTCAAGGGGAAATTAAACTTGTTTTGTATCACAAACCAGACGGTATTCACTTGTGTTCAAAATACAGGAACCAGGTACTAAAATCAATAACGGCAATAATATGGTTAGAATAAACTGTGCACAATGTTGTTTTCAAAAATACACAACACTTCTCAAACAATCTACCTCTTCAGGCTTCGCCGGTTTTTTCAGACATTTCGATCAGCAGCTAACAGCACTAGTGATCCTGTAGGATTGTGAAAGCCAACGCATGCGCTCCAGGTCGGGGTTTAAATATCCTTCAAAACCCTCCTTTAATTGGAGCAGCTTAAACACATGCTTGCCAATCTACACAGATATTCAGACCCTCAGGCTGTACTGTATGAAGTTGGTGAATCCACCACTGCTCTTGATATATAAGCCGCTGTTCTTGCGATCTACCTTGTGACCCATGCAGGACTTGTTCTATGCACCAGCAGCGCAACATTTCAAAATCATGAGCTAATTCCAAACAGTGTTGAACCATCGGCGCAGTCAGCAGTTTGTTACGTAATCTGCTACGATGTTCCTGTAGGCGGACCTTCAGGGACCGAATAGTTTTCCCGACATAAAGTAGCGAGCAAGGGCATTGAACGACATATATAACTGATCTGGATTCACAATTGGTCATATGTTTCAACCGATATCGCTTCCCCTTATGCATAAAGTCAGAAAGTTCACATGTAACTTCGCAGATGTTGCAATGGCCACACTTAGTATGTTTTCCCAAAGTTGGAGCAGCAGAACCCCAATCTAAGGGCCGCAATACCGTAGGAGACAAAAACTCTTTACGATTTTTATTTCGCTTCCATACACAGCGTATTGATGTTTCATGCAATTCGGGCACCACTGCAACAACCACTTTATGTTTTTTAATTATTTTCTGAATCTTAGAACTCAAAGGCGAAAAAGCTGTAATTAAATTCACCTGATGTTCTTCGAATTGTCTCCCAGATTGTCCTATGTTGGTCAGCAACAGATCTCTATTATTATAGAGGGCCCGACGATAAGCTTGATGGACGATCTTGTCAGGATATCCTCTATCAAAAAAACTACGTTTTAAATATTTAGATGAACTTTTATAATCTTGTACTGATGAACAATTTCTCCGGTATCTCAAAAACTGTGATACTGGAAGACCATCTTTTAAGCGCTGTGGGTGGGCACTAGAGTAATGTAAAAAAGTGTTCTTATGGGTGGTCTTCCGGAACACCGTAGTTCGCCAACCCTCCTGCTGTTTAATTATTTGTACATCTAAATACGTGATGCACACTGCATCACTCTCCGAGGTAAACTTCAAATGATTGTCACAGGCATTCAGCCATTCGACGAAACTATTTAACTCCATACTGGATCCCTGCCATAGCATGAAAATGTCGTCGATATAGCGGTGCCATGATTTTATATGGACCGCAAACGGAGACTGTGATAAAAGCTGTTTTTCAAAAATATGCATATAAAAATTTGCTATAGAGGGGGCACAGGTGGCCCCCATAGCCACCCCTGCAATCTGATGATAAATTTGTTTATCAAAAACAAAAAAATTTTCAAACAGGGTAAAGGCTGCAACTTTATGCAAAAATGAACAATGTTCTATTGTCAAGTCTCCTCTGTCTTGAAGAACTTTTTGAATGATCTGATAAGCTGACTGTTGTGGGATACTAGTATATAAGGATTGAACATCCAGTGTGACTAATAGAATTTCCTGCTGTGTCGCCCAAAAAGTTAAATTTTGTAAAATATTAAGAAAATGAGTGGTGTCACGTATAAAAGACGGTATGGTCTTTAATAGTGGTCGTAAAAAGGAGTCTAAGTAGATAGATAGAGGTTCTAACAGAGAACCCCTGGTGGACACAATGGGCCTGCCAGGGGGACGCTCAATGTTTTTATGCAACTTCGGAACTGTGTAAAATTTCGCAAGTTGAGGATTTGTCACCATCAAAAACTTTGATTCCTTGATCGAGAGGATTCTACGTTCTACAGCATTTTTAACTAGGTCATTAATTTGATCCTGCAGATGAGACGTCGGATCCTCTGACAACAGTTCGTAAGTATGGGAATCCTGTAGTTGGGACAACGCTTCTTCCATATAATATTGGCGATCAAGTACAACCAGGGCTCCTCCCTTATCCGCTTGTTTTATCACCAGATCCGTTCTAGTTTGCAATCTTTTCAGCGTCCTCATTTGTTCAGCTGATAAAATCGTTCTATGTTTAGGACTAGTTGCAAAAATATCACCTACATCTTTCAATACTAAGTCTTTAAAGACCTGAATACCTGAGGGAAGAGGTGTGGGTGGCACCCAACGTGATTTTAGTGGCAATGACACACGATTTGTGTCAACTGATTGAATAAGACCTTTAGAAGACTGAAGATCAGAAGAAACAGCAGAATCAAAAAAAGATCTTAAATGTAATTTTCTGATTAATTCATTAAAGTCTATTTGAAACTGGAAGAAATCAAAAGTGATCCGAGGAACGAAAGAGAAACCCTTGTTCAATAGCTCAATTTCAGCTTCAGAAAGAACTCGTTGAGAAAGATTCACTACCAGAGACTCTCTTACTTTTTCTTGCGTTCTTGCCGCTTGTTGATAGGATCTTCTACTTTTTTCTTCCTTAAGGACCGACCTTCCGCTTTGTCTAAAAAAGACTCCTTAGACGTTCGGCTGGAGTCAGAACTGGTATCATCTTCCATTGAGTCACTAAACATAACACGTTTTTTATCTGAAGATTTCTTTTGGGTTTTACGTTGGGGGTTTTGCCACGGATAAACATATCCGGTGGTATAATCAGTCGCATCACGCTTCAACTTCTTTGTCTTCTTTACCATGATTTCACCACGCAAAGTATCTAATTGTTGCTTCATAGAAGTTTGATGTGTAAGAAACGATTCTTGTGCTTCTGCCTCCTTTAATTTCAGAGCGGAGGTCTGTGCCTCAGATTGCAATTTATCCATTTGTTCTTTTGTGGCACTCACTATTAAGACCATAAGGTCTAGAGAGCACTTGTTCAAGATTCTCAACCATTGTTCCATGAACCCAACTTCCATGAACGGTACTCGAGGCTCTTTATATATCCGTAAACCACGAGGAATGTGACCTCTGCTGATATATTCAAGGAGTGATGCACGATGTAATTCCATTCTCAATATCTTTTTTTGTAGTTGTAATAAAGAGTCCCATTGTGGGGGGGGCGGAGCCTGATGTCCAGCGGGGGGGGGCGGAGCCTGATGTCCAGCGGGGGGGGCGGAGCCTGATGTCCAGCGGGTTAGACGCTTCGCGCTGAAGCTCCCGAGGGGCCTACTCAGAATCCTGACTTAATACCTGCATAAACTTAATATTTTGCTCCGAACTTACCGGGGTGCCTTGGGGGGAATGGCGGCCCACAAACCAGTGCGCTTGGACTTCGGGTCTCCCTTTTCTTCACATGGAAAACGCTCCAAAACAGAGCTGTCCTCCCCACAAAAGATGGTTCCACTTCGGGTAAACCCCGAAATGCAACAGGAGATCTTGGAGGAAATACGTGGTGTGAAGGAACTGGTACAGTCCAACGGAGAAGCGCTCCGAGCCATGCGAGAAGATTTCGGTATGCTTTAGGACCGGCTTGAAGGTCTTTCACTACGGCTGGACAACATGGCGGGGGTCCTCGATTCGCACGCGGTGCGCTTGGTGAACCTGGACAAAGCTGAACGTCAGATACAGAATCTTCAAAAAGAGTTAGAGGATTGCAATAATCGAGCCCGTCGCAACAATGTAAGGCTCATAGGAGTACCAGAGGGGGCGGAAGCAGGAGATATCAGAGAATTTCTGGTCAAAACTCTCCCCTCCTTGCTGAGGATTACCTTTTGCAGAGTTCTGGAAATTGACCGAGCATATCGTGCTCCTACCAACATCGCACTCAATCGGACGACCCCCCGGCCCATTATCTTTCGTTTACTAAGGTATCAGCAAGTTGAGCAAATTTTTTAATGCGGCCCGGGTGATTCGACATCTGCAGTTTGAAGATCATAAAGTCTCTTTCTTCCCCGACTTGGCAAAGCCCACAGTTGACCGGCGGAAGGGACTCCTTGCTTTTCGATCTAGACTTCAACAGTTACAGGCTCGCTTTGGCCTCTTATATCCAGCGAAGCTCAGAGTGACTCTCCATAACCAAACTAGAACCTTCGAAGATCCTGCTCTGCTAGCAACATTTTTAGATTCCAAAGAGGCAGACCAGATGCGCTAAGTTAACAACTCGGATGGACTCCGCTGGAACTGCCCGCCATTTTGAATGGCCCGATGCGGTGATCATTGCCTGGAATAGAGACTGCCTGGACCTTTCTTTCTTTTATGTCTACCTCTCTTGGTCTCCTTTTCCTCCATGATGTGCACCTCGGTTGGATTCGGAGCACGCACAGCTATACCGGTTATATGTTTTAATTTAGGCCTTCTCTGGGGTTTCTCCCCGCAGACATCAGGTCGCCAGTAATTTCTGGGGTTTTGCTTCTTCTCTAAGGCACTTCGGTGTCTCTACTGTTATATAGGGCGCTTCATGATTTTTCATTGGCTTATTTTCTATCATATCGTGTGTTCAGTCATTTATATTTGATATGAGGGACATTGCGTAACTCGGTGCGCCATCATGTTTCTTTCTCAGAATGATTGACTTTGTTGTATGGCCTTATGTAAACTCTTGTCACTGAACGTCAGAGGCATCAATAGTCCAATCAAAAGAATGACCATCCTTAGTTATTTTAATCATGACCATACTGATTTAGTGTTTCTTCAGGAAACCCATTTCACCTCCGTTGAACCACTGAAACTTACTGCTAAACCTTATATGGTGGCTGCCTATTCTCCCGCCGTTTCCCAGCGGTGCGGGGTAGCCATATTGGTTGAGAAATCTTTGCCAACCACTGTAATGGATACTAGTTCTGATGGGGAGGGTAGCTGGGCCTGTGTACATTTTAAGTTTGGAGATAGTGAATTTACGTGTATTTGTATTTATGCTCTGCATGTGGATGACCCTGTTATTGTTACTCGGCGGCGATTTCCATCAAGTATTTGATCCTTTGATGGATAGCCTGCCGCCTAGAATGAGTGGTCCGCCCAAGAGTTTCCACACCCTGCCAGCTCTGATGAAAGATTTTGCGTGAGTAGATATATGGAGGCTGCTCCACCTCTCCGACTTAGAGTTCACCTTCTCTCAGCCCCCCCATCACTCATAATCTAGATCAGATTTTTTTTTTCTTATCTCCACAGTACTGCTATCCCAAGTGGACATATACTCCTGATAGGTTAGCCAATTGGAATGCCATTCAGAGCACTTGATGCTGGACATGCCATGTGGCCTTTGGTTTACTAAACTCCTGTTAAGTATGATTGTCCCGCACTACAATATTACTGGAGTCGGGTCTGGGGTCGTATTCATTCTATTTTATATTTTCCGGAACCCCTCTCTTGGAAGATTGTGGGGCGCCGCTTAGTTGCGGGGATCCCCTCTCTTCCTAAATTGGCTTACTTCCTTTTAGCCTTTATGCTGGGCATTGTTATTTCCTATTTCCTTAATCACGAAATATTGGGAAAATAGCTCTTCTTGGAGCTCTAATGAATGGTGAATCATATCTGTCTTTATTGTAAATATGAGCAAATACCTTCTATGTCAGCCTCTTCCGCTCAAACCATTCACTATTTGTCTTGCTAGAAGATGCTCAACGATTATGTTCAAACTATTCAATGATCTCAGTTGATTGTTTGATTCTGTATTAATCTCTGTCACATGCTCATCCGGTATCATAGATTCTACTTCTGTTTGTTTGATGTACAATAATTGTTGTATGTAAGCGCTTATATGATGATTCTTATCAGCTTAGAGAAGAAGCATTGGGGTGGGGGGTGATAGGGGTTGCTTTCTTTATCGTATGTGTGTATTTGTTTCTTTTGGTGTGTTGTTACTTTTGTTTGTTGTAAAACGAAAATAAACGTTTAAAAAAAAAAAAAAGAGTCCCATTGTGATTCTAAATCGCATGCAGCTTCTTCCAGAGAAAGATCCGAAAAAGGAGTTTTTTCTTTGAGAAGTGAAGTGATAAACTCTTGTGGGAAACTTAGGGGCATGTTTACTAAACATTCGTATCGTGCGGGTCCGCGGTAGTGTGCCTGTGCCATAAAAGGAGTGGGCGGGTCAGGCAGAAAAAGGAAAAAACCCGACCGTACGTGTGCGCGGCGCGCACAGTTGCGGGCCCGACATTAGCGCGTGGGAAGGCTAAGTGGGGCGCTGCTGGGCACATATAGGAACAGAGCCGTAGCACAATGCTGAAGACACTGACCAGTGGTGCAAGGATCAGGGGTTCAATCCCCCATCGTGCGCCAGGAAAAAGGCTGGCTGAGGCATGAATTTTCATGGTTAAAACTGCTTTAGGAGGCATAATAATTTTGGGCGTCATTAGGCGTTGCGCTGTTAATTGTGGGCGGCAGTAATTAAGTTCGTGCGGCATTAGGCGTTGCGCTGTTAATTTTGCGCGCTGTCCATCTTGTGCGTTTTGGCCGGCATCAGGCGGTGCGCTGTCAGTTGTGAAGGGCATAAGGCGGTGCGCAAACATCCAGACACAGGAACGGAGCTGTAGCACAATGCTGAAGACACTGACCAGTGGTGCAAGGATCAGGGGTTCAATCTCCCATTGTGCGCCAGGAAAAAGGCTGGCTGAGGCATGAATTTTCATGGTTAAAACTGCTTTAGGAGGCATAATAATTTTGGGCGTCATTAGGCGTTGCGCTGTTAATTGTGGGCGGCAGTAATTAAGTTCGTGCGGCATTAGGCGTTGTGCTGTTAATTTTGCGCGCTGTCCATCTTGTGCGTTTTGGCCGGCATCAGGCGGTGCGCTGTCAGTTGTGAAGGGCATAAGGCGGTGCGCAAATGTCCAGACACAGGAACAGAGCCATAGCACAATGCTGAAAACACTGACCAATAGTGCTGGCATCATGGGTTCAATCCCGTGCTGTGCACAATGAATAAGGCTGATTGAGCCATTACCTGTTATGAGGAATAGCAATCTAGGAGGCATGTCACATTTTATTGTAATTTCTACTGTTAGCAAATGCACTATCAAAAAGCACTGTAATATAAGGTGATGCATAAGGCGCCCTACAATGTACCTTAAAGATCACATTTGAAGGTGCACTCTCCACCAAGGCACCCCACAATGTTGCGTATAGGGCGCTTTACAGGGTGACGTATGTGGCAGGGCAAGGTCGAAGCACTGTCTGTGCTGGCATCACTGTGCATTGTAACGCATCGAAATCGTAAGTAGGTGAGCAGACGTGCAAGAAGGAACAGCAGTGTAGCACAATGGTTAGGACAGTGACTGATGGTGCAGGCGTCATGGTGTTAGATGAGCAGTGATTACCGTTGGCTCAGGTAAGTCTGTCTACGTCATGCACCTGTACATCAATCTGTGCTGCCACCTAAACAGAAGCCCACCAGAGAGTATTGCACCTATCAGGGTGCACCAGAATGCACATCATAAACAACCACGTCAGCAAAGGTGATTTATAATGCTATCCATCGTCCATGTTCACATGTTGGCAACTCCCAGGGCAGCATAGTAGATCCCCCATAAACTGACTGAATGGAAGGTGTGCCATAAGATGCTCAATCATGTATAGGTCAACCAAAAAACGTTTCCCAGAAGCACTAAGCTCCCCAAATGTGAGGGGCAGCAGAGGTATGTGGCAAACACATATGTAACCTAAACACGTCACAGAGCTGAAAGGAAAGGCAATGCAGAAGTAAAACAAGAACAGAGATCACAGGTGCTCAACTACAAAAAGCAGCCCCAGTCCATGTGGCAGCTACACAAATGGACAAACATATTGGAGATAGGTGTAGCTATGTACAGAGTGATGGCAATGTACCATGCTGTAATGAGAGTGTGTGACATAGGATGGGAAGATGTGTCCAGCACAGGAGACTGAAATGGCAGGATAGGTGAAATATCTGGATGACAGTGGAGTAGCAGTGCTATGCACAGCACACACACGAGAGGCAACCATGGGGACATGAAATGCAGGAAGGTGTAGGAATGCAGGACGTGTCGTAGCAGCATGCACATCAGGGTAGGATGGCACAACAGCTGGCAGACAGAAGATGGACAGAAGCATGGCTCACAACTCAGATGAGGGTACAATGTGCTCACAACACCAATCTGCTGACATATGACCGTAAAACAAATCGAAACCACATCTGCAGGACAAGCACACACATCCAAGGGAACAGAGAGGGATCACACCTACGACCACTACCACAAATGCAAATGGAAAAAACGCCAGGACACACCACCAACGTGAGCGCAGTAGCAAAGGCTGCATACAGAAATAGTCCAAGCCATCACACAAGATGCATGCTGGTTATAAGGACAGGAATCCCCCCAAGAAGAAACATGAACAAATGCACATGCAGATCTGGTGTTTACAGATCAGATCCCAGTCTGCATTTGGCTCCATGGGCACATGCACACACACAATGAGATGTTATGCAGTCGATAAAGCATGCAAAAGAGGAAAGAAAACAAACCCCAAGGGTAGCAGAGGATGCCTGGTGGAGCTGGGTAGCAATCTCGGGCATGACAGGAGACAACTCAACATGACGACAACTCTAACACACACCACCAGAACCGCAACACAACAAAACCCCCAGGTGCACTGCACTGTAAAGACCATCACGAAAGAGACCTATGTAACAGATAATATATGATGGCTAGGGAGCACTGAGTGCACACCTTGCTGTACAATGACGACAGACAAGGGTGTGTGTATAGGTGATGAACCTGCTGCTTAATGATGGCTCAGTTATCATAATCGAAAAACTATAAATACAAATGTGGGGATAAAACCTGCAAACCAATGAGTTCAAACACATGCCTCCAAACACACCCACAAAGAACACAATGAGCACAAGGCAGAAGTAATAGTCCAAAGGGAGGGTCTATATGGGAACGTATCATACCCAGTGATGTGCCAAACAGCAGACACATACACAGCTGCCATTGTACAAGGATGTGAGCACAGGTGGGCTGTGGACATGACCAGCAAATCAGTAGACACAAGTGTAAATGTGCACAAAGAGTGGAGGAGTAGCCTAGTGCGCACAAAGCTGTCTTGGACACAAACCAAACAGGCCTCATCTCACACTGGCACTACATGTACCTTGTTCAAGTCACTGCAGGGACACCGTCAAGGAAACCATGGAGTCCCTGGGGCACAAGGAGTCATGATTGAATCAAAGGCACCCATTGTGTTGCATGATTGTCACCATGATCAAGTAGTAAAAGAGACAAATGTCTGTCAAATACACATATTTATTATGGTTGCTCCTCACACATACGTTAGACACTGCAATCATAATATCAAGGTGAGTCCCTCCATGGTGAAAGATGGAAACATATGTAGCAGGTTAAAAACCCACATGCAACATAAAGGTCACTGCCCTGAGCACACATGAAAGACATGAGACATAATGTGCATCAGGTGCATGCTATGCCCTGGGTAACAGGCCCACACACCCCACTTGTTGCAGCATGGCTCAATTGTGTGTCGCAGATATCAGTGCATGGAGACTGTAGGCGTTGCATGATGATGAAACGACAAAAATCACCGGACCCCCGAAACATAGCCATCACCCAACACAGGAGGCACACAAATGAAGAAACAGATGCTGGGGCAATGTTGTAATGTGACAAAAAAAGCTCAGAACGTAATGTTCCAGAACCACATAATGGCTGATCCTCAAGACAGATATGCTACAATGCACACCCCAAATATCATCACAAGCAGAATGACCATATGCTAACAGGTAGCAGAGGCACATGAACACAGAGAGACTAGACATCAAAAACCCTTCAGAAAGCTACAGACATAATACCATGCAGGAGGTACACCCTGCATGTTTATGTGGGTAGACAGTGTCTGGACATATATAGCATGGTACATGGACTGCAGAAGTGCAGGAGGACAATGGACACCCACACTGACACACACCAAATGTAATGGTGCAATGAGATTGACGTTACTGCAGGGGACAAACAGGACTGTGCAGACGTGCAATGCAAGGTGTGTACACACATGCAGAGTGTCACGTCTGCACAGTAAACAAACACAATAACCAGCATGTTCATAAGCAAATGATGGCCAAACATCTTACAATGAACCACACAGAGGCCATAGATCCACATTCTGTGTCTCACAAACATAGTTAGTCACAAGCACAATCACCATTCGCACACAAACATGATACAGTGATGCCACACATGCATGTAATCACCCTTGCCCACCCCAAACATCAATCAAGGATGGTGGTGGCCATGAACATGTGGTTGTGTCAAAGCCTGTATCATGTCCAGGTGGAGGGCAATTGGACATAGACAAAAGGACTGCTCCATCTGTGCCTCTATGCCACAAACATGCCTGTATGCTTTAGTTAAAACAAACAGATGAGCGTATCCTGTGTGCCCTGTCACACACATGGCCAAAACCAATACACCAACCAACTGTGGAGAAATGTCCAAAATACATAGTGAATGTCAGTCCCTGATGCGCACAGTGTCCCAAAAGCAAGGTGTCTCTGCAATCCAACTGAGCAGTTCAAAACATCCCTTGCAAACATGGGAATGCATAATAAGGTGGCACATTCCAATATGACACACTCCGTGAAAGGTCATCTGTGTCCCTGCAATCAGCATGACTCTCAGCCACAGCATGGCACAAACTGTGTGTTGTACAGGTCAGTCATGGCCAAACCAGCAGTCCAAGAGGAAAAATGTCCATCACAGGCCTGTGTTCCACTCTCAAACGTCAAACATCCAATGGCAGATATCTCCAGAAACACGTACATGGTGGTCTGTCCCACAACAGGTGTTGGATGGCGAGCCCAGGTGCACCAGAGGAAAGGGGTCCATTATGTCTCCTGTCCTGTGTCACAAGAGGATAAGTATGGTCTTATTAGACACTGTGCAAAAACACCACAAATTGCCAAAATCCAAAACGCACAAAATAGGGAATAAAGGGATGCAAAGGCAAACATTACAGGATATGGACATCAAATCTAAATCAGATTATAGCCATCAGTAAATGTCAATGCATACACGGGTCTTACATGGCTATGGTTAGTTACAATTCCATGTCACACAGCCATTTCACAGCAACACACTATATGCATCTGTATGTGTCCACAGAGATGCAACATGACATGTCCATTAGATGAAACGAAACCCAACAACAGGTACAGCCAGATTTAATCCCCAAATAAGAAAGGTACAACATACCCCGTTTGTGCATCATGTGTATGTCATCAATTCCTTCAGCTACTCCATAGCCACATCTGGTCACAGTGAAGGGAGACAATGTCAGCCAAACATGTAGAATCAGCATGTAAAGTCACTTGTGATGCATCTCCACATTATGCCTATATATGAGAGAAAGAAAAGTTGTTCAACACTCGTCCCACCAAACACACAACAGAGTTCTGCTCACAGCCCACAACACATGTTGACCATGATGACAAGGTAAACAGCAGTACGGTAGAGGTAGCATACCCAACAATGCCCCCCGGGTACCCACACCCCTCAACCCACATGATAATGTACCATGCCAGGACACTGCATCACCACTTAGTTAACCCAGAAACACACACCCACACAGTATGCGTAGGTCAGCGGGACAGCTGTAATACATGGCCTGTATGTGCACAAGTGCAACATTGTGCACATAACCGCCCAGTCACATGCATAGATACCCTATTGATGTCTGATCGAACTATGTTGCTGGAGGCAGCAAGTGTTGGATTCAGCAAACAAGATTAAACACACACACATGTAGCTCTGCTGTAAATATGGCTGAACAAGTTGTCCAGTGGATATACTGTACACACAACACATGGGGAGATGTGTGACAACAGCAAGATATGGGTCAGGGAGGCTCAAGGAAAATAAATGAACAACAACATCTGCACAATATGACACATCCCAGATGACATGTTCTCCCCCTGACCTCACACACATACAATGTAGCTGAAGATCCACATACCCTGGACCACAGCATCTTGGCTGATGTACCGTCACGTGCAAATGCCACACAGGAACAGCATCCTCAGGAATGATGTCCTGTGGAGTGGACAAAACACCAGACAGAAACAATATGACATGTTCTAGCTGTGAATCCCACACTGCAAATCACTGTCCCCAGCTGTCAGACACCACAACATGGCCTGCTGAATGACTGTTCACTCTCACACTGTACTGATATCTCACATGGGAGGGCAGCATGTAGATGTCTGATGCTAAGTGACGGTCCCCAGAATCCCACTTTCGCCTCCCCTCCCCCTCTGTTGTTCCGCGCACTGGTCCAAAGACGTGTCTGCACCCACCATGTTTGGGGCGCATCCCAAGGTGACACTATTTGACTGTGTCACCCATGTTGACACCAATACCCCATCTCCATGTGTAGTGTTCTCCAAATGTTGTGTCATCCCCGTCTAAATAGCTGTGACACCCGGAAATATGCATCAACACCTCCTGTATCCACTGTGCAAATGCATCATCTGCAGTGTACATCTCCTACACCAAATAATACTGACAGTTGTGTGCTGCGCATGTGTTGACAAACATGACAATGTAAGCACCATGCCTGTCAAACAATACCCCCATGTCTGTTTGTCACCTGACCATGATGGCTACATCTCATCCCACTGTGTGACAGTGAGAATGTTAAACCATGGATAGGCTATATGTGCATCTGCTCTAAATAACTCCCATCTAGGTCGGGGTGTGTATGCGGACATAACATCCCTTGCTAGTGTCCACAAGGTATCTGTGGATGTGGACTGTGCTATCCTGCCCTACACACAACATGTCCCAGAGCCAGGAGGCAAATGTTGAGATAGTATCACCTACATATGCCATGCGGCAAATGAAAAAAACTGCAAACCGCAAACATCACCCACACATGCAGTGTCACCATTGGCTACAGTCATTCACCCTTTGGTGATCTGACCCGCTGAACCTCTGTATGTGTCGACATGTAAAATACTGCAATGAATGACTCATCTCCAAAAAAAACAGTAGCAATGATATGGACCCCTGGCTCCACACTGCACATGTCCACATGACTCACCATATCCATGTCTGTGCTACGTGAGGAGGTATTCCGTACGGGACAATGTGTGTTTGCACCAACACCCATCCCAAGTAAGCAATCACATCATGGGAACGTAGTCATGCGCATGTGTACTGGGCTATGTCTGACACGTTGCACCATACCTAACAAACATACACACATAGCCAGCGCACCGGAGCATAACACACACACAAGCACCTACAGATTGTAGGAGATGAACAAAGAGCCCACAGGAAAGCTCTCCACAAACATGTGCCTCCCTCCCACAGTGAACCCCGTACCATATGCCTGACACCGTGCTCCACACACACACGAAAAAGACATAACTGGGTTAGCACAGCAGTTGTTAACACAAACAGCCACTGACTGGTACTGTCAGCCCAAAAAGATCCGAAAGGTGTATCCACACTGACCCACACAATACACCAACAGCTGCTGTTGTGCCCTGTGCACAGTGTCCATCACACACTCATGGCTATATGCTACCATTGGATGTTCAGTGTAATGACAATGCAGTGTTGCAGCAGATAGCTACATGGTCAGAAACATCACCCGTGATAACCATCACACGCACACAACAACACATATATGTGGGAATATATGCAATACATACCAGTGAATATCTCTGCAATCAACCTCCGCCTGACCGCTGTGCCCGCCTGTGTGTCACCACTGCCATGTACAGGGGGGCACGGTGGATCCTCCTCCAGATCCTCATTAATCTCTGCAGGAATATCATGCCTGAGAGCAATGTTGTGCAGGATGCAACAGGCTAGGATTATCTCTGCAACAGTCATTGGCTCATACTGTAAGGCCCCACCTGTCCTATCCAGACACCTGAAGCGACTTTTCAACACGCCAAAGGTGCGCTCTATGACAGAGCGGCTGGAGGCATGGGCCTCATTGTACATCCGCTCTGCACGTGTCTGTGGCTGACGCACAGGGGTCAGCAGCCAGGGGCGACACCCATACCCTGCATCACCTGCAAAACGAAATGTTACAGGTGAATACATGGACGCATGCCAGCACAAATTGACACAGGTATAGACGTAAGAAACAAATGCATAACACCTCATGACAGAAAGCTCTGACAGCAGAAATGTACATTTGCCAAAATAAGACCTCTGGTGATAGAAATGGAACAAAGGGCCTCTTGATTCTGTGCAGACATGCCAAACAACACCACAGTCCCATTTGTGCCTCCACAGATACGCTATGTGTAGCACATGCGTCTTGTTATGCAGTTAATGTTATAAGCACTACCACCACCAAGGTTAGACTAAACCACCAATACACAGATAACATGTGAAATGTATATGTTAGCAAACTAAACACCACAATAATGTGTTGTGAGGCAATGTAGGTGCCAACACACAACATGTCTGACCTGGAGGTCTGACAAGGTCAACACAAGCTCACCTCCACACCCCGTGTCCTGAAAGGTCTACATATCTACATATAGCAGCCTGACGCCATATGCTGTTGCTTGTTGACCACCAACCATGTTAGTAGACACCCTGGGCATTGTCCCCATCATGTTCCCATCCGTGTTGATCAGCGCTCCACAGAATTGCACACTGTAGCCCACATGAGCCTACCATATCACAGTTACTGAGTTTGACTACATTCCTGTGTATGTGCTACCAATACCTCTCTGTATGGCCCCAAGTTGGCCCCTTGCCCTTGCTGTCACCCTTACCAAATGCTGAATAACAGCAGGATAATCACATACAATGATGCCTACGTACCACACATCTCCAGTGGCCCAAGGTAATGCAAACCCTAGACTATTTGCCCCCCCCTGCCATGGCACAGGCCTAAACCATTAACATTCCGATGCAAACATGTACTCCCATTTGCAAAGGTCAGGAACATACATCATACGTCTCAACCCCCCCCCCCCCATTAGCTAACATGAAATGGCTAACAACCACAGTACTGAGTGAGTGTGTTGCCGTCACACACACATGACAAGTGTTAGGTGCATTGATTGTCAAGGACATAAATGTTACAGGACATACCGCAGTTCTAATCCAAAGCCACGTATGCACAGCTGGGTGAGAAGGACACTAAACCCCCTCCCCCTCCCTGTGGCCACATGAAATACACACACAGGTAGCAAACTACAACCAGGATACACATCTGCACAGGTGCATAGTTCCAACACCACCATCAGCACGTTTATCACAGATATTGTTTCACAACTGATGTTACATGTCCAATCATGTCCCCTGTTACTCAACGTGTACAACCCCCTAAGGATGTAAACTCAGAACATTCCTCTGTCTGCTGAATGTGAGTTTAATATCCAACTGCACATAGAGGAAACGGCGCACTATATGAGAGATGTTACTCAAACACACACATATATGCATGATGTCATGATATATTTGGAAATACTCACCCAGCAATATACAGTCCCCATACTGTCCCTCCTCAAATTGCTGAAATAGTGCTGAGCGATGCAGGATATAGGAGTTCGTGGGTGGACCCTGCAAACCTTGGGACCACATTCAGAATATGCAGATTAGCATCACATACAACCTGAACATTCAGGGAATGGTAGTGTTTGCGGTTGCGGAACACCACCTCCCTGTCTCTGGGCGGGACCAGGGCAACATGTGTGCAATCAATAGCTCCCATCACGTGTGGTATCCCGGCTAACGCCGCAAAGGCTTGGTTCAGGGTCCCCCACTGTTTGCCTATTGTGGGGAAGGCCTATGTAATTCCCCACCCGGTTGACCATGGCACGCAGTACCTGGTGAAGACAGCGTGAGAAGGTGGGGCGGCTCATGCCACCCACTGCGGCCACAGATGACTGGAAACAGCCAGAGGCAAAAAAATGTAAGGCAGCAAGGAGCTTGACTAAACCCGGTATGGCATGGGACCGGTCAGTCAGGGGCTCCAGGTCAGGTCTTAGATCTTCATAGAGCCCCCTAATAGCCCTTGTGCTTAGTCGGTAAAGGGAGATGACCTGGTCCTCACGCATGCCCTGGAGCTGGGCCCTGGGCCTGTAGAGGCGAGTCTGCCGAGCCTGCACCTCGGCACGCCGTCTGCGCCGTCTACGCACAGCACATCTCTGTGCCGCCTCCACAGGAGCAGGTCTGATTTGCTGCGGGTCCACACCCATGCCCTGTGCCACAGCCCACATGGACACAATATCCCCTGTCCAGCAACCGCAGCATCTGCCCACGTCTTCGGGCACATGCAACAACATATATCTCCGCCATCAATCCCTCCACTGTGGTCACACACACACACACACACACACACACACACACCTCCCGAAACACTGGACACCTTACAAAACAATACAGACACTAGCCACACAAGACCAGACACTACAGACAACACAACAAAGAACACTACAATGAGCACTACAATCACTACATACCACAATACAACACTACAAACGCTACAGAAACCCACTACAAACAGCAGTACATGCACTACAAGCACAACAGACAACAGCAAAACACTACATACACTACAAACAACACTAGTAACAACACCTGCTCTCAGCTCTCTCTATCTCCCAAACAACACTCGCCGCGCCTACAAAACAACCCTCAATGTGGCCAAATGTTCAGCATCATTTTATATAGGTAAATGGATGTCCGTAGAGTGCGCATGCGCCGTTGTGCGACTTCGCCGCTTGTGCGCGGTGCCCCTGTACAACAGTTTTGCGCATGTGCAATCCGATACGCATGGGCGTTTGCCTGTGCGCGCCGCACACGTTCAAATGATAGCGCATGTGCGTGTGGATGTGTGCGAGGCGCATGTGCAATTTGATGCTTATGTTTGTTGGTTTGTGCACGGCGCCCATGTGCATCTCGTTATGCCTGTCTGGATGCGTTGCCTGTGCGTGACGATGCACACACAAACGCACATGCGCAAAGAGTTGCACATGCGTGCCTCGCACACAACCAAACCCACCAACGAACGCCTATGCGTAAGTGCAGTTACGCACCGCGCACAAGCAGCACCGTCGCACAATGTCGCATGCGCAATGTAACCAACGTGCAAAAACAAATATAAAACCACTACACGCCTGGAAAACGTTGAGGGTTGTTGGAGGACGTATAGTTTTGTGAGAGATAGGTTGTGGAGGAATAGGTTGGTGAGGGTTCATAGTAGGAGGTGTGTTGTATCTGTAGCCAACTAGTTTGTTGTTGTCATTTGTCTCTGTACTGTTGGGTGTATTGTTCCGTTTACTGTGTTGGTTTATTGCTATTGAGTATATAGCTGTTGTGTCTGTGTTGTACGTGGTGTAGGAGAGGCAGAAGGGATGATGTGCGGTGAGGAGGGGGAGTGGGGAGCGGACATGTGAGAGGAGGGTGATGGATGAGCAGAGTGAAAGGGATAGAGAGAGGGATAGAGAGGGGGACAGAGAGAGGGAGAGGGGGAGGGATAGAGAGAGGGAGAGAGAGAGGGGGAGAGGGTGGGATAGAGAGAGGGAGAGAGAGAGGGGGAGAGGGAGGGATAGAGAGAGGTATAGGGGGAGGGCGAGTTTGGGAGAGGGTGAGGGTGAGGAGGTGGGCCCACCAGTGCCACTGGGGCCAGGACCTGCAGGCCCTATGGAGGGTGAGCCATCAGCAAGGGGTCAGCCTGCTCCCAGCAGACACACTGGGAAAAGGAAGAGGGTCCCTGTGCCTGAAAGCCTGAGAAGGAGGGCCACACGGTTCACAGATGGGGAGAACCACAACCTCCTATCCATGGTGCTAGAGCAATACGAGGTTCTCTTTGGCAGGCTGAGCACACGGACATCAACAGCAGGGCGGAATGCGGCGTGGGAGGAGGTAAGCAGAAGCGTGGCTGAGGCAGGGGACACCCGCGGGACATAGAGAGCCTCAAAAAGAGGTTCTCCGACATCAAAAGAGGTGTGCGCCAGCACATGTGTGAGGACGAACAGCATGCACGTGGCACAGGTGGCGGCGGCCCCCTACCAACCATGCTCAGCCCCCTGGAGCAGCAGCTTGCACAGAGACTCGGTCCTGTCTACACATATGGGCTGCCTACGGCCCTGGACACTGCACACACACAGGCAGGTATGTATGCTACGCATATCCATTACGACTCATGACCCCCATGGGATCACCATTGTGTAGATAGTTATGTGAGTGCAGTTGGGATTGTCTGCTATCTGCCGAGACGCATCTACAGGTACAAGCAGGAATGAGCCATCACATATGTGACTGTCAGTACCGACAGAGCCTGCACGGGAATGCTGCCCAGCTAACGATCATAACGTATTTGGCAACATCCCTTGCGCCTGCGCGCTGAACTGCCTCCTTCTCCAGAGCCTCCCTTCAGTGTTTGAGGCCTCCATGGAGCCCGAAGGACGTCCTCCTGTCACCGCAGAAACCTTTGTGTGAAAATGATGTCAACACCTATCTCCCTTGTTTATCGTGTGTGTGCGGCTGTATGTGCCACCGACACAGGTACCCCTGGGGGTGTATGTCCAGAATCGTGATAAACATTTTCCGCATCCTCATGTCCCAACCTCTTGGGGCACAAGGCCTGTGCATAATGGAGCCAACGTCACTGAGGGGATGCTATGACTGTGGAAACAACGTTTCCTGCTTAAACTCCATTTACTGTTGTCCAACCAGTATAGGTCATGACCATTTTCCCGCCTGCATTGCCTTGTCCAAACACGGTGCTGGAAGCATGACGTCCTCAGGTCTCCCTCGATAACATTTGTCCCATGCCACATGGGGTACAAGCTGTCCCCACTCTACAGGATCAGGTAACCCACACAACATCTCTGAGGACTAGTTAATGCTTGCGTGGTACGCCTCATGGCCAGCATGGGGATGGCTCCGTCCGTACCCTCAAACAAACATTGCCCTCACATAGGCTGCGGGAGCCACCTGGCCCCAAAGC
The DNA here is from genome assembly GCA_033557465.1 of Ichthyophis bannanicus. Classification (NCBI taxonomy): domain Eukaryota; kingdom Metazoa; phylum Chordata; class Amphibia; order Gymnophiona; family Ichthyophiidae; genus Ichthyophis; species Ichthyophis bannanicus. The sequence continues at coordinate 184,238,509 of CM066034.1, forward strand.
ATCAAAGGGGGTTGCAGTTTGTTCCAGGGCCTCACCCCTCACAGAACATACCACAGCCATGCTTGCCGTAGATATCCGCTCCGAGCAGTACCGATATCGTGTCACTAGCAACGGTATGTAGTGCCTCTCCCTCCCCCGACGCATGTCATTGCATGTCCTTGTTACCGTCCAAAACAATGTATAACACTCAGACCGGGTTCTGTGTGTTGGCATTGCTGATACCGATGTCCGTACCATCAACGCATACTTCGATCGAGTCACCCTCTTAGATGCCTACTCCATGACCGATATGTACTCCTGAGGATTGGGTCACGATGTGTTTTGAAACTGCACATTGTTGTTTCAGGATACGCACGTCTACGGAGACTTGCTATGCCACGCCAGTGTCCTGGTGCCGCTTCAGCAGCCACCGATGACAACATCAAGGGCTGTACTATTGTGATACCCAGTGTGGAGTTGATACCCGGAGTGATCAATGCAGTACCTCCTGCATTGTCTCCTGATCGCAAGTGCCTCCACACCACCACTAGGTGTTGTGTTCATAATCAGTCTGCACCCTCTGGTGCTGAGGCTGCTACTGCAAACCTACCTTTGCCATGGATGTTTTCCCTTGGATGACCTTCGTCTCAGACATTCCACCTTGACATGGCAACCTATCTGGCTATTCCCATCCCTGACCTTCCGCTTACCACTGGCGCCACTGGCAGGAACGGACAACCTAACGTCTCTTATAAATCCTTCTTCGCAGGTCTGCCTCCTGGAAATGTGGATATCACCTTGGAGGGCTCCTCCTCCCCTGCCTCAGCAACTGATGCTCTGTATGAGGTGGCACCCTCTCCAGGATCTCATAATACCCGACCCCCCACCATTCCTTGGTAGTGGAATCAGCAATGCGGAAGGTCAAACGTTAAACGGAGCAGTCATCCTGTCTGCCAGGTCGTGCTTCTAAAGCACATGATGCTTTGGGCGTCACAATGTCCAAACGTCTATGCTGCCATCCCGGATGATATCCCATATGTGTTATATGAGTCACGCCCTCCAGGAGGTCACACAACACCTGTCCCGTTTGAGGCCCTTCGTGGCAGAGTCAAAGGTAGCTGACTACTCATAACTTCTAAGTCCTAGGCATGGTATATCATAATTCTCTCACGTGCTTATGTTGACCCTTGTGGGTCTGTAGGCATATCCACTGGTACACCCATTGTAGCACGTTGCAAGGGTTGGCTCGAGGTTGCAGGTCTGAATAGATGGCCTCAACCTACTGTGGCACAATCACCATGTACTGGAGAAAGCCTCATCAACAAGGAGGTTGTACGTCAGTTTGACCACTGTTCATCTGACGTCCCTAGGGCTACAGGCCATTCCAATCCACCATCAGTGTCAGGGGGTAGGAAATGTCCCACCTGACCCTCTTTCTTTTGGAAATGAGGAGTTGTCAGGTCTCCTGCCCATCATGCAGATGTAGCACAGCGAGGAACACCTCAGCATGGTCTGATGTTTACAAAGTCTAGGCAGCCGCAGCATTCACACAAATCATAGGTGTCGGGGAACTGTAACATACAGTTAGTGTATTCTCATAGGTGCCGCACTGGTGTTCCCCAGGAGACTACACTGCATACCCTTTCTCATGAGGGTTAAGATGTCGGGATATCATCCTTGTTTCTGGGTTATAGATCTGTCTTCCTCTCATCACTGAGAGGAGGGGGTACAACCTATCCCATAATAGTGTCTGTCACAACATGAGCACTGTGCCATCAGCTGACGTCCCCTATGGGTACGTCACCCCTCCGTTACCTACATTCCACACCCTCTCATCCAGGACTTTCGTAGGCTGAGGGTTACCTTACTAAGATGCTCCTTAGCCTCCTTTTCAGGGTATTGCTTGTCCTGCCATGAACATATGTGCTGGATAACTCAGTAGACAGGGACAGGACCATCCCCTGTCCTTTGTTCCATTGCCCATGTCCGCCACCCATCTATTTCTACAGCTGCTGTGCCTGCAGGAGGCACAGTGATTGCCCTGCAGACACATCCCACATGTTCCAGTTTCCTCTATCTCACAGTTCCTGTTCAACCGTAGTAGTGGTTCCAAGCTAGTCCATGGTTATTTTCACTCATTGTAGGCTGAACACCTCTTATCTCTGGACAACTCCTCCAGGGGATATGGCACTGTATCTGCTTACAGACAGTTCATTCAAATTCAACCTCCATATGCTCTCTGCACTCTCAGAGAGCTCCTCCACTATGAGGGCCCTGATATAGAGCGAACACCATCCTCATAGGGCGACGCTATATGGCTAGACAAGGTTTATGACCCCATCAGAGGTCTGTGTGGGTTTTACTGCACCTCTGGTTTTGTATTGTATAGAGGGTGGAATGTTCATGCATGACTATCCACGGCTACTGGGAACGCATAGTACCGCCATATCCCTCCAGTGTGTCCCCTTGGTATCCGTCGGCTGGATTTCTGTACTTTTGCCATGTTAGATATCTAACAGATGTTAGCCATGTCCGCACAGACTGGGCTTATCCCCTGTTGTCACCCAACCATCCTGGTGATTCGCTGTTTGCAATACTGCATCCCTGTATGCCATGGAGATTGATGATCATTGTATCTGTCAGGTGGGCTTGGCCTCCTGTTACGAATAGAATGTCTCACACTCACATACCCCATCCCAAACTAACTGTGGGGCTCAGTGGCAGACATGTGTCGTCAAGAATAAAGTCATGTATGTGAATAGGTCCTCATAACTCTACATACATATGTCAATTTGCTGCCGGTGCATATTCATGGGCCACATATATATAGAGATAAATGTGTGTATATATAGATATAGATATAGATCTAACTATACATAGATATATATGGATATAGAGATAGAGATAGAGAGAGATATAGATAGATAGATAGATAGATGGATACATATAGATATGTGTTTTATTATGAACATTATATACAAACATATAAATATAGCTGCCTATGTATATATGTCCACACATGTCTCCAAACATATCCTGAAATACAGATATGTGCGTATATCTGTACCTAGATATGTGTCTGTGGGGATACCTCGTAGGGATTGATATATGTTACATACGTTCACCTCACTGTCCATGTAAGAGAGTGAACGGACTGACGTATCAGACAGTGTATATCCCCATCCGCACACTATTCTTCAGTCTGAAGAGCCTGTTATGCACTATGATGCAGTATGATGCTATCAGCATCCATGTCTACTTAGGTTCCCTACCCTTGAAGCTTCGTGCGTATATGTCTTTCATATCTCTTAGCAGCTTGGACAGACAGTGTACATGTATTCCCTTTTGATGACACATCTATGTTACTAGGGAATGCGGTTACCCCCATAACCGCTCTACCCAGAAGGACTGGGATAGGTGTCTCAGTCGGTCGGTCTGCGTCTGTCATACCTAATTAGTTCGGAAGATGGGTCTCCAGAAGGTCCCAGATGTGTCCCATAATGCTTGCCATTGGGGACGTGCCATCACAATCCAAACCAGTTGACAACTGGATCACCTGCTCGCTCCAGGTAGGCCCGTCATCCCCACTGCTGTGATGTCGCCGTGACAATCCCGTCACTACGTATCCAGCAGACCCCATCCTGCCCTCCACCCCTAAAATCCAGTCCGTAAACATTATATATGTGAGTTCATATGATATGTGTAATGCACTTATCATGCATACTGCGGACTCCCCCCCCCCCAGTAGTCCTTCGGTTAGTTGTTTGTCTTTCATTGAAGGTCCATTCATCCCAAATCCCACCCTCCATCCCACATGGGATGGTGGAGATACGTGAGGGACTGATGCCCACCTGTGCCTCGGCACTGCAAATCTCAGGGAGCTTCCCCTGGCCTCCATAGCTAGGGAGTCCACATATGTGAACACACATTCCTGCTTGTTTCCGGAGCTAGGTGTAACAGGTGATGTCTGTGAACAGCACGTAGTAGTCTGGACAACCCTCCCAGCTCCCCATGAGTTTTATCCTTTCAGCTATCCTCCTATTCGCAACTCACCCTTGTCTCAGCTTGGGAACCCTAATGGAGAGAGGCTCTGGAGAGGGCAGGACGTCAGTGTACAGGCCCCAGGTATGCTGCCCAAGGCTTACTGTTTTGAAACGGGTAGGTATGCCTGTGCAGGCTCCATTGGTTGCCGATGTACCCATATGTGGAGACTGATTCCTGCTTTTCCCAGAGATCACCTTTTACAGGTATGTAACTGTGCTAGCATTTAACTATGCTGCTGTCAGAGGTGTGTGCTCTACACCTTCATACCCTGTTCTGTGAAACAGAAACAGAACACTCCACACCCCAAAGGTTACATCAAGCCAATACCAGGAGGTGCAATACACAGGGGGACAGCTGAATAGTGTTCTCAAAGACATATGTCACGTAGCCAACATAGGCTGGGTTGTGGTGTCAGCCACGGGGGCAATAGGTGTCCCTATAAGGTGCTCCTCCCCCTCCAAAATACCAGTGGGACTACACCTTGCCCACTAACGTTACACAGTGTGTGACAGGGTAGGTCACTCCACAAATATGGAGCAGTTGGACACTGCAGATCTGGCAGGCGTAGAGGTCATGCACATCACACAACGCGTTAGATCTGTGACTGTGCTATCGCCGTCTGTCACCTCACAGTCACATGTGCACACGGCAAGCAAATGTGGACATATGTGACTGTTGGAAAGGACTGAGAGACCACAGTGTATGACATAAGGAGCGTATCTCAAGAGCAGTGCATGTACGCCTGGCATCACAGCAGGTACCGAGTGCAGCATGGTGTCTGGTAACCTTCCCTATCACATGTGTCTGATAATGACTTGTCAAGGTGCAGTGATACACGTATGCCCATGGGGTAAGGGCAGATGTGTCATACAACACCTGACCCTGTGGGGACATGAAAACATGGCCTGTGTTGGGACGATGACATCTGTCCTGAGTTAAACATGTTGTACATCCTCAGAGCTGCAGACATCTGTGTATTGGCCTGTGTCACCATGTTCTGTTGCCATGTTCCAGGGACACATTCAGCATGTGTCCCTCATCCTATCAGTCCTCCAACCTGTCCCAGACATGTCTACGTCTAACAACCCCTTACCTCCACCCACAACACTGCCTCTCCTCAGCTGTCATATTGCAGTCGCCTGTGAGATGTGAATGTGTATGTGCCATACTATACGCACAGTGCTGCATGTGCCTGTCAATGGCCCAGTGTTGATTTACATTGGTAGCTACCTCCATTGTATGTTGGAGACAAACACATGGAGCACTGTGATGACAGTATGTCCCAATGTGATATGCCCTTCAAGATGGCAGGCACTCCCACACCGTTGTATGCAATTACAGGTGTACCTGTCAGTTTTTTGCATCAGTTTGTTCACTTATGTTGGCCTGGTGGTTTGAGTAATGGGGTGGGGGCTAAATGCACAATTGGAGCAGACTCAGAGGCATGGCAAACACACAAGGTGTGCAGAGGGTACACACACACCTGTTTCCCTGGTACAGGTACATGTTGCAGAGAGACAGGTATGTGAGTGTGCAGGGGGCCCTGTCTGCAGCACACGTGTTGGGTCCCCACACCAGCAGGTATGTGTATTCTGCAACACACACGTATACGTAGCTGTATTGCACAGTCATATGTGTGTTGTCCTCTTGTGCCCACAATACAGGTGACTACAGTACAATGATGACACATGAGGAGGGGGGAGAGGAGGAGGAGGAGGAGCAGGAGGAGGTGGCGGAGGGGGCTGCGATGCGTGCGAAACACATCATGGAGGATCCAGAGGTTGGTGTGTCTGGTGACAGCATAACCTCTGCCGAGGGGCCCGTGGAGGCAGACATGATGCGCGATACGACGATGGGTTCTCATTCACCAGCCGCAAGACATCCAACAAGCCAGGAGGTGTGTGGGGGAGGATGTGCTGCTGGCACAGCTGAGAGCACATGGCAGATCTGCACGTCAAGATGCAGAAGGTGGGTGCAAAACTTTGTTACCCCCAATGTTTTGTATGCTGAGTGTTCATACAATATCAGCTGTGCATCGTATGGGAGTATCTTATATGTGATCCACTCCACACAATGGCCGGCCTACCTACATGACATAACACTATACCACATGTCAGGATTCCGCATGTGCAACACAGTAACTTCCCTGGGACATAACCTAGCACCTCTGCAATGCTGACATACAGCATAACATGTACAGTTTAACAAATATGTGTTGATGTTGATCTTAATCAGAGACACACATTCTGTGCACTCAGTCATGACGTGGTTATTAAGGCGTGCAAAGATGTGTCCCCACACACATGCGCACAGATGAGAGGCAACAGTGGTGACCAAGGTCTGGCACAACCACCACACACAAACCATTAGACCCTGTTTGGGGGTGTGTGGTGGATGTCAGAGAATACCATACACAGCTGTGACATGTCTGCCTACCGTAGACTGTACAAATCCATATTTGTAGGGGGTTTATATATATATTTATATATATATATATATATATTTGTAGGGGGTATATCTTATATATATGAGAAGTTTATTGGGTCACTCTTTTTGATCCTATTTAAGTGCATAAGAATAATATATATCAGCATTTTTGCAATTTTTGGAGCAATATTTTTATAATTACCGTAGACTGTAGACATATTGAACAACAGAACGGCACAGTGTATGTTAGCTCATCGCACTGTGCCGCACAACATAACAGCCTATGGTACATTCAAACCTACAGATGCACACATAAGTGAGATGTTGTTTATGTTGCAGCATGTTATGGGTCATAACCTCAATACGCCAATTTGAACAGCAACAGCCAGCCTCATCACAGCAGCACAGGCGTGTGACAGGTGAAACAATGCCCAATGTCCCCTGGTCCATTGCGAATCCGACCTACCATATGCAAACCTGAACAGTGTGTGTACTGCTATGTCACAACGACCCCACACCCTACAGTCTGTGTTTCTGGTGCAAAACAATCATACGATGTGGCATTAGCAGTTCAAATGTGTGTTGACACACATATTGTACAGTGTACAGAACTGACAGGGCGACTGGTCATGTCGGTATGGTTTGGGTGGCCTACAGGTCCTTGCAGACTCACTGTATGTACAATACAAAGGTATGCTGCTAGACATCCAGACAGGGCTATCCGCATGTGCCATTCCTCTCTAGATCTAACAATGTCTCTCACAATACCATGGGTTGGGACCCACACACCTGACCACACAGCTCAGCTCCTGGCCCCTTTTGTTCTTGGAATGAATATACACCACACAGGTGATACCCCTGCTGCCAACCTGGGTCACACATCCCCCCCCCAGCTCTGTCCCTAAGCACACATCCCTAGTGGCTATCATGTGCAGGTGTTTGCACATCATAACCATGTGTGTTCAATCGTGCCGTCTGTCCCCCTGTGCTGCATCATCTGGTGCTACCCATGCTCTGTCCACAACCTCCACATGTGTATGGAGGTGTACGTGCATTGTTATGAGACCTTTTTCTCTGTTGGCCCTAGGTGCAAGTAAACCTCTGTGTTCAGAGACACATGTGTCATCAGTGGACCTGGCCATGTAAGGCTGCTAATGCTGGTGCTGCCAGCGCATCTTGCAGAGTCACATCTGCTTGATTTGTGACCTGTCCATGCTGCACATATTAATACAAGTGTGGCGCCACCTGGCCTAGTTGTCCTCAAACAAACAGCATCACCAATGAAACTCCCCAGGTGTGGATGTTGTCCAGCGCACTTGCTGCACCCCCGTACAAAGTGGACATGTGTCTGCTATCTGTTCCTGGGCCTATTGTAATGTACGCATTATGTGGGCGTTTTTGCGCATCCAGTGTATACCTGTGTTCACCCCCACATCACACAACTGAGCAATGTGCTGTGTGTGGCTGGGACAGTATAATTGCTGACAAGGTTTTTCTGCTAATATGTCCATGTATTCAATATGGAATGTCCAATCACAAGGAGAATGTGGTGCTACATACGTAACATTGTTGTATGTGATGGTTGTTTACTCGGGATGTGTCTCATGGCCACCCTTTGTTCCACCCACAGGCAATCGTCAGGCAGCTGCAGCTATTTGCAATTCTGTGGACCTGTTACGGCAGGAACTTAGGGGATTGCGTGAGATGTGAGAGCCATGCCGTCAGAACGAATTGCTGTGGCCCTGGAGAGCATCGTTGGTTTGCTGCAACGCTCGGAACCACCTCCACCACCACCACATGCACAGCAGGGGCGTGCCCCAACAGGGGAGGGGGAACTGGGACGGCCCCCGACGTGGGAGGCCACGGCGGGGAAAAAGTAATTCTGCTGTGAATAAATGTATAAGATTACATAGCTGCAACGTGTGCATACAATCATTGTCCCTGTGCTCCCCTATGTAGTGTGTGCATGCATGTTTTGCTGCTGAACATCTGACCAGCACCCAAGCAGTTTCCTGTTGTCCTGTTTGCAGTGGCAGGTACATCTACACAGATGGCACCACTTGTCATGTGTCACCTGCACAGAGTGTGTTCATTGGCCCTTGGCTGTAGCATGCCCCGTTACACACCCCCCGATGTGGTGGCTGGGGAAACTGCTCAGGGTTTGCATGATGACTACTCACACCCATCAGTATTTGCATACCCTTATACACCATACATTGATCGCATATGTGTGACCATTGCCCCTGGCTGGAACACTGATAACATGGCTGCCGCAAACAACACCATGGCATGCATGTGGCATTGACAGACATGGGTGGCATGCATATGTGTTTGCCATATGACCACTGACAGATCTGTGGATGTCATGCCCACCCATGTGACATGGATGTTCCCGGGAATCCCTTCCGACGCAACAACGCATACGCCTACCAAGGTGTCACACACCCGCACACATGGATAGGACCCCATGAATGCATTTAGAGCAAGTCCACATATGACATCCATGTCAACTGTCAATGCATATCCTGTTCCACATAACTATCCCATGCTTACATCCATGGTGAGTGTGTAAGGGAAACACATGACCATAGTGTCCAGAAAACAACGTCCACCTTTAATTGGAGTAACGTAAAAACAAAATGGCAACATGCCATACAACAAACACACCCCAGCCTGTATGTTTGTGTAACACAGCACAGCACAGGCCACATGTGGCAGTCACAGGTGCCATCAATGCTGCCTGTGACGGTCTCCAGCAGATGAACGTTGATGTTGCAGCTGTGCAACATCAGCGTTCACCTGCTGGACAGCCCCGTCAGACACTGCAGTGCATGAAACACCAAACGGATGTCGCGTCTCACGTCATCCACTGCCACCAACACATCGTGCATACACCTGCCAGCACACAGACAAACAGTCTCGGTGGTCTGTGTGCTGGCATGTGCATGTGATATGTTGGTGGCAGTGGATGGCGCGGTGACACTACGATGTCTGTCCCATGTTCCTGCCTGTCGGTGTCTGACGGGGGCCCACCGAGCCCCGTGCTGCGCTGTGTTCCCCCAACCCCCCCGCCCTGCCGGTGCCCCCCCCACACCCCCCCCCCCCCCCCCCCCCCCCCTGCTAACACCCCCGCAGGGACATCCCCACCCCACCCCCCCCACCCCCCCTCCCCCGCATCCCCCACACCTTGCACAACATGCCCATCCGCTGGGGAATGGTGGCCCACATTCCCCTCCTCCCCATCTCCCCACTCCACGTCAGAGTCCTGCACCAGCACCACATCGTCCTCATTGGGCCCCTCCTCCTCATCTGCATCCTCTGAACCCTCCACATCCTCTGTCTGCAGATCCGACACCGGCGCCTCCCCCTCTTCCTCCTCCTCCTGCACCTCCGCCACCTCTCTCCCCCGTCCACGGGGTGTGGTGGGCCGTCTGTGGGTGGGTGGGGAGTCTCCGGGTCCATCACTGCTGTGGTCTATATATGGGAAAGATTACATACATTACAGGCCGTCCATGTGTGTCACATAACACCTGTACATATGCAGGTAACACACCGGCTGGTAGGTTAATGTGACATTTGTTGATGAAAGTTATTCCTGGGATAACTCACCATCTTGGTGTTGTCCCGGCCCCCTGCTGAAACGCTCAAGATACTCCGGGTGGTACAGCCTCAGTTCACGGGCCTTCTTCCTCAGGTCCTCCACCTGTGGAATATGCAAACATAGGTTGGGGAAACAACATTCCGGCCTAAACACGTGATTGCACGATATGGGACATAGAATATTGTGGACCACCATCTGTCTGCTGCCTATCCCTGCTGTGTGTTGTGAAGCTCACAGACCCATAGACTGTATGAGATGTGTAGACTATCCACATAGCTGATATATATGTGTGACAGACATACCCTCCGTTACAGTCCGCTTTCCAGCCCCATGGGTGTTGTGTGTCCTACAGCACCTTAGCAGGGAAATGCATCATCTACGTAGGTCGTTTAAATGACAACCATACACAGGTGTCAGGACTCCTGTTGATTGGGAGTATGGTTTAAACAGCATTTGCACACTTCACCATATCACCAGGGTGTGTGAGGGCCACCTTTGAATGCTTCTCTGTACTCCTGGTGATTGGGAGGATGGGTTTATCAACATTAGCACACATTCCCATATCTCCAGGGTGACAGATGGCCCCCTTTGAGGGCTTCTCTGTACTCCTGGGGATAAGGGGGATGGGTTAGACAACAGTATTTGACATTCCCATATCTACAGGATGACACAGGGCTCAGTTTGAGGGCCTCTCTGTACTCCTGGGGATGGGGAGGTGGGGTTAAACAGCATTAGCACACATTCCCATATCTACAGGCTGACAGTGGGCCCCCTTTGAGGGCTTCTCTGTACTCCTGGGGATAAGGGGGATGGGTTAAACAACAGTATTTGACATTCCCATATCTACAGGATGACACAGGGCCCAGTTTGCAGGCCTCTCTGTACTCCTGGGGATTGGGAGGATGGGTTAAACAACAGTATTTGACATTCCCATATCTACAGGATGACACAGGGCCCAGTTTGAAGGCTTCTCTGTACTCCTGGGGATTGGGAGGATGGGTTAAACAACAGTATTTGACATTCCCATATCTACAGGATGACACAGGGCCCAGTTTTGAAGGCTTCTCTGTACTCCTGGGGATTGGGAGGATGGGTTGTTAAACAACAGTATTTGACATTCCCATATCTACAGGATGACACAGGGCCCAGTTTGAAGGCTTCTCTGTACTCCTGGGGATTGGGAGGATGGGGTTAATGGACAGTATTTGACATTCCCATATCTACAGGATGACACAGGGCCCAGTTTGAAGGCTTCTCTGTACTCCTGGGGATTGGGAGGATGGGTTAAACAACAGTATTTGACATTCCCATATCTACAGGATGACACAGGGCCCAGTTTGAAGGCTTCTCTGTACTCCTGGGTTTTGGAGGATGGGTTAAACAACAGTATTTGACATTCCCATATCTACAGGATGACACAGGGCCCAGTTTGAACGCAACTCGGTACTCAAGGGGATGGGGATGAGGTGATAAACAACAGTATTTGGCATACCCATATCTAAAGGATGACACAGGGCCCAGTTGAAGGCTTCTCTGTACTCCTGGGGATTGGGAGGATGGGTTAAACAACAGTATTTGACATTCCCATATCTACAGGATGACACAGGGCCCAGTTTGAAGGCTTCTCTGTACTCCTGGGGATTGGGAGGATGGGTTAAACAACAGTATTTGACATTCCCATATCTACAGGATGACACAGGGCCCAGTTTGAAGGCTTCTCTGTACTCCTGGGGATGGGGAGGATGGGTTAAACAACAGTATTTGACATTCCCATATCTACAGGATGACACAGGGCCCAGTTTGAAGGCTTCTCTGTACTCCTGGGGATTGGGAGGATGGGGTTAAACAACAGTATTTGACATTCCCATATCTACAGGATGACACAGGGCCCAGTTTGAAGGCTTCTCTGTACTCCTGGGGTTGCCGACGATGGGTTAAACAACAGTATTTGACATTCCCATATCTACAGGATGACACAGGGCCCAGTTTGAAGGCTTCTCTGTACTCCTGGGGATTGGGAGGATGGGTTAAACAACAGTATTTGACATTCCCATATCTACAGGATGACACAGGGCCCAGTTTGAAGGCATCTCTGTACTCCTGGGGATTGGGATGATGGGTTAAACAACAGTATTTGACATTCACATATCTACAGGAAGACACAGGGCTCAGTTTGAGGGCCACTCTGAACTCCTAGGGATGGGGAGATGGGGTAAAGCAGCATTATTAAACATTCCCATATCTACAGGATGACAGGGGGCCCCCTTTGAGGGCTTCTCTGTACTCCTGGGGATAAGGGGGATGGGTTAAACAACAGTATTTGACATTCCCATATCTACAGGATGACACAGGGCCCAGTTTGCAGGCCTCTCTGTACTCCTGGGGATTGGGAGGATGGGTTAAACAACAGTATTTGACATTCCCATATCTACAGGATGACACAGGGCCCAGTTTGAAGGCTTCTCTGTACTCCTGGGATTGGGAGGATGGGTTAAACAACAGTATTTGACATTCCCATATCTACAGGATGACACAGGGCCCAGTTTGAAGGCTTCTCTGTACTCCTGGGGATTGGGAGGATGGGTTAAACAACAGTATTTGACATTCCCATATCTACAGGATGACACAGGGCCCAGTTTGAAGGCTTCTCTGTACTCCTGGGGATGGGGATGGTGGTTTAAACAACATTAGCAAACATCCCCATATCTGCAGGGTGAGTGTGAGTGTACTTTGAAGGGTTCTCTGTACTCCAGGGGATAGGGGCGATGGCTTAGGCAACATTAGTGGGGATCCCCATAGCTCCAGGGTGATTGAGGGCCAACTCTGATGGCCTCTCATGGCTCCTGTGAATAGGCTAGTTGCGTTTGACAACATTGGCGCAGAACCCCTGGGCTGCATGGTGTAAGACAGACCATGTGATGCAGACTTCGCTAGCACTAAGGATTGGCCATATGTGTTAGCCTGCAGATGCAGCCCCAGCATCAGCACATGATGTTTCCGGAGACTATTTAGCAAGATCTCTGGCCTAGCTGTGTTACAATATGTTTTATCTGTTCAACAGAGGCAGATTGCATGACTGCAGGATTGCATCATGCCCTATGTGACCATATCCAGCAACACCTGCATACATGGAATACTACTCAGATGTGATACATAGAGATATCTACATGCGGTTGTAGCTGCTGTACATTTCTGCTGTAAACCACCTACACACAGCTGCATGGTCACCTACAATCACCCCAGTGTTTGTATATGGCTATTGTTATATGCTGCCATACCCTTACCTCACGTTTGTTTTCAGCCACACGGTTGAAACGCCGTGTGATGCGTTCCCAGGCCCTCAGCACCTTTGCAGTGTCGCTTCCCCTGGAGGCTCCTGGGAAGAGCTTATCCTGTTTTGGCCCTATTAGTATTGCCAGCTCACGGACCTCTCTTCTAGAGAAGGCAGGCTTCCTTGTGCGGGGCGCCATTTTCTTTTTTGCACGTGTAGCAGCCGTGCCGCACACAACTCATCTTCCGCATTTGCGCACATCGTTTGCCGAACATGCGTGGCGCATGGCTACGCGACCGAGATAGGCGCATAGCAACGTTCCGCATGGCTGCGTGCGGGGAATATGCACATTGAACATGCACGCTGCTTTCATACACAGTGGGTAGTGTGTGAACAACTGTATGTCTATTGACCTCTGCAGCCACAGATAGCACCGATGTATTTCTCATGTTGAAATGAACACTTTTAGGGATGTGTTGATAAACACCTAATATGTGCGGGTCCCCATTACTGGGCATGTGGCATATGAGGTGTGGTCAGTTCAGGTAGGTAACACACAAACCACCGAGAATAAGCGGCCGGACTTGTGCGCGGCGATGTGCGCTGCCTACATTATCGCGTGGAAAGGCTAGGTGGCACGCTGCTGGCCGTGCAAAACAACAGAGCCGTGGTACAACGGTGATGACACTGAGCAATGGTCCAGGGGCCATGGGTTCGATTCCCCATTGTGTGCAACGGAAATGCCCAGCTGTAGCAACACCTTTGATGGGTATATGTTTTACGAGACATATTAGCATTTGGACGACATAGGGCAGCGCACTGTACATTTTGTGCGTTTTGGACGGCGCACTGTTATTAGTGGTGTCATTGGGCGGCGTACTGTTAATTATGTGCGTTTTGTGCGGCATAAGGGTCTCGCTGATATCCACGCCCAGGAACAGAGCCACAGCACAATGTTTGAAACAGTGACCACTGGTGCAGGGATCAGCGGTTCAATACCTCACAGTGCCCAGTGAACACGGCTGGCTAAAACAGTATGTATTATGTTGTGTTGTGGTGTAGGTGGCTTTTTTTCTTTTTGTATCACTACTAGCAAATGCACTCTCACAGCATGTTAACATAAGGCGGCCCATAGGGCACATGTTACAGTGCACTGTCCGCCAACGCACCCTAGAATGTCCCCTATAGGGCACCATATATGTTGCCACACAGGATAATGTATAGTGCACACTGTATGGATGGCAACCATGAGGTGGCCTATAGGGCGCCCTATAAAGCACCCTCAGACACACCTTATGGGTACAGTATGCCGCGGGTGTTTTATCATGCATAAAAATAGGTGGATTTGAGATGGATAATGCTGTGGACAAGCCTATCACATTACCACACTGTGGTTTTGAACCCATATTCTCTGGCTACACAGGCAGTGACATAACCTTTGGACTACAGCACTATAGCTGTTAGCAAAAGCCATGGCTGGCTGCAGAAAGCCTGCACGTCACCTCACAGACAGTCTGCTGTTGTGAGGTGTATAGGGTTTGGCCACCCGTGCCCATGATGCACTGCACATGCAAATCACCAGTCCACAGATGCACACAGGATGGGGACTGCAACCTGACAGCTCCAGGCCTGGTATGGGGATGTGCCCGTGTGCACCCACACATCAACTCGGCCTGGTAGGGTGTACTGAGTGGGTGTTGTACTGGCACAGAGTAGCTACACACCGTCACATTGTGCGGGTACTGTGCTCACCCTAAGGGTGCGATGAGGCACCCAGGACCAGGTCCACAACACCCTCCACGGCAAATTTAGGCCATGGCAGAGCTCCAATGCACTATTACTCTGTGAGATAGGTTCTTTCTGCAGAAACAACTTGGATATCTCTGTCGGTCTGAGTCTGGGGAACCCCTTATGGATACCTAGGTGGGTTAGGTACCACCATTTGTCCCCCTCCTCCCCCCCTCCCCCCCCCCCCCCTGTTTGCAACGCAGGGTCTCCTCTCTAAATGCTACCTCCCTGCAATGGTGGCAGCAAAGTAGACCATCAACCCCAGTCCTACTGTGAAAGAGACACCCTACAGGCCAGTCATGGCAGCTGTATACACATCTATAACACAATATCTGACAGACATTAGGCCTGTATGTGCTCGGTTGCACCCCACCACTATCTGATATTGTCCTGCAGCAAGCCATCAGCCACTGCACCCTGCAAGGCGCTCCATCAGGACACAGACCAGCTGCGGACAATCTGCTAGTTAGTCCTGTTAGACATGCACATCCCTGACATAATATCTGACAGACAGTATGCCGTGATATGCTACGTTGGGCCCCACCACTATCTGATATTCTCCCGCAGCAAGCCATCACCCGCTGCACAGCACTCCATCAGGACACAAACCAACTGAGGACAGTCTGCTAGTTGGTCCTGTTGGAAATGCATGCACCCAGAACTAGGATGGCCGTGCACACCAGCAGATAGGTCAGTGACTGGGCCCCAAACCACAACCCATATATATCACATGACAGAGATACTATCTATCACTATGGGGGTGCCTAGCCATGCTGTCGTCACTGCACAGTCAGGGTGTTGTACAACCCCAGCAGCACATACAGAGGCCACCCTGTCTGTGTGGGTGGTGGCCAGCCACTACAGTGTCCCAGCCAGTGCCCTCTGCCCTGTGCAGATGCATCCTGGCCATCCCACCCTGTCTGATCTATACCCATGGTACCTTGCTGCTCATTATGCACATTGGCAGGCCAATACTGGCAACAGTGCTGGCAGTGTGGGCTGTGGAAGGTGTTTGCAGCCAACACACACTGTATAGACAGACACACACTCACACACGTATGCCAGCATTGTGCTACTATAGAGGCGTTTGTCAACATTGGCCACCACACCAGTCCTGGGCACAGTACAGGCATGGATATGGTACGCAATACCGTTGGGTGTCACTCCCCAGGGTGGTAAACACTGTCTGAGACCAGACCTGATGCACCCACTGCAGACAACAGAATGATTGTCATGATGGAGCTCACAGAGCATAATTTGCGTAACGTAGGGTTATCTATCTGCCAGTACTCATAGCAAGCATTTGACAGCTGTGTACCGTATACCCTGGTGTAGGGTGACATTGCTAAGGAATGCACATGCTAGTATTGTGAGATGCACGCAGGGCCCAATGTCGTGCCTCTCCAGGAGGCATTGGCAAATGTGGCCTGTGGGTGTGGGTGTGGGTGTGTCTGCCCCTGTTGGTTGCTGCTTTACAGCAGAGGTTCCCAGATGTAGGCCAGGATTACAACACACTGTTCTGGTTTTCCTGCTGTCCCTCATGAATATGCATGTGCTACATCTAAATGCCATGGCGGTGGTGCAGGGATATGACACACAAACATTTCTATACGTGGCAGCATGGAACAGGAATGGTGTGTGGTCCGCCAGGACTGCATTTGTGAGACTCTGCTGTAGGTCGTGCCCCTGGTCATGGTGTCCGTGATCAGTGGGGTGAACGATAGGTGTATGACCAATGCATATGTCCCCAGCAATAAAGGATTATCCTTACTATCACATTTTCGTTGTGGAAACAATATGTGGGCAGGATTGGCAGGGCTTTGAACCTGTGACCTTCTGTTCTTGCACACACTGTCTGTGTGCAGTGCACCCCTGTGCTGCCACAGATTGGCTGGATTTTCTGGGATGTCCATGACTGTACATCCGACAGGGCCTATCTGTTGCAGTGGACGGTGCCAGCCTGCACATGGCTAGGCCACTGTCTTCTGTGGCTATCAGGCACTGCCCCCTTCACCACCTGTACCCTTCCGGCAACATGCTGCCATGTGCTTATCTTGGAAAAGCTGATGACATGTGTGCGTTGTAGCACTCCAGGAATGCATTTTGGAGACTCTGCTCTAGGTAATGGCCATGGTTATGGTGTGTGCAGTGTTGGGTACAAAATGTGTGTGTGCACCATTCTTATATTCTCTGCAATAAATGTATGTCTTTACTCTCTCTGTTTAGCGGTGGGTAAAATATGGGGACTGGGTTGGCAGGAGCCCCAGATGGGATTTGAAACTGTGACCCTCAGAAACTAGAGGTACTGGCTTTGTCCACTGCACCACACTGTGGCCACAGAGACAATGCAGTCCCTGTGGATGGCAGACCTGACCAACAGAGTCAACATGCCTGCTATGCACATTTGTGATGTGGGGTCTTTCACCTTGTCTGGTGACAAGGGTGCAAATAACTCCCCCAACTGACCTCGACAAAGGGGGAATGAATGTAACCAAGCAGAGCAACAGTGATGTTTATGGACAACCATAACAGACACTCCCAGGACAGCTGAGACACACGGAAGTGAATTTTGGTCAGGTCTCCGCTCCATAGCCCCTTCCACAGCTCCTGTCCTTCTACTGGGGCTTTCCTGGGTGTGTTTTTAGTTTTTGCCCATCAATAGTATCAGTGTTCCCTAGCTGTATTAGTATTTTGTTCTGATGTTGCTCAGAGAGCAAACAGTGCTTCATGTAGGAATGTCTATCTACCATTACTCCTAGCAAACATTTGAGGGCTGTGTACCGTGTACCCAGGTATAGGGTGGCATTGCTAAGGTATGCAGGTGCTGGTAATGGGAGATGCATGCAGGGCCCAATGTCCTGCCTCTCCAGTGGGCATTGGCCAATGGGGCATGTGGGTGTGGGTGTGGGTGTGTCTGCCCCTCTTGGCTGCTGCTTTACAGCAGGGGTTCCCAACCCCAGTCCTGGTATGCCACACACTATTCGTATTTTAGTGCTGTCCCTCATGAATATGTATGAGCTACATCTACATGCCATGGGGGTGTTTCATAGATATGCAGCACTGGCATTTGTATTAGGGGCAGCATGGAACCAGAATGGTGTGTGGCCCTCCAGGACTGCATTTGGGAGACTCTGCTCTGGGTAATGCACCAGTTCATGGTGTCTGTGCTCAGGGGGGTAAAATAGAGGGGTATTACCAATGCGTAGCATATGTCCTCACTACCACGGTGTGGGTGTGTGATAAATATGTGGAGAGGATTGTCGGTTACTCCAGCTGGGCATTGAACCGGTGACGTTCTGTTCTTGCATACACTGTCTGTGTGCACTGCACCACCGTGTTGCCATGGATAGGCTGTATTCCCTGGGCAGACCATGACTGTACATCCCACAGGGCCTGTTTGTTACAGTGGACAGTGTCAGCCTGCACATGGCTAGGCCACTGTCTTCTGTGGCTAGCACCCACTACCCCCTCCACCACCTGTCCTCGTCCGCCAACATGCTGGCATGTCCTTCTCTCAGGGACAGCATATGACCTGCTTGCGTTGTGGCACTCCGGGACTGCATTTGTGGGACTGGGCTGTAGGTATGGCTCATTGTTATGGGGGGTGTGCAGTGTAGGGCAAATGTGGGTGTTTGCACTATGCTTATGTTCCCTGCAATACAGGAGTGTCTGTGCTATCTCTGCTTGGTGGTGGGTAAAATATAGGGACTGGGCTGGCAGGTGCCCCAGCTGGGATTTGAACCTCTGCCCTCTGGTCCTAGAGGTACTGGCTCTGTCTGCTGCACCACACTGTGGCCACGGAGACTGTGCAGTCCCTGGAGATAGTTAACCTTGCAGGATGGAGTCTCAACCCCTGCTCTGCACATTTTGACTGTGGGCTCATTCACCCTGTCTGGTGACACACGTGCAAATAAACCCCGCAATTGACCACAAGAGAGGGGGATGACATATAACCATGCTGGGCAACAGTGATATTGATGGCCAACCATATAAAACACTCCCAGGACAACTCCAAACAACGGACATGTTTTTTGGAAAGGTCTCCGCTCCGTTGACCCTTCCGACATTCATTTCCTGTTTCTGGGACCTTCCTGGGTGTATTTGTTATATTTGCCCATGGCTATCACTGTTCCCCAGCTGACTTACTGTTTTTAATATTTTTGTGCTGGTCATTTTCTAGTTTTAATAGCACTTTTGTGCTGTGCACATGTATCACACTGCTCACGTTTTACAGGTTTCCCCGGTTTTGCTCTACATTGCTGACGTAAATGGTTTCTCTTCCCTTTAAATGCCCTCTACCGCGAGTGTTTCACTCGCGCTATTTTTTACTTGTAAATTCGGCCCCGCAACTGTGCGATGGGCATCTACAATCCCATTCCCCGACCATTAACCCCATCTCTCCGCCCCTCGGGGGCCTTCCTCCGCCCTCAGTTAGCCTTTCCACGCCTCTATCGGACATTTGCGGGCCCGTACTTGTGCGGGGCCTGTTAGTGTGTCGCGCACATGCACGGGGCTTCATCGCACATGTCCGGGGCATTTAAGAGCGTTTAAGAGCGTTTAGGTGCTGCGTTTCCGTGCGCTATTGTGCGGCGCGCACCTTTGCGGTTTTTAGTAAACATCCCCCTTAGTCTTTCTTTATCCATACTCATTAAAGAGGCATGTTTACTAAAAGTTAGTGTATGGTAACATTATGCAAATATTTATGCAAATGAGGCCCCTTATGCAAATGAGGCCCCGCGTCTTATGCGGCCCCCGGGTTACTTTACAAGTCCTCATTTGGCCCTCAAAGCAATTTGAGTTTGAGACCCCTGGTCTAAAGCAATGAAGCTATAATGCAGTTTATTTATCTCCTAGTCTTTCTACTTTCTGAAGGAGTAAATAATCAATCTATCACATCTCCCATTTGGCTGTCTCTTTTCCAATTTGAAGAGCCCTAAGCTTTTAAGCCTTTCATAAGAACATAAGGTATGCCATACTGGGTCAGACCAACGTCCATCAAGCCCAGTATCCTGTTTCCAACAGTGGCCAATCTAGGTCATAAGTACCTAGCAGTCTCCCCAAAAGACACAGGTTCCTCAATGCATGTATTGGATCAAGCAGTGATATCCTGGGTCCCTTTTAATAATGTTTTATGGACCTTTCCTCCAGGAACTGTCCAGACATTTTTTAAACCCAGCTACACTAACAGCTTTTACTACATCCTCTGGCAACAAATTCCAGAGTTTGATCACACGTTGAGTGAATTTATTTTCTCTTATTAGTCTTAAATAGTTTACCCTGTAGCTTCATTGCATGTCCTCTAGTCTTTTTATATTCTGATGATGTAAACAATCGATCTACGTTTACCCATTCCACTCCATTCATTAATTTACAGACCTCTATCATATCTCCCCTCAGCCATCTCTTTTCCAGGTGAAGAACCCTAACCTTTTTAGCCTCTCTTCATAGGAGTATCCTTCCATCCCCTTTACCATTTTGTTGGCACTTCTCTGTACCTTTTCTAATAACACTATAATCCTTTTTAAGATACGGCGACCAGAATTGCACACAATATTCAAGGTGCGGTCACACCATGGAACGATACAGGGGCATTATAATATCCTTTGTTTTATTCTCCATTTCTTTTCTTATCATAAGTAGCATTCTATTTGATCACTTGGCCACCGTTGCACACTGGGCGGAGAGTTTTAACATGTTATCCACGATGACGACTAAATCTTTTTCCTGGTTGGTGGTTCCCAATGTGGAACCTTGCATCATGTAACCATAGTTTGAGTTGTCCTTTCCTAGGTGCATAACTTTGCACTTGTCCACATTAAATTTAATCTGCCATTTGTATGCCCAGTCTTCCAATTTATCAAGATCCTCTTGCAATTTTCCAAAATCCTCTTGGGTTTTAACAACTTTAAATAGTTTTGCGACATCTGCAAATTTGATAAGCTCACTCATTATTCCCTTTTCCAGGTCATGTTATGAATATGTCAAAAAGCAGCGGACCCAGCACAGATCCCTGCGGTACTCCACTATTCACCTTTTTCCATTGCGAAAATTGCCCATTTAGCCCTACCCTCTACTTTCCATCTTTTAACCAGTTCCTGCTCCACAATAGTACACTGCCTCCTATCCCATGACTTTTTAGTTTTGCCAAACGTCTCTGATGAAGGACCTTGTCAAAGCTTTCTGAAAGGCCAGACAAGATCTTCCTTGTCTAAAGCCATGTTGGCTGTCTCACTTTAAGCCATGACTATCTACATGTTCAGTAATTTTGTTCTTTGTGATGGTTTCTACCATTTTTCCTGGTTCTGATGTCAGGCTCACCGGTCTGTAGTTTCCTGGATCACCTCTGGAACCCTATTTAAAAATTGGTGTTACATTGGCCCTCCTCCACTCTCAGGTATTACAGATGATTTTAATGCTAGTTCACAGATTACTAATAGCAGCTCTGCAATCTCATATTTCAGTTCTTTCAACATCCTTGGATGTATACCATCCAGTCCAGGTGATTTGCTACTCTTCACTTTATCAAATAGTTGTAATACATCTTCCCGATGTATCGATATTTCTTTCAATTCTTCCTCAGTATCACCTTTAAATATCACATCAGTCATGGGTAACATCCCTACATTTTCCTCAGTAAAGACCGAAGCAAAGAATTCATTCAGTGTCTCCGCTATAGCCTTGTCCCCTCTTACTGCCCCTTTTACCCACCTATCATCTAATGGTCCAACTGACTCTCTCACAGGCTTTTTGCTATGAATGTACTTGAAAAAGTCTTTATTACACGTTTTTGCTTACACAGCAAGTTTCTTCTCAAATTCTGTCTTTGCCTGCCTTATCAATGTTTTGCATTTAACTTGCCAGTGCTTGTGCTGTTTCCAGTTTTTGTCATTTGGCTCTTTTTTCCATTTCCCAAAAGATGCTTTTTTGGCAACAACTGTCTCTCTGACCTCACCTTTAAACTATGCCGTCAATTTTTTGGACTTCCTTCCACTTTTCTTAAGGCATGGAATATAGTTAGTCTGGGCTACCAAGATGGTATTTTTAAACAACACCCAAGCTTGATGTAAGTCTTTAACTTTTGCAACTGCTCCTTTTAGTTTTTTCTTAACTATTTTCCTCATTTATCATAGTCTCCCTTTTGAAAGTTAAAAGGTTTTACTGTGGATTTCCTTACCATCCCTCCTCCATTAATTAAATCAAATGAGATCATGCTATGATCACTATTGCCAAGTGTCCCCAACACCCTTATCTCTTGCATCAGATCTGGTGTTCCACTAAGGACTAGGTCCAAAATGGCTTCCCCTCTGGTCGGTTCATTAACCATCTGCTCCAAGAAGCAGTCATTATTTCATCTAGAAACTTAGGGGTATGTTTACTAAACTGTCTT